>CM063498.1:60491035-60496035 GCA_032207245.1 Pardosa pseudoannulata
TGATTTACCTATCTGGCATAGGTTACCTATGCCATATTGGTATGAAATCCGTCAGAAAACATTTTTACATAGTTTGCACCAGTCAGATTATATAAAAATGCTTTCTTACAACAAAAATTTTGAAAAGCATGGATTACATGGGTAATTATCTTAGCACGATAGTTTATAACACGAGGGAGCCACTACTGGCTTACACAGCTCACTTTCAACGCGAGTGATCCGTGGCTTCATCACACATCTCTTCCCAATAAGGTTGGGAAAACGAATGTACAGTCTTTTACTGACGGTGGTGTCAGGTCCAAGAAAGGCTATTCGACTCGTTTGACTCGCAGGCAACTTAAACCCCGTTTCACAGAAAGGACCTTTGTCGAATTTTTAGGGAGTATCTGCATTGAAATTTCATACAAGTGGATGCACTGTTGGCCGATTATAATATGAAACCATTCTCACCTGTACCCACAGAAGCCAAAACATATCTCTTGTTCTTCTAAATAATTTTGGCAGTGTCTGGATCGAGCAGTTTCTTTTTCCTGCAGGCGAGGTTCCTCCCGAAGGAACATCAAAATAGTCTGAAGCCTAGAATGATAATCTGATCTGGCTGAACATTGTTACTATTATTACGTATGCAAGACAACTTTTCACAAATGCATTTTGAAGCGGAGAAAGCCAAGTGATAAATTCACTTTAAGAAAATTATTGCCTTATAAAGCTGTTATTAGGTTTTAACAGTCTATTAATTTAATAACGAAATATTTCTGAGGTGTAAAGATAGCGTTCTATAGTTAAACAGGCAATGGTAGTCTGTTGCTCCTGTACAATGGTACCCAGAAATCCTTTTAGGTTATTGTAGTGGATATTTCGCTAGATATGTCATTATCAATGCCTCCAATGAAATCATGATATGTAAAAGTTTGAATTTTCTAACTATGAAAAAAGCCAATCTTGGCCAATCTTGGCGTGGTTATGGTTTGGGTCTACACAGAGGAAACTTGGATTCAATTCCCAAAGAATTATTGACTCTGATTGTGCTTCCTTTTTATCTGAGTTAAGGCACATGGACATTTCATTTACAGAGTGCTTCCTCAATAAAATATCTGGACAGCCGAATGGGAGGGTGTTGTTACCGAAATCTGCGGGTTGGAGTTCCGTTGCTAGCATCGATGTTCGTAGACGTTCGGAATTGGATTTAAGCAGTAAGTCACGGTCTCATAAGACTTCGCATAGCAAAAAAGCAGACTGTGACACTTCAAACGAAACCAAATCGAGTCTAATAAAATAGCCAATATAATCGTATGAATTGGGCGGAAGCCAAAATTCAAGTGTATGTCGCATTAGAGAAAAATGTACATGGATTTAGATAATATACGTATACGCCTATACATATTTTTCAAATTAAAACACTGCTGTTGTTGCTATTGTTTTAGATTACGATTTTATTTGAAAGGGAAAAAAAATGATTCTTCTAATGTAACAAGCAGTCATGCGGATGACTCTAAATCGTTTATAACGGTGATGTCATTCAACAGGTTTCAGGTTTAATGACCACCCTGGGAAAAGAGTGAGAAACCTTGCTGTTTTCTTCCCTCAGTTGCACCCACAGTTCACTCATTAAATTAATTACTGAAGTTACGTATCATCTTTTGGGATGCACGAGCGAGGGTTTTCCCCCATCAGCTCCCCTTGGTCTCCCAGCAATTCTCCCCTTCCTAACAAAGCCTCCTGAGAAACAAAAGCTCTCTAATGGCGATTTCCCAAGGACCGCGGCAATTAAGTTTCGAAAGGTCAAGGCAAATATCGGAACTCTTTCGGTATTGAAGGGGAAATCCAAGCCGGGGCGTCGATGATTTCATTAACATCATTAGCACGGATGATGAACTGGCTACTGAATGTTTCTGCTACGCGTGGAAATGCTCAATGCCAGCAGGAGACCTTCGCAGGTTAAGCTTTAATTAATCAAAATTCGTGATTATTAAAAATGGAACGATTTTAAAGCGCATTACTATTCTCAAAGTGTAACACTAATTTAAAAAAATTAAATACCACGGTTTTAAATATAAGTTGTTAAGCATTCATTGAAAGTTAATCGAAACAACTGTGTCAAGATCAGCAGAGGTAATTTCTGTCTTTCTGTCTTGATAATCGTCTGTATTTGAACAATATCGATATATTTTGTCGAGCACGTGAAAACTATTTGACTCTGTCGTTTATCAGAACTTCATATAAGGCTCCAAATTTAAGTAAAAAGGTAATTTTAAATAGTTTGTCAACAAATTTTTGTCTTTCTGACACCAGTGATACATCTAGACGTCACTTGTAGCTTTAAATTTGTATGAGTTTTTGATAAAAGTTGGTAGCACGAAATTCAAAAGTGGATGTCTCGGATTTGTTATTTAAGCTTAGTTTTTACAACATTACTAACAATTTAATAATTTTAATAAAATAAAATGTATCATCTAAATGTTCTACTCAGGGTTGGCATGATTTAAATCAGTTGATTTTTTTAAAAGAATCATTGATTTAAATCATTTTTTTTCACTTCTCTTAAAACCTAATTCGAAAGATATGAGAATTGGGAATCAGTCAGCACAGAAATACCAATAAGTAAATAAGTGTAAATAGACAGTATGTTTTCTAAGAATTGAGGGGTTGTTATCAGAAAGTATGTAGTAGGGGTAGGTATGACTAGTTATGACTGGTAGAATTCATTTTATGTAATGGGGGGTGAAGAGAGTATTACAGAACTTGAAATCCAGTTTGTCTCCCAAATAACAACAGCCGTCATATTATCTGCTAGAATGGAAAGACAGTTTTCTTTTGGTATTTTTCATTCTAACCTTCGTAACCAACTAGGAGTAGATACGACATCGAAACTAGTGTTTTTATTGAAACAGTTAAATCCATAATTCGTTGCTTAAAAAGTATTGAAATAATTGTGATTTTTTTAAAAATAGTTTGCATTAAATGAATATTTAATTTGTTCTTTCAATTTACATCTTATTTAGTTTGCACCATCCAATTACAAAATAATGAAATGTATTTAGATTAAAATTTATGTATTTAATTTTAGGTAATCAGTGTGTAGAATATACTAGGTAGATAAGTTGTTACTTATAACAAACTATTCCATGTATATTGCAAAAAATATAAAAATACAACAATAATTAAAATTAGAATTAAAAAAAATCAAATAAATCTGATTTAAATAGAAAAAATCTGATTTAAATCAAATAAATCTGATTTTTTTTATTTTTTTTTAAATCAAGATTTTTTTCCAACCCTGGTTCTACCTGTTTTGTTTGATTTTCAGTCCTCGCCCATACAGCCTAGTCCATGGATGGGCAAACTACGGCCCGCGGGCCAACACCAGCCCGCCGGAAGGTTTTATCCGGCCCTCGGATAGAATTTAAAGTTGCCGGTCCGAGGCAAATTAAAAGAAATATATATTTATACATTATATATCCATCTCCTTTTCTACTTTGCTTAAATATTATATCCCAAATTTATTATCTCACGCCCAGAAGATCAGCGGTATATTTGCTTCTTATATGTGAACAAGTGTTTTCAACTTTGAACCTTAGAAAGAATAATTTCAGAAGTAGACTGACAGATGAGCATTTAGCATCGTTCCTTAAAATCAGTACATCTCACTTCGAAACTCAGTATAAGGAACTTTTAAAAATGAAATCGCAATTTCATTAATCTCTTTAACGTATTTAAACCATTAGGTACTTGTATATTGTTTTTAAAATTTTAGAAAAAATTATCTTGGCCCGGCAAATTTATTTTCTTTCGATTTTTGGCCCGCGGCCGAAAAAGTTTGTCCATCCCTGGCCTAGTCATCCAAGACTAATGGATCTTGAATTTTACTTAAAAGGTTTATTCGCTGAACAGCTGAACGATGATCGAATGGGTAGAATGCTGTTCTTTGATAATGGAGTTTTTGGGTACGAATTCCATTGCTGGCATGGATGTTCGTAGGTGTTCTGGATCAGATTTAAGCAATAGCACCCGGTCTCACGAACCCTCGTGTAGCAAAACAGTTGACGATAGCACTCCAAAACAACTCAGTAAAAATATAAATAGAAATATTATAAAATTTATCATAATATTGATAAAATAAATAGAAATATAATAAATCAAATTTTGTTCCACACCGTCAAAAATAGTGGATTTGTGTAAAGTAAAAAAAAAAATTATAATATGCATTTAGATATACATCCCAAGCCTTCGGTCTGGGCATACATATTTAGTGACGTCCGTAATTTTTCGAAAGCATTTTTATTATATAACAAAAGTGTTTATGGTTATTATAATTTTAAAGGAATTACGGCTTGTAAAATTGCCATATTTGGATGTGAAAGCTTTTCCAGTATAAAGGCATCAAAATTTTACAATAATTAGAGGAACTTTAGTACGCAAACTTAAATTTAATTCATTGTTTTAGCACAATTTTCTTTATTCTATGCATTTAAAAGAAGATTATTTTTTTTAAAATGTATTTAAATATTAAAGGTTTTCCAAACTTAATGTAGAAAATTTTATTTTCAGATAAATTACTATTTGCTAAGTCACGACGAATAAGCTAGCATGTATTTTTTTTTCTGTGGTAAAATACAACACTAACATTCACGTACTGTCATGTTTTATTTGTGCATTTATTTCTTCGACAAATCTGATATGACAAATTTTACATCTTGCAATCCTCAATTGTTATCGAAAACTAAACCCCGTAGATATGTAAGAATAGTAAGAAGATATGTAAGAAGTGTCACTGAAGTGTATAAAAGTTAGTTTCAAAACTATTTTTAACTATTTTTATTGCTTCAATTGAGAGCTTCATTTGAGATTTAGGTGAGCGAGAGGGTTAAAATTAAAAGTTATTTTTTCCGTATAATAATTCCTGACAATTCTCTAAACTCTATTAGATTAATTAGATTAAAAATAATTAAAAAGATTAATAAAAATAATCGTTATTTTATTTAAAAAATTTTTTCGGTTCG
>CM063498.1:60501035-60511035 GCA_032207245.1 Pardosa pseudoannulata
TACTGATCCCGTCATATGACGGGCTGTACGCTAGTATGTGATAATAACCATATGTAATAAAATGTATGCTCGACACGGCGCGCTATCCATTAACCCACAGTTTCTCAACATTATGCCAGCTGGCGCTCTACTTCCATGGAGTATAAAGGCATAAAGTGGTTGTACTGCCAGCTGCGTTAGGAAAAAAAACGTCCATGCTGTTTTGAAATAATGAAAAAAAATTAAAGTTTTAAGTTTGGTTCCTCGTATTTGTGACAGTATCTTTTTTCCATCCTTAAATAGCATAAAATCAACAATGTTTGGACCGCTATGGTCTACTGTTTTGCTACGCAAATGTTATTTCCACAATTTTTACTTAAAGCCGAATTTGAATTGTTATGAACATCCATGCCATGAGGGGGATTCAAACCCAAAACTCTAGTACCGAAGAGCAGCGCCCTATCCATTCGGTCCTCGTTCTGCAAATCAGAAAGGAGATTTCAAAAGTGAAATGCGGCATCAAAAATCTCACCAAATCAACTTTATAACAAATATATAATATGTAATAGTAAATATATGCTATAAAATATATGCTCGAAACCAGTGTTCTAACTATTAGGCGGCAGTTTCTCAACATTATGGTAGCTAGCATACATACACCCATACAGTGCTGACATGACAAATAATTAACTCGGTCTTTTGTTGCGTCATTTCTTCTTCAATCGAATTCCTAGCTCCAGAACGTACAAGTTGTGTTTTGTCGATTTGAAGCTTGGTTTTCTATTGTTGAATACAAAATTGATAAAACGAGCCGTTGTGACAAAGATAGTGATGAAAAAATATGCGCTGACAGATTATCGGATTTTAATTTTAAAAATTGCTTATTTTTGTTATTTCGTAAAAATATTAATAATATTTTTACGAAATAACTTAATATAATATATTATAATATATTATAATATATTTTAAATAATCATACAGTATATATTAAAGTGTAAAATAAAAAAAGTTTCGTTCATAAAAGCAAAGTAGTTTTCGATTTACTGCGATTTTTTTGAATAACTAAACTTTCGCGCGATTCACGAAAAACGCCCACTGCTCACGTAAGTTGGCGGTGAAGTATACCCACATGCCAAGTGTTAAATGCTCAAAAAATAGAAAAATTTTGTATACCGAATTTTTCTTAAGAAATCAAATGATCGCATTAAAGAATTTCTTGTAAAAAGTTTTTTTAAAGTACCGAGTTAAAGAGTATAAATTATAAATTAAGTTTAAAATTTAATTCCATTTATTCTTTATTCCACCATGATTGTCATAAATTCAAAATGAAATTTCTACTTACTAAAGCCAACCGTAATATTTGTTTGCAATCGCATTTTCCCAGATTTCCACTTGTGAATAATTTTCGGATGAAATGCAGTGTCAAAGATCCCACTAAATCAACCTTTATAATAAATATATAACGCGGAGTAGTAAATATATGTTAAAAAATGTATTTTCCTTAAAGAAATTAATACTATAATTTATTTATTTCTCTATGCAAATGCGCCCGCCGTTATTTTTTGCGATCTCAAATGCGCCGCGCCTTTAAAAGTTGGGAACTTCTGTACTAGGCCATCTTAAGGCCACATTATTATTACTTTCCAACTCTGCTGCAGCTGAAGAAATTTTCAAATTCCTTAGTTCTGAAACCAGCGCTGCCTCTAGTTTGAGGCCCCGTAGAAAATGCCACCCCCACCTCACACGAAAAAAATTTCTGCTAAAAGAGATAAATTACTGGTAAGTGACAAATTTATAAATCATAATTAGTTTTTAAAAATCAGCATATTTATTAAATATTATGAAGTAAAAATCATAAAGTCAAAGAATCACCTTCCAATCTTCCATACTTCTGGAATACGGGATTATATACTGGATTTATTAATTCTTAATACGGAAGAGCATGTTTTAACTAGTCTGCGTGTGCTGAGCGATTTTGTGTTATCATTTCTTGAGATTCTCCCACCTTCTGGGGCAATTTCTTTTATTTATTGGCCTGTCAGGCGTCACATGCTCGAGACGATCCTGGGCGGATGCTATTAAAAAAATACTTCTGGTATCTTTACATATTGGGATATCACAATCTCCTAAAATAGCTGCGGAGATTTCCCGTTCTCCTATTGAACGATGGTCGAATGATTTACACGTTGCTCTTTTGTAAGGAATTTGTGGCTTCAAATCCTACAGCTGGCATGTATGTTCATAGTCTTTTGGAATTATATTTTAGCAGCAGGTCCCAGTCTCATTAGTCCTTGTGTAGCAAAGTAGCAGACCGTAACACTTTGAACCACACCCCGTTCTCCCGTGAAACGTAAATAATAAAAATATATAACATTTTTGGTTCTTTAAATATACTTTTTTCTTTAGAATTATGTATTGGAAATATTTTTAGCCTTTATACTTGTATAAATACGTACAATAAAATTTACGGAAAGTACATACGAACATCTATAAATTTCGATTTAATTGGGTAGAATTAGAATTAGAATTAGAATTAGGGTGGGGCGGCCCATACGGGCACCAGCACTGCGACCTAAGGCCTGTTGTACTAAAAAGCTCCCCATTCACTGGAACAAAGAGTCCCAGCGCAAGGTTAAGAAATATTAACCGTTAGGTCTCAGAGAGACCAATAGCTGAGATAAATCTCAGCAGCAATTTAACCGGGAAGTTGATCAGCTATTACGGCTCGATGAAGTGATATCCAAGAGATCCAAATCTCTTGGCGCAATAGTAGTCACATTCACACAAAATGTGTGAACTCTCCTCCGCCATATGGTATCCCCTGCATACCGGGCTATCCGTGATGCCAATAATGTTGAGGTGCCTCTTGAGGCAACAATGGCCAGCCAACAGACCAATGACCACACTTAGCTCCTTTAATTGGGTACCTAATATATTAATATTATTCTCGCACTCATGAGCATGTTATTGTTTTCTGACTATTTTAAAATTATGTTGTCGTTGTTGTTGTTGTTGTTGTCGTCGTCTTGTGCCACTTTGTCAAACCCGGCAGGATTGAGCCCGAGGCTACTCGTATTAAGGCAGAGGGGTACGTCTTTCATTTTAATAAGCACCTTTAAGGTGAAAGTATGATTTATGCTCAAGTGGGTCTTCATAATTTAGAATCACGGAACAAGTAGAAGACCTATAGGCTTCACCTGCCACTCCTAGAGGTATTGATTGAGAACTTAGAGGACACTGTGCCCACGAACATATTTTACGTGCCCCAGTCACATTTAACGAACACTGCTAAAACAAAATTTTGAAATTTTACTTTAAGCCTTCGTATATTAAAATTGTACGGAGTTCAATGTGTTAATTTTCTTATCTGCTTGTTATTTATTTCCTGGGTAGTATTAGCACAAAATGCCATTCCCGAATTTTGGCATCCCGACAAATGCCGGTTTCTCCGCTTAATGAGCGAGCCATGCTGCGAGAGTAATCTTGAACTAAGGATCTTCTTATTTGACCCAAGCATTAATAAAGAAAATAAATCGATACTTGACTGCCATGAGATTGCTAATATTATAAAATCTGCAGTCATATTAAATAGGGTGATAACTAATTCGTCTTATTTTATTAATTTGATCTAAATTGGTCTTAAGAATCTCCTTAATTATTGTTCCCGCCGTTGGCATGCATGTTTATAACTATTCGAAATCATCCTTAAACTGTAATTGGCTTTCAAGTAGCACTGACCATGCAGAAATTTTAATTTTCTTACTTTTAAAAAGGAGGGATTAGTTTAAAAACTAATACTAATAGTTCTGTGTTTGCTGATAATGCTTCTCTTCTGATGACGCAATAGCTGAAAGTTCATCCCTTTCGTCGCTGCTTAACTGTCTCATTCGTTTTCAAATAGGTGCAACTACATCTCTGTCAGCACCGCTATTGCTATCATAGCCAACTTTTTCTATGTCGGCTTCATGCCAGCACAAAGTAATACTATGAAATCCATCTCTGTAGTTCCCCGTCTAATAGTTAATCCTCGTCTTGCAAAATAATTATCGTCGTGCTCGAAACTAAACTATATTCATTCACTTCAAAACCATTACTGTCGCTTTCATATAAAAATTTACCATTTTTAGCCATATTGTGTTATATCATTACATGTCACATAATTATTTCCCTCGTACATTACGCTTATTTGCTGCACAGATTTATAAAAATTACATTGCTACTAGAGGGTTTGGTTTGGTTTGATTTGGAGCTCTAAGGTCTACTATTTTGCAACACGATGGCTAAGTTACGAGAAGCCTGCAAGCAAATCTACCATAGTAATAAACATTTTGTGACTTATTATGTAATTCATAACAAGTTTATTTTATGGAAGATATATTTCTATGGTTATTACTGTGGTAGATATATTTCTTTCAGTAAGTTTCAACTGTCAATAATTGAGAGTACAGTTGTTCATTGTCAATTTCCTTGAGAAGATTCTGACAAGCTAGACTTGTCATTTTAATTTAAGAAGTTAAGAATTAAGTTCTGGTATAATTATCTTCTTTGTAGCAAAAAAATAAGAAAAATACCGTAGTGCTTTAAATAAAACCTTGATAAAATTCCAGATTAATGTTGAAAATAAAGAAAAAAAATCTGTATCAATGATAACTATTAAATGACTTTTTGATTATAAATATTAATTTTTTAGATGAACCACCATTTAACCTAAAAGTTAAATAGGAGAGAAAACTCAGCTATATATATTAGTTCTTTTATTTTGGACATGTTTAAGTTCTTTTTACGGATTGATTGGGAAAAAACATTAGCAAGTATTATTTTAATTTTCATTTTCCTCCTTTTTCTTTGAAATACAATTGTCCACCATTTCTCTTAATCTTTTTCGTGGTTTGATATTCTCTGCTTTCTTCTTTCTCACAAATCCCTGATTTATATTCCTTTCCTTAGCTTTTGATTTGTCCCTTTGCATGGACTAATGGTCGTAAAAGTTTTTTTTTTAATCTTTGTTCTTCATTCGACGTTTCCTTTACACGTGTTTGCTTCTGCAAATCCTCCTCCAAGACCTTCTTCTAGAATATTTTGTGGTTTTCTCTAAATATGTCAATGAGTTCGACAGCTTTTGTTTGAACTGTCCATCATGATGTAATCACACTTTACTCTTTTCGGCCTAGATAAGAACTATTTATAAGTTCGAAACTAGTTGAAATGGCAATTTTTTTCTAGACGTTAGGGAAATGTAATTTCATGTCATATTTAATTTTTTGGGTTACACTTGAAAACTATATACCTTCTATGAAACCCACTGATATTTTTTCCTTTAATGCATCATTTTAATAAGATGTTTCCTTTTGTGAATTTGATTACCTATATTTCCATTAGGGAAACTTCTTAATAGCTATATCTTTGAAACATAGCAAAACAGCCAGATTTTTCAAATTATTTTCCTTTCTCAAAAAAAAAAATCCTTTCATTTGTTAAAAGTTTTCTACTGCTATTTGCATATTCGATTTCTACAATGCATAATCAGTACCAAAAAGGGTTTCAAGAAGACACCAAATAGCAAGGGGGAAGTAAGAAAATCATGATATGCCAGTTAGGCCATTATGGGATTCAAAAAATTAACCCCTTGAATTGAAATGCAAGTCCAGTTCGTCACGAATTTTCGTAAGTCAAATGAATGCAATGAGTTGCACTCTCAAATTATTGAAAGTCGATATTTGCTATGAGAGAAGTATATGTAACTCACAAGAAGTTTACTGCTTTTCTAGATTTGTTTGCATGCTTCTAATAGCAGTTCAAATGTAATTTGTAAAAATGTTAGTAGCAAGTTTTAAGCAAAGTAAGTGAAGAAAATATTATAAATATATAACATGTGCTTAGGGTTGGCATGACTTAAATCAGTTGATTTCAATCATGATTTAAATCTTGATTTAAATCCGTTGATTTTTATGAAAAAATCATTGATTTATATCTTTTTTTACACTTCTTTTAAAACCTATATTCCAAAGACAGGCGAATTAGGAATCAACACAGTAATACCAATAAGTAAATAAATGTAAATAGATAGAATGTGCTTTCCAAGAATTTAGGGGTTGTTATCAGAACGTATGTAGTAAGGGTAGTACAATAATTGATTATGACTGGTAGAATACATTTTATGTAATGAGAGGTAAAAGAGAGTATTACAGAACTTGAATCTTGAAATCTACTAAATAACAACATCCGTGGCTTCATCTAATAGAATGGAAAGACAGTTTTCTTCTTTTGGTATTGTTCATTCTAGCTTTCATAACCAATTAGGAGTGGATACAGCATCAAAGCTAGTGTTTTTATTGAAACGATTAAATCCGTAATTCGGATCTTAAAAATATTGAAATTATTGTGATTTATTTTTTTAAATAAATAGTTTGCATTAAAAGAATATTTAATCTGTTCTTTAAATTTACATTTATCCAATTACAAAATCATAAAATGTATTTAGATTAAAATTTATATATTTAATTTTAGGTAATCAGTGTGTAGAATATACTAGATAGATAAGATGTTACTTCTTATAACAAACTATTCTATGTATATTGCAAAAAACAAAAACAACAATTAAAATTAGTATTCAGAAAAAAATATAAAAAATCTGATTTTTTTTTTATTTAAAAAAAAATCATGATTTTTTTCCAACTTTGCCTGTCCTAATGTTACACGATATGGCTACATGAATGGAAACATTTTATGCGAAAGTAACAATGATAGTGTTTAACATAATGAATATGGTTTGGTTTGGTTTGCAGAAAGAAAGTAATTTCTTTTCAAGACGAGGGCTAATTATTAGATGGGAAACTATTTGGTTTGGTTTGTTTGTTTTGGAGTGCTAAGGTCTACATTTTTGCAACACGAGGGGAACTATTTGAATGAATATGAACAATCAGATGAAGAATTTGATAGTGTTATTTTTTACTCACATAAAACCGGTAAAGGAGATAGTTGGATATGGCAGCATGTGTAATCAATCTTAAATATCGCTACTTCCGTTTTGTTAACAGTGTTCGGTACCAGTTTGAATCATGTTTCTGTCATGGATGTTCGTGATCAGATTTAAGTAGATAGTGCCGGTCTATTTTATCCTCGACGACTATTTATACTCTCACTTAAACCATATTGGTTTGGTAGACTTACCTAACTGTTCCCTTTGTTCATCTGTGTAAAAATGGATTTTAATCATGTCATATTTAATTTGAGTTACAATTGGAAACTATATACCTTCTATGAAATCCAGTGAATTTTTTTCCTTTAATGCATCATTTTAACAGGATGTTTCCTTTTGTGATTTTGAGTACCTATATTTCCATTATTGAAACTGTACTTAATAGATATAATTTTGAATCATAGCAAAACAACCAGATATTTTCAAATTATTTTCCTTTCTAAAAAAAAAAATCCTTCCATTTGTTAAAAGTTTTCTACTGCTATTTGCACATTCGATTTCTACAATGCATAATCCATGTTATCAGTACCAAAAAAGGTTTCAAGAAGACACTAAATAGCAAGGGGGAAGTAAGAAAATCTTTATCTGCCAGTTAGGTCATTATGTGTTAACCCCTTGAATTAAAAGCAAGTCAGGAATTTTCGTAAGTCAAATGAATGTAATGAGTTGCATTCTCAAATTATTGACAGTCGACATTTGTTATGAGAGAAATATATGTAATTCGCAAGAAGTTTATTGCTTTTGTAGGTTTGTTTGCATGCTTCGAGTAGCAGTTCAAATATAATTTGTAAAAATGTTAGTAGCAAGTTTTAAGCTAAGTAAGTGAAGAAAATATTATAAATATATAACCTGTGCTCAGGGTTGGCATGATTTAAATGAGTTGATTTAAATCATGATTTAAATCAGTTAATTTTTTTCGATAAAATCATCGATTTAAATCTTTTTTTTTCACTTCTATTAAAACCTATATTCCAAAGACAGGAGAATTGGTAATCAGTCAGCACAGTAATACCAATAAGTAAATAAATGTAAATACTTAGCATGTGCTTTCCAAGAATTTAGGGGATGTTATCAGAAAGTATGTATTAAGGGTAGTACAATGATTGATTATGACTGGTGGAATTCATTTTATGTAATGGGAGGTAAAGAGAGCATTACAGAACTTGAAACTTGAAATATACTAAATAACAACAGCCGTGGCTTCATCTGCTGGAATGGAAAGACAGTTTTCTTATTTTGTTATTGTTCATTCTAGCCTTCGTAACCAATTAGGAGTGGATAAAGCATCAAAGCGAGTGTTTTTATTGAAACAATTAAATCCATAATTCGTAGCTTAAAAAATATTGAAATAGTTGTGATTTGTTTTTTAAATAAATAGTTTGCATTAAAAGAATATTTTATTTATTCTTTAAATTTACATCTTATTTAGTTTGCACTATCCAATTACAAAATCATGAAATATATTTAGATTAAAATTTATATATTTAATTTTAGGTAATCAGTGTGTAGACTATACTAGATAGATAAGATGTTAATTCTTATAACAAACTATTCTATGTATATTGCAAAAAACAAAAACAACAATTAAAATTAGTATTCAGAAAAAAATAATAAAAAAATCTGATTTAAATCAAATAAATCGGATTTTTTTGAAAAGATCATGATTTTTTTCCAACACTGCCTGAGCTAATGTTACACGGTATGGCTAAATGAATGGAAAAACTTTATGTGAAAGTGACAATGATAGTGTTTACATGAATATGGTTTGGTTTAGTTTGGAGAACGAAGGTAATTTTCTTTTCAAGACGAGGGCTAATTATTAGATGGGGAACTATTTGGTTTGATTTGTTTGTTTTGGAGTACTGCGGTCTACATTTTTGCAACACGAAGGGAACTATTTGAATGAATATGAACAATCAGATGAAGAATTTGATAAGGTTATTTTATACTCATAAAACCGATAAAGAGATAGTTGTATATGCAGGGCCCGACTAAGATACTTTTGTGCCCAGGGCACAATCCAATTTTTGTGTCCTCCAACCCCATGCAAATTTATATCGACAACTTATTATCACACTTACATTCATATAAAAATTATAACATTATTAACAAACAGATTTAAGAAATTAGCATTAAAATAATATTCAAAATCAAAAACACCAAATTTTCATTTTACGTAATCATTATTATCTCTGTTTAGCCATGCTAAAAATTAAGGACTTTTAAAGACCTAGAGTGACCCACTTTTTTTATTTTTACCTTATCACACTCACAAGCTCTGTGGTGCAGAAAAGAATAGAATTAAAAATAATTTAAATTGATGATAGGATTTAATGCTTTATTGTGGTACGTTGCTAATAATCTGTCTTATAAATATGCTATAACCCATAGGATAAAAAGAGCACCAGGTTTGTTGATGGAATTAATTATCAGGTAAATAACAGTAAAATTAAAGTAAATAGGAAACAATATAGTTCATGGCAAACACAATTACCTCGTACAATAATTTATTAAAACTTAACGATGGTAGCGTAAGTTTGCAATTTTCCCCCACTTAATATGTGTTTCAAGCACTCGATTTAATTTTCGTGCCCCCTAAAATTTTCGTGCCTAGTGCACGTGCCCTAAGTGCCCGTGCGATAATCAGGCCCTGTGTATATGGCAGCATGTGTAATCACTCTTAAACATCGGTACTTGCGTTTTGGTAACATAGTTCGGTACCAGTTTGAATCATGTTACTATCAAGGATGTTCGTGATCAGATTTAAGTGGTAAGTGCCAGTCTATTTTGTCCTCGACAACTATTTATAATCTCACCTATACCGTATTGATTTGGTAGACTCACTTAACTGTTCCCTTTGTTCATCTGGGGTAAAATGGATTTTAATTTCTTGACAAATACCTGTTTGAAGAATACCGTTTTAACTCTGACAACTGTATTAACAAAGCAACTTTATATTGGACTGCACATAAAGAGTTGTGGTCTCTTGAATGTCTTTCGGCGTAGGAAAAAAAACTTTGTCTTCGTATAGCAAAGTATTGA
>CM063498.1:60516035-60531035 GCA_032207245.1 Pardosa pseudoannulata
GGTGTTAATGAAAAAGATACAATAACGACGCTGTACAAAAAATAAAAAATTTAAATTAATTAATTATTTTATCATATGAGTGGGTTTTTATTTCCATGATTGCATGTTACGTTTCTGTTTTAATCAACACTTTATTTTAGCTAGTATTTGATAACAAACCAGCATCCACTGGATATTCAAAATTAATTCACAAATTTTAACGTTGAAATAAATGTAAATTTCTCAGGAGTAATTCTGAATATCTCTGAGGTAAGTTTCAGAAAAATAACTTTGACGAACATGGTAGCATTTTAAGAGGTTTCAAAACTATTACGTTAGTCACACACCTTATTAATAGTTTTGAACGTCGTTTACAAAAAAATAGTTTGGGATAGCTAGAACATTTTTTACGTCTAGCGTTATTTCTTTTGTAAAATATCTGTCAATCAAATCGTAAAATGGCCGAATGGTTAGGGTGCTAACCTTCGGAACCGGAGTTGGTGGGTTCGAATTCCGCTATGGTATGGATGTTCGTAGCCGTTCGGAATCGGCTTTAAACAATAGGTCCCGGTCTCATTAGCCCTCGTGTTGCAAAAAGTAGACCGTAGAGCTCCAAAACCAAACCAAACCAAATTGTAAAACTATTTGTCTTTTAAAATTATATATATTAAAACTAGCATATAGCCCGTCATATGACGGGATAAGTAAAAGTTTTAATTTTCCACAATTGTAAAGTGCTCTATGCGACAGGTAAAAAAAATGATTTGTGTTTTGGCTGAGAATTATCTAGTACACGCTCAATAATTTGTTTATCTTCATGCTCCTCTAAAATCGCCCGATACTGTGAATATAGTTTAGAATCGCGTTGAATTCATTTAGTCAAACCGTGTGGTTATATATAAACAACAAACACACAAACGAACAAACTTGTTAATTTTCAAGGATTTATAACTCAAGCTCTAGATTTTTTATTAGTCCGTGAAATAGACTCTTAGAGTTTTATGAAAAGAATTTGCTTTTAATACCGGTGATAAAATTTTCATTGCAACAAAATTAATCGATGATTAAATTTAAAATTATCACATATGCACCTAATCTATTATTTAAGCCAAATATAAAAGAAAATTATTTACGTAACATCTAAGTTCAGTGATAAAACGCATGAAAATAATGCAGACGATATTTAAATAATTAAAAATAAGAAATGATTAAATGAGATGGTTAAAGGAATGACGTCAGAATGCTAGGAAATAATGTTATTTTTACGTATTGTGTGATATATTGATAAATTTAATGGTCTGCTCTTAACTGGGAAAAAAAAGTCTTGAAATAATGACGTTAAGCGCTCGAAAAGGGGGGGAAGGGTGGATTTTGAACGTTTTAAATACGACAGTATTTTTTGCTGTGATATGAAGCATATTTACACCAATTTATTTTAGAATCAGATCTATAATTTAAGAGAAGATAAACTTTAGTTTAGGAAGTAGTGTTTCGCTTTGAATCTTGCTAACCCTAACTCATCAAGGATCCAATATGGATGCCCCTGTCCATTGCAGGTCCAAATGCTTCACAAATTCGAGGACATACGGCAGATAACTTAGGCTATTATCATATAGGGGATGCTTATTATTTGATACCTGTTTCAAATGAATTAAACCATTAAAGACATTGAAAATGATTGAATTTGTCATGAAATAGTTTCCATTTTTTAGAGATTTTTAAAAGCGAGCTGTCCATCGTTAGAAATATTTTTCTACAGGTTAGCATTTACGCGATTTACCATTGAGTTATTATCGACGGGAGTTATTGCCATGTTTAAAATGCTTTTAATAGGATGTTGTCGTTACAAAGGTCACTTGAACGAGCCAAGCATGGAAGACTGCACAAATAAAGGCGAATGGTTCTGCCATTCGTTTGAAGACCACCACTAAGAACGACTTTGCTTAAATTGGGACTGTTATAGCAGCAATTCTGTGATATGTCAGCGTGTAACCTGCCAGCCTACTTAACTGGGGAAAGTATGTTCGGTTGTCTCTGGGTTGCATAAAAAATTAATCCTTCTAAAGCTTAAGCGACAACACAAGAAAATTTATTTACAATATTATAAAATTAAAGATAGGATAAAATCATATTTCGTGTCTCGGAACTTGATTTAACTGTAACCATGATCAGGTGGACGAACCGATTCCATACCTAATAAGGCAATTTGTCGCAACGTCACGAGCTGCTATAATGGCCTTCCCATTCATTTTCATGTTTACAACAGCCAATAGACAAACAATAAACTGCCTTTCCGTTTGAAACTAAAGCCAGAATTGTCAAAATTTGAGAATTTGCCCTACTGCGTGAAATCGCCTTATAGACAGGCGTTGCGTCCTTTTTCTCCGTAATGCTAGGAAGGTCTCCCTCCAACGAGAGATGCGTTCGGGGCGCAGGCTTTCCGTGGACTCCCTTCTGTCTCAACTGACTGCCGGCAGACTGTTCTCTCTCAGTTCTTCGGGGGTCAGCTTCTGGAAACCCGATCCCTTTCGAAAAAATGATTCTTCTTTTAGAATCACTGCTGCCCTTCAAAAGAGCCACACATCCGAAAACCTTATCAGCTCCTTAGCAGTCCGGCTCCTCTTCCCCAAAGGAAGGCCGGATGTAGGGGTCAGTGGGTTCGACTTCCAGATAGAGAGAAGGGCTCACAGCTGAGAAAAACAGGTCGTAGGTAGAAAAGGGCCCAAACAGAACACCCGCACTTTCTCCCAAGGCTTGACCTCCCCACTCCAGCGGTATCGTTTAAGAACTTGGAGGACATAGCGACTACGAATCAATTTTACATACCCCAATATGCGCCATTAATGAACACAGCGTACGAGTCGACTCGAGGGCACAACCCCGTGGTTATGAGTTCCACACCTTTGCCGACTGAGCTACCGTGGCTTTTATTCTGTTTCTAATAATCCTATTTCAAAATTAATTTGAGGGTAAGGAAATACCTTTGATATGTAAGTACTATAAGTAGGAGTTGTACCTTTATTTTTTAATAACAATAACATTACTACTATTAGTATTATTATTCCTAATGAGGGGACATTTACTTTTATAGCATCGCCAATACCAAGCCCGAGATACCTGTTGGCTATTTTAATAGGGAATCATCATATAGGCGGCCAAGATTACCCCTTTGTAAAAATAATGTTACGTTGACCTAGTGTTTGAGAAAGAAGAAATCTAAACTCTTTAAAAAACACATGGACAAATGTATCTTAATTAAATGATTTTACACAATTAAATAAATGCCTAAGGAATACAACTAGAATCAACTTCTCATTTGTAGATATCGAAGACTGTTCTCGAGTCGGCGTCGGTCGTAAAAAAATGGCGATGATTTTTCTTAAAAGGGTTATCCCACAAGTCGCGGATGCCAGCCGTTCACCTTCTACTCTCCTCGTAACAACCTTGTCCGCTCAAAAAATCCGACTCCCTCGTGGAGGCCGAGCGATGGCCGATTGGTTAGTGCTGGCATTCTGTACCAGAGTTCGCGCGTTCGAATCCCTCAGTGGCATAGATGTTCGTAGTCGTTCGGATTCGGCTTTAAGCTGTAGCTCCCGGTCTCATTAGCCCTCGAGCTGCAAAAAGTAGACCGTAGCACTCCAAACCAAACCAAACCCTCGTGGAGAAAAAAAAGGGGTCTCCTCCAGAACGGCGGGGGTCAAAATCTCCCAAACCAACGGACACTTCTATTGGTTGGGAAAAGTTCGAAGTTTCTTTCTAGCTCAAACCGGTACTGTTCTGGTATGTCTTTGACGATGACTCACGGGAAGAGGTAAAAAGAGCTGAACCGAATGTAACTTATTGTTACACCCTTACAACTCAATCAAAATGAGTCTTTGTAATTAATCGGAGATTTGTCTTTTCATAGCCTCGAATCCACACCCTACTGATAATGAACTCCACGTATTTAATGACCGAGTTACTTTTAATGTCGTAATATATATTAACCCTTTACCGAACAGTAGTTGCACAGCGAAACTTCTTGTTAAACACTTTTCTTTTCTAATTTTTGGAGAAATATGAGTGTTTTTTTTTCGATTTTTTAGGTTTTATATTTTTAAACTTCACAATAGATGATATTACTGCATTTAGTTTATTTTTGCTTTTGAAATATATGTATTTAAACTTGCTGTAACTGGAAAGTTAGTAATTCCATTTTTTTTCACTTATTATCCGAAACAAAACTTTGTATTGAAGTAACACTTATAAATTGCTGAACTATTTATTTATTATACTTTTTAAGAACACTTATTTAGTATTCTTAGAATATAAATTAAATTTTAAAAAGCATTGTTTTCCCACTGTACAAGGAGATGTGTTTGTCAGTTAACCCCCTCCTCAATCCCTCTTATGGTATCCTCTAAGGCAAGCCCCTCTAAGGATTGTAAAAAAAATAATCATTTTGCATTTATAAGGCTCATAGATAATATTTATAAACAAATATCATTAATTTCCTAAGAATTTTTGTAGGTGACCTTTAAAGGGTTAAATATGGCAAATTTTGATAAAAGGCGATACCCGTTATTCGTGAACGTTTAAAGTAATGTCCATTTTTTTTTATATCTGTTACATAATGCATTTTATATTTATTACTCCAAATTCGATAAGATTGTTACTTTTTTGCAGTTTCTTCTTTACGCTCAAAATTTGATGCGTCTGCACGAATAAGTTAGATGCAAATAGACTAAACAGAAGAAAACAAGAGAATTGACTCATCATGATAATACTCTTTTGCCTACCACTACGAAAAAGTAGTTTTATCTCATAATTAACTGTTGCCAATGTTTCTACTTTCCTTATACTATATATAGATTACATTTCGATTTCATTTTTTCTAAAAGGGACATAGTATTTTCTGAACTAAAATGTATTTATTTTAACACATTGACTTACAGATTGATTGAAAATTAACACTATATGTTTTTGGAATTTTTAGAACATTAGAAGTATAGTTTTTACTCTTTCTGCTTAAACTTAACCCATATTGTACCACACCAACTAAATATTTCTGTAAGTTATTAAAACTTAATCCATATCATTAATATGGTGTAACTAAGTATATAAAATCAAAATTTTGAAAAAATATTTTTAATTTTTTATGTAATTGGCTGTCCTATAAATAGGACAACGGTCCATTACGCTACTAAAAGTTAACAAATATCACTTGCATTGCATTAGGCAGATTCATAGGTGAAATTTGGGGAAACAGTCAAAACAAAGTCCAACATTACATTTTAAGCATACTGTTGTAGGTTTTCTCTTGCAGTTATTGAACTGGTAGTAAAAAAGTAAGTTTATCTTGCAAAAAATCTCCAGTTTTCTGAATAGAATAGACATTACCCCTTGTTGTGTCCAGGTGTTTGAACTGGTTTTCATTGAAAGATAAGAAAACAAATGTGTGCTATCAATGCAATATCGAATTATTCATAGAAATATAATCAGGATTGGACCGTCGTCTTAATTTTAGGGCATCTTTTTCATACTTACAAAATACACATGTAAAATATATTTTTCAACAAAAACTTTCAACTACATTATTAGCTCTGTTTTTAAACTAAAAGTAACCTCTTTAATGTTTAAAAAATAATAATAATAAATATAAAATTAAAGATTAAAAAATGACAATTTTTAAGAGGTTGCTGAAAATAAATTTTACAATACAATATAATTTGATTTCTCAGTTTTTTTGTTACCATGCTAAAGTATGTCTATTTTAAAGGTGTTAAAATAAAATCCACTCAAAAAATATTTATAACTTTATTATTAAATGGAATTTTATTTGCTGTCCTGTTTATAGGACAGTGGTCCAATATGGGTTAATGTTGATTAATTCAGAAACTTTAATTGGGTTACGGCTATAACCGTCATGGCGCCAGCAGTCACTAAGTAATGGGACTATGACGGCTATAACAGCAAAAATTTAAGAACTTAAATGACAGGTTCAATGACTCAAATAAGCAATTTTTTGTGTGCAACAAAGTATTTTTGGGAGTTTTGCACGAAATGTTAGATCACAATCAAACAAAAATAAATGAACGACAAGAAATTTATTATAATTTTATAATTATTACACATCATTTTCAATATACCGTGTTTCAAAGCATAGTGCAAGACACAGAGCAGGTTTTTACATGCAATTCTTGCAGCAATATGATGTTTCCTTCCTTATTACCTGTTTATAACATTGTTTACGACCGTTTCGTTTTGGACGGCTATTGCCTTCATGCCACATAGTAAACTTCGGTTTGACGGCTATAGACGCAAGTGTCCGTCAACGTGTTAATAGCTAATTTTTCACCATAAAACGGAAATTTCTGCTACGATTGGAATTAAAAACTTTCCTAGATCATTAATGGGATCTAACTCAAAAATGTTGTTTAGTTTTGTTAAAAGAATCAATATGTTTTAAAACAGGGATGGACAAACTTTTTAGGCCGCGGGCCAAAAATGGAAAAAAAATAAGTTTGGCGGGCCAAGATAAATTTTTCTAAAATTTTAAAAACAATATACAAGTACCTAATTGTTTAAATACGTTAACCCTTTAACGGACAGTGGTTTCGTAGCAAAACCACCTATTAAACATCTTTTTTTTTAAACTTTACTTTATCTTTTTATAATTATTTACGGCTCCAATCTCATACATCTGTGATATGTGGAAGCCAATGATGTAGAATCAAGAGCTTTTGCAATTAAAAAAAAACTTTTTGGAGACATGGATGAGTTTTCGATTATATATATATATATATATATATATATATATATATATATATATATATATATATATATATATATATATATATATATATATATATATATATATATATATGTATATATATATATATATATATATATATATATATATATATATATATATATATATATATATTTATATATATACATTTTATATATACATATTATACATTTTATACATATTATATTTTTGATATTTTAAATATATAACAGATGATAGTTCTACGTTTAACTTATTTATTTCTTTTTCTATTGAAATATATGTATTTAAACTTTCTGTACTTGAGAAGTCAGATTCAATTTATCTTACTTATGACCTCAAATAAAAGTATCTGTACAAACAACACTTTTAAGTTGTTAAGCTATTTATTTATTATACCAGTTTAAGGATTATCATTTATTGTTCTTCCAGTATAGTTAAACTTTTAAAAAGGCATAATGTTCAAGCTGTACAAGGGTAGGGGTTAGTCAGTTAAACCACTTCTCAAACCCTAATTTGGTATCCTCTAAGGCAAACCCTTCTAAGGAAAGTAAAAAAATTATATATTTTACATATACAAGGCTTATAGATAACATTTATAAACAAATTGCATTAAATTCCCATGAATTTATTTTGGTGACCTTTAAAGAGTTAAAGAGATTAATGAAATTTCGATTTCATTTTTAAAAGTTCCTTATATTAAGGTTCGAAATGAGATGTGCTGATTTTAAGGAACGATGCTAAATGCTCATCTGTCAGTCTACTTCTGAAATTATTCTTTCTAAGGTTCAAAGTTGAAAACACTTGTTCACATATAAGAAGGAAATATACCGCTGATCTTCTGGGTGTGAGATAATAAATTTGGGATATAACATTTAAGCAAAGTAGAAAAGGATATGGATATATAATGTATAAATATATATTTCTTTTAATTTGCCTCAGACTGGCAACTTAAAATTCTATCAGCGGGCCAGAGTTGGTCCGCGAGCCTTAGTTTGCCCATCTCTGTTTTAGAAGAACATAAAATGTGTGTACAAAGTAAAAAAATAGGAATCTACATGCAAAATTAGTTTTGAAATATATAAATTAAAAACTAAAATTTTAAATAAAATTTAAACTAATTATCATTTATATTCTGTGAAAAAAAATTATATTGATTCGCGAAATATATTTCCTTTTACATAAATAATATTTTAATAAATATTATTTTATATTAAATTTTCGATTTCTTACTTTTTAATTTTTTTTTTAAATACTAAAACATTCCATACCTTTTCATTTTTATTTCGCAGAATAAAACACATTTTACATCAATTTGACAAAAACTTTGTATAAGACGCATTTCAAAATTTATGTTCCTAGTAAAAAAAAAATTTCATTTTTTACATTTGTTGTACATTTTTATATTATTTAAAAAATATATATACTACTTACAAACGTAAATATCCATGTCCCGGATCCATCGTAATCCATCGTAACGTCCATGTCCCGGAATGACGATTCGAGGAAGAGATACTGCAAGAGATAAGATTTAACCATGGGGTCTAACAGTCCCCTTAAATCCTAAATCTTTAAAAGAGACGTAGTTTCATAACAAGAGACGAAATAATAGAAAACATTCGAGTAATGTTTAGTAAGCTGCTCATAATAGCTAGAAAGGAAAAAAACACGATAAATCAATGCAGAAAGAACCAAATTTGAAGGCTCTATTTTAATATAGTAAAACTTTTTTATCCCGCTCTGTGCATATGTTATAGGAAGGATGATTGTTTGGTAACTTAAAGTAGTTCTCGAATTTCGTTTATAGTGCATTTCCCTCTAGCTATTAATTTTTTTAACGGAAAAAAGAGATGAAACTTCACTTTTTATACATCCCCTAAAAGTTTCAGAAAAAGTACGAGGGCTATTCAATAAATATTGAGAATATAGAAAACAAATTACCGTTATTCGTTATTCTTAACGTTAGTATTTTCAAAGTAACTACCGTGAGACGCAATGCAAGAATCGACTTTTTGTCCACTTCTTAACACATTGTATGCGGACATGTACTAGTACGTTTTCTGACGATTGATACGTGAACGCGGGACACGTACTAGTACGGGTTAGTGTAACAACATGGATTGTTTTGGGGTACAAAAATAACGGTATATACAGGAAAACGAAGCCGAATGTTCTTGTCCACTACATAGATTCTGGATAAAATTAAACAAATAAAAACTAGTTTTTACACCAGTCGATGCCAAATCCACAGAACGGGAAGATGGGATTAAAAAAACAATTTAGATTTAAAATTAACTTTTAATTTATCCTTTTTTATTAGTCCGTGAAATAGACTCCTAGACATATGAAAAGAATTTATTGTTAATACCGGCGATAAAATTTCATTGCAACAAAGAATAATCGATGATTAAATTTAAAATTATCACGTATGTACCTGATCTATTATTTACGTCAAATATAAAAAGAAAGTTATTTGTATACTATATAAGTTCAAGATAAGTTAAGATATTAAAATAGTGTAGACGATATTTAAATAGTTTAAAATATGAAATGATTCAATGAGATGTTTAAAGGAATGACGTCACAATGCTAGAAAAAAATTGTTAATTTTACCTATTTATTAAGTGATAAATGGATAAATTTAATCTCCTGCTCTTAACCGGGGAAAATAGGGCTTGAAATAATGGCATTAAACTCTCGAAAAGGAGGGAAGGGTTGGATTTCGAACGTTTTAAAGACGACAGTACTTTTTGCTGTGATATGAAGCATATTTATACCAATTTATTTTAGAATCGGATCGATAGGAGCAGATAAACTTTATTCGCTTTGAATGGATGCGTCTATCCATTCCAGGTCCAACCGCTTCATAAATTGGAGGACAGACGCACAGATAACTTAGGCTATTATTATATAGGGGATTATTTATGTAATATCTAAGTCCACTGATAACATGTATGAAAATAATGAGGTGATATTTAAATAATTTAAAATAAGAAATGATTACATGAGATGGTTAAAGGAATGACGTCATAATGGTAGGAAACAATGTTATTATTACCTATTTATCATGTGATGAATTTAATCGCCTGCTCTTAACTGGGGAAATAGGGCTTGAAATAATGGCATTAACCCCTCGAAAAGAGGGAAAAGGGTGAATTTCGAACATTTTAAAGACTAAAGTATTTTTCTCTGTGATATGAAGCATATTTATACAAATTTACTTTAGAATCGGATCAATCGTTTAGGAGAAGATAAACTTTACTCGCTTTGAATTTTGACTCTATCCATTCCAGGACCAACCGCTTCATAAATTTGCGGAAAGATAACTTAGGCTTTTATTATATAGGATATTAATCTGGAAAGGTCCCTGTCACTTCCTTGAAGATAGAAACTCTAATATGTTAACTCAAATGCAATGGAAAATAAAAATGGCTCGAGATGACAACAAAAACAACCACAGTCTAAAAGTATACAACTCAATTTATTTATTACTAACATAAGTCATCAACTGAGACATTAAATTTAGCAAACATAAGTATAAGGAAATGAAATAATTAGCGTACTTAATGGTCAACGAAACTTAAACAACGAACTAGCCACGAGACAAAAATAATACTACCTCCACGATAGCCAAACGAACAAGCCACCCACTCGGCTAAGCAAACAAAACACTGTATTTAAATAAACTAGGAATGTCCCGGAATGACGCTTTGAGAAAGAGATACTGCAAGAGATAAGATTTAACCATGGGGTCTAACAGTCCCCTTAAGTCCTAAATCTTTAAAAGAGACGCAGTTTCATTACAAGAGACGAAATAATAGAAAACAGTCGAGTAATGTTTAGTAAGCTGCTCATAATAGCTAGAAAGGAAATTAAACATGATAAATCAATGCAAAAAGAACCAAATTTGAAAGCTTGAAGTTTTATGACACTATTTTTAATGTTGTAAAACTTTCTTATCTCACTCTGTGCACATATTATATGAAGGATGAATTCTTTGGTAACTTAAAGTAGTTTTCGAATTCCGTTTATATAGTGCATTTCCCTCTAGCTATTAATTTTTTAACGGAAAAAAAAGATGAAACTTCACTTTTTATACATCCCCTAAAAGTTTCAGAAAAAGTACGAGGGCTGAAATATAGAAAACAAATTACCGTTATTCGTTATTCTTAACGTTAGTATTTTCAAAGCAACTACCGTGAGACGCAATGCAAGAATCGACTTTTTGTCCACTTCTTAACACATTGTATGCGGGACATGGTACGTTTTCCGACGATTGATACTTGAGCGCGGGACACGTACTAGTACGTTTTCTGGCGATTGATACTTCAACGCGGAACACGTACTAGTATGTTTTCTGACGATTGATACTGGAGGTCGGGTCACGTACTAGTACGGGTTAGTGTAACAACATGGTTTGTTTGTGGGTACAAAAATAACGGTATATACAGGAAAACGAAACCGAATGTTCTTGTCTACTACATAGATTCTGGAAAAATTTAGACAAATAAAAACGAGTTTTTACATCAGTCGGTGCGGAACCACAGAACGGGAAAGTGTGTTAAAAAATCAATTTAGATTTAAAATTAACTTTTTATTTATCCTTGCGAAAATGATATATATATGCATATTTATATATCATGTATATATTTGTATTTATACATATATATGTTTATATATTTCAATATAAAATAGGAAAAGCTGGTTAAAAAATTAAATAATTTTCGATCTATTGAGATTTAACTGAATAACTAAATTTATGCACAAAACGCCCGCTCCCGGTACAATTCCGCTGCGAAATGTACCCGCACACAAAGTATTAAACACATGTGATAGTTCGTTTTTTTTAGTTGTTTCAAAACTGTATCTTTTATAATGTTTTTCTGCTAGTGAAGTGGCTACCTTTTAAGTGGTTCCATTAGCTGAAGAAAGAGCCAGATATCGCACAGGATGAGATCAGGATAATGAGGAACGTATGTTATATCTACATTGTTCTTAATTAAAACGCCCAGTAGGTAATTAAGCAATAAGTTTGTTGCCTTGCAATATCGTGAAGACTAGGCCACGTGAAACGAGCTTACATTTAGGGAGGTGTCACTCTGATGTATTTGCCTGTATGTGTGACAACAACATCTACCACTTTTGTTAATACAGTCGCCCACATTTCTTTTCTGGCCTATGCTTGCTCCCCTTTCAGTAAAATTGTGTGACAAGAAATTTGTTCTGGACATCATAATGGAATCCAAATTGATTTCCCTAAACATAGGGCATCTTTTAAGCTTTAGGTAGATCTTATAAATTAATTTTGGTCGTTGTAACCTATTTTTATTTTCCAGTCTACTGCCTTACTTACATCAATACAGCAAATGACTTTCTCAATAATTTCCTCTCTAAAACAGGAATTTGATTGTTTCTTTTATTTCAAGCCACCGACAGAAATTAATATAAAACTTATCAGATTTATTTGCTTTCGTTTTTTATACCATTTTTATTTAAATGTAATGTTGTGGAGTGAACTTTCTCGTGGCAAATATTTCAAAGCTCAATCCTTAGAAAAGGTTATTTGCTATCGAGGGTCAAGATACTAACATTTCTTTATTCCACAGAAAATATTGGTTTGATCAATAGATTCTCGACAATATAATAGGTCTTATTACTTATAGAATAGCCTACATAGATTATTACAGGGAATTATGTTTATGCATACCAAGTTTATTTACAATTAATTTTAAATTATAGCTCTGTCATTAGTTAAACCTTGTAAAAATATTAAAAAATTCTTTTTTGAAAACAAAATTTCATAAACCTTTAGCAATGGTGATTTTCAGAATTCTGTGTCTAAAGACGAGCTCTAATTTAATCGATAGCTTTCTTTCCTGTTCAACAATGTCTGAACTTACAACCTCTGCACTCAGTAGAAACTAGGTTCAATGCTGGTTAACATAAATGAAAACTGCCCCGAGCCTATCTGCACGGTAATTTCTTGTTTGGGTCTCTGACTTATGGTTGTTAACCTTGCTTAAGTCCTTCATCTAAATACTCGTTTGAAGTCGACTTACAATGAAATACAAAAAGAGGCAAATGAACTCTCAATGAAATAGGCATTAGATATCAACCAAATGTATGAAATATGCAATTTAAATACCTCCCCGAAATCCCTTATTTAGAGAAATGACAAGTTACATATCGCCATCACGTATTCAATTCACATATTCCTCTCTTGACCGTAGTATCATAAAACATTCCGGAGAAAAATATATGAGTTTTCTTTTATCCCCATTCTTCCACCGATATTAAAGCATTGACCTGTAATGGATACTATGTGCGATTAATCTATTCTGTATCGATTCTTTTTCAAGCTATTCATTGTAGAGCTCGTTACGAAGGGAAATCCCGTAACCCTCCCGTGTAGGATATCTTTTATCAGGCGAGTGAATATGCCCCATTCTCTTTACTTTCATATTCCAGTTTTCGATCTGCGTAATTACTCATCTGCAAATCTCGTGGGCATGCTGCTGTCACCTATAATGCTTCTTTATTGCCCTACGTGAAGTGCTACTATGTTCTGCCCTTTGAATCGCTGTGAGAATAGACAATGAATTTAGCTTAGCCCGCACGGTAGTGTAGAGCGAACGGAGATAGGGGGAACCGTGAACCGTGAAGATATTTTTGGGGATTCCCTGGCTTGTTGCACCGAAGCACAAAAAAGGGAAGTTCTTTATTTTGTTTGAGGGACGTTGTATTTTGGCGCAGTTTTGTCGCGTCCCATTATCGTCTTTAACTACGCATGCAAAATTTTTCATGATAGATCTGATGTCATTAAATTTTTTTTTACAACTCCATTTCAAAATTATACGAGATGAACATGTCTGCATGCAAAACATGGTAGCTGGCAAACGGTATATCGCTCTGAGTGCATGCAAATACAGATGAACATATGTATATTGATAAATGAGTCGACAGGTTTTTTATCCACTTTGTGTCTTTTATTTAAATCCTTTATACTTATATGCTAATCAACAATGCATACAGAGTACGAGAGAAGTTATGACTGCCTGGTAGTAATTTATTTTAAATCAGACACGCATCTAATACACACGCACACTTATATATACATATATCTGTATTTGTATGTGTGTGTAATACATAAAAAATTATTTGCCTCATCTTTTTGCTTCCTTTTGAGAACAACGGATTTCGAGCTTATTCTATCGACGATCGCTTTCAGAATTTTTAAGCTGTGTGATAGTTACTTTCGCAAAAGTTGCTCTATACATTTAGCTAATACATTATGCATTTTATATTTTGATTGCATTCGCTCATGCGCAGTGAAACATTATTTAGTAAAGTATTCATTTTTCATCCAATATTTATTATTTTTTAATTCCGATTGCAGGGTATTGCCTACAATGTCGTTTGTCATGCGCACTGAAAATACCATTCTTTGATATTGAGAACTCTGCAAATTATAAGCAAAACACTTGGATAAATTTGGGATTGTTTTTAAAAATCTTAATTTCTGCACGAGTACACGTGCTAGCCTCATAACAATCAACACATATTATTAAAGAAGCATTTTAATCTTGTGCTGAAGTTTCAACGCTTTTCATACATTGCTTTTTACAGGGTTATCAGAAACATATTCGTTTTTCTTCAATTTTTTCAAGGTCCCCTATGGGGTTTCGGGAAAATTTTTTAGCTGAAATATATGACATCTACCAAAATGTTTACATGCCTGAGGTTTCAGAATCATTCCTCTTGTGTTTTTCTAGATATTCAACAAAATGTCTCAAATCGCAAGTGACCGCTCATCATTGGCAATATAGTGTATTTTTCTAATTTTAACTTTTCCAGCCACTCAAAATCAAAGAGGGCCGAACGACCGCCGAGTGGTTGAGCGCTGCTCTTCGAAACCGCAGTTCGTGAGTTCGAATCCTGCTGCTGGCATGGATGTTTGTAGCCGTTCGGAATCGGCTTTAAACTGTAGGTCACGGTCTCATTAGCTCTCGTGTGCAAAACAGTAAACCGTAGCACTCCAAACCAAACGAAAATCAAGGATGTAGTTGAAATTGAATTCATTCCTTAAAAACTTAATATCAATTATGCCAGGAAAAATTGAGTATCTTTGCTCTCTTTACGTCGTTGTATGCATTTTTCTGCCCCATCTTATTTCCGAGCTAAATAATAATAGCTAGTTCAAGCTCTCTCTCTTGCGAAATTAATCACGTATTTATCCACTTCTCGATTGAGAT
>CM063498.1:60536035-60608535 GCA_032207245.1 Pardosa pseudoannulata
AACTAAAATGCATTTTTAATAGTGATTAGACTTTTATTTCACTTTCATTGTTGCAAAACTCAATCTGTAATTATAAACGTCTTCATGCAGTAAAAAGCAATAGATTTTTAAATTATCCACATCTTATATTACTTCAACATCAACTAAAATGCATTTTTAATTGTGATTAGACTTTTATTTCACTTTCATTGTTGCAAAACTCAATCTGCAATTAAACGTCTTCATGCAGTAAAATCCAATAGTGTTTAAAATTATCCACACCTTATATTACTTCATCAACTAAAATGCATTTTTAATTAATATTAGACTTTTATCATTCATTTCCATTGTATAAAAATTCAATCTGCAATTAAACATCTCCGAGCTTTATAAAGCAATAGCATTTAAATTTATTTGTATCTTATATTACTTTAACTGCAACTAAAATGTATTTTTATCAGTGATTAGACTTTTATATCACTTTTGGAATATTTATAGATGAAATTAAATAAGGAAAAATTTGTTAACTGTAAAAACTTAATTATAAATTTGTAAAAAGGAATAGAGTCATTTTCATTCTTTGGAACAAAATATTCTTCAAATACATTATTCCCTTAACATAAATCAGTGTGGTGGTAAAAATTTATAAACATGTAAAATTATATGTATACTATAGTATTCTTTATATAGACTATCTTTGTACGATTTAAAAAACATTTGACAAATATGTTCTTGAGAATAAATATATTTCAGATAGCGTATCTGAAATATATGACATCAGTAAAATCTTTTATTTATAGGCTACATCTACTGGCTTTATCTTTGTTAACTCAATCCATATAAATTTCCTTTAAGAATCATTTAATTTTTTTCTGCCATTCCGAACTTTGACGAAGTTTTTATGAAGAAAATCTAAAAGTTCATTTTTTTACTCATCCTATCCTTCACGTTTTCACTTTTGATTTCATTGGTTTTTGTTTTTCAAGCGAGTGTTTTCACTTTTCAGTCTTCTTTTAACTAAATTAACTAGAATTTTAAGTTTGCCTTTTGCCTTTTTTATCACAAGACTTTTACAAGGTTTTATTCTTTCACTTTAGTTTTATTTCGTTTTTTTCTGAAATATTTGTGAAAAATTTAAGATCTATTGCTTTTTTCTTAATAAGTTATTATGTAGCCATGATAAATTGACCATTGATCTACAGTTTCAGGCAGTCACTTTAATTTTCTTCGTTTCTTAAAGTAGGGATTAGTATAGGATCTAATGGTTTTGTATTCAACTCTTCTTTCGCCGAACGATAGCCGAATGGTTAGGGTGCTGGCCTTCGGAACCGGAATCCGTGGTTTCGAATCCCACTATGGTCTGAATGTTCGTAGCCTTTCGGAATCGGCTTTAAGCAGTAGGTCCCGGTCTTATTAGCCCCCGGGTTGCAAAAAGTAGACCGTAGCTCTCCAAAACCAAAAATCAACTCTTCTTATAATGTTCCCCCAATAGCTTGGTTAGTGTCGTGTCTATTTAGAAGCCTAATAGTTTCTCATGGAAGTACTATTGCCATAGTTCTTAGAAGCTGTATTTCTACTAATGGGTTCTCGTAATTTAGACTTAGGGACCAAGCAGAAGACGCCCAGGCTTGGCCTGCTACCTCCAGAGCTATAGTTTGAAAACTTGGAGGACATTGCATCCCCGAACCTATTTTATGTGCCCCAGCCGCCATTAACCCTTTCGTGGGTTGTGGGAAGATTACTTCCCACTTACAAGATCTTACAAAATACACCTGTGGGAAGAGCAAAACCCATTCTAATATATTGGTCATGTTATTGAATCGACAGGAAGACTGAATCCCGCTTCAGTTTTGCGCTGTTATCAATTGTTCGATAGATTGAATAAAATTAGCAGTTCTGTTTGGAAACGTGGAGTGAGAAATAAATGGTCCAAGAAAGGGTTAAAGTATGCACTGGATCTTTATGCAGGACGAGCCTCGACTCCGCTACTCTTTGGCTACGAGATCGTTGCTTTTGCTAACTGATCTACCGCGGCTAAACGCAATAAATGATTTTTGTTATCATTCTAAGTGAAAATTTGTTATCACTTTTGTTGCTACTTAGCCTTTTCATGTATATTCAATTAGGGCCAAATACATCCGTTGCAGCACTGCTTTTGCCACCATGCTAAACTGTCTATTTATTGGTGAACGCAATGTAACGCTATTATATTTTTATCGGACTGTTCACATTCTTTCAAGTACTTCCCCTCATAATTTGTTCTTCTCCCGTCAAAATTTTCTGTTTTTAAATAAAACCATATTCACTTATTTCAATACTATCATTATCACTTTCGAATTAAAAAAATTCTTTTCTATTAACCATAACGTGTAGTATTAGTATTAGTACAAAGTTATATATAAATGATATTTTCTTCATGTGTGGCCGAACGCTGGCCGATTGGTTAAGGCGCTGATCTTTGGTACCGGAGTTCGTGGGTTCGAATCCCACTATGGCATGGATGTTCGTAGCCGTTCGGAATCAGCTTTAAGCAGTAGGTCCCGGTCTCATTAGCCCTCGTGTGCAAAACAGTAGACCGTAGCTCTCCAAACCAATCCAAACTTTCATGTGTGAAAGGAAATTCTGGGCGTTTAGAATTTAAAAAATGTTTTAAACAGATTTTACCACATAATAGAGTGAAAATTTCTCAATGGTAATGTGTGACCCTTTCTTACGTTAATGTTGGTAAAATATTATTATTTGCATTCAAAGAAGACTAAATCAAAATTTTGGACAGCAAAACTTATAATTAAATAAGTATTGTAACTTTTTTTAAAGTTTAGTTATAGATAATTCTCAAGAAGTGAAATTTGTTTAGTAACATATTAAATGAAAAAGACCAAAAATATAGAACTGGTTTCTCCATAGGTTAAAATGGAACTAGAAAAATATAATAAGAGTGGTACAAAGTCACTTTAATTTCTAATTCTTCCAAAAAAGCTAATTTATTTGAAGAAGGGGCATAGAGATAAAAATTATGCTTGTGCAAAATTAAGATTAAAAGCTCTTTTATATTCGTGCTTAATATTTTCTAGCAATATTACAGTATATGTAAGTTTGATATGAGACAGCTCTTGAAAGTGGATTACCAAATAATTTGGCCAAAGTCTCCTTAATATCTAATTCTTCCAAAAACAGCTAATTTATTTGAAGAAGGAGCATAGAGATAAAAATTATGATGTGCAAAATAAAGATTAAAACCTTTTTTATATTTGTGCTTAATATTTTCTAGCAATATATGTAAGTTTGATATGAGACAGCTCTTGAAAGTGGATTACCAAATAATTTGGCCAAAGTCACCTTAGTATCTAATTCTTACAAAAAAAGCTAATTTATTTGAAGAACAACCGTAGAGATAAAAATTATGATGGTGCAAAATTAAAATTAAAAACTCTTTTATATTCGTGTGCTTAATATTTTTAGCAATATTACAGTACATGTAAGTTTAATATAAGACAGCTCTTGAAAGTGGATTACCAAATAATTTGGCCAAAGTCACCTTAATATCTAATTCTTCCAAAAAAATTAATTTATTTGAATAATGAACATAGAGATAAAAATTATGCTGGTGCAAAATTAAGATAAAAGCTCTTTTATATTCGTGCTTAATATTTTCTAGCAATATTACAGTATATGTAAGTTTAATATAAGACAGCTCTTGAAAGTGGATTACCAAATAATTTGGCCAAAGTAACCTTAATATTTAATTCTTCAAAGAACAGATAATTTATTTGAAGGAGCAGCATAGAGATAAAAATTATGCTAATGTAAAATTAAGATTAAAAGCTCTTTTATATTCGTGTGCTTAATATTTTTAGCAATATTACAGTATATGTAAGCTTGATATGAGACAGCTCTTAAAAGGGGATTACCAAATAATTTGGCCAAAGTCGCCTTAATATCTAATTCTTCCAAAAAGCTAATTTATTTGAAGAACGAGTATAGAGATAAAAATTATGCTGGTGCAAAATTAAGATTAACCCTTTTAAGGGCACTAATATAAATGTCTTAGGATTTAATGAAATCAGTTTATATATTTTACCTATGCAAGTTATAAATGTAAAATACATTAAAAAATATGCATTCATTGGGAGGAAGAAAGGTTAGAGGGCTGGTTTAAATGCAAACCCATCCCTTCGTACTGTGTGAAAATAATACTTTCTTTTAAATTTTTATTTAGGTGGGAGTACAATGAATAATTATCATTAAAAGTATATAATAAAAAATAGCTAAACAGTTTTTAAATGTTATTAGGATAAATATAGGTATTTGGGGTCACAAGGGAGATAAATCGAATTTCTGAATTTTCTGGGTAAAGCAAGTTTAAAAATGCCTATTTCAAATGGAAAAATGAATTAAGTGTAGTGTCTTTATCTGCTTCAAGTTTAATATGTCACAGACATAGAAAATTTTAAAAATTCATCCATATATCTTTAAAAAGTAGAAAAAAGCTGGCTTTTAACAGGTGGATTCACTGCATAACCACCGTTCGTTAAAGGGTTAAAACCTCTTTTATAATTGTGTTTAAAATTTTCTAGCAATATTACAGCACATGTAAGTTTGATATATAACAGTTCTTGAAAGTAGATTACCAAATGATTTAGGTTGTAACAATTTGAACTGTGCAACATTTAAACAATGCAATTTATTAAAAATCTCTGTTAATATGTAAATATCATCCGAGTTTTATTAAAATTCTATTCATTCTGGTATCTTGCTTTTATGTAGCAATAATATCATGAATATGCAATTCCATTTCTCCTACAGAAACAAAAACTGTTAAATAATTCATAATCAGTACAGTCTTTCAAATATTTCCATTTTAGAATTTAATTTTCACCAGTTAACAATAGAAGTGTCTGTATGTGACGTAAGGTTTAAAACAGTGAGAAACATACATATGAATACACATACACATTATATGTGCATACTGATGAATGACTGATATCAAACACAAAGTATTTCTACATATTTATTATACATATTTTCAAAGTTTCATAATTAGGACAATATTCTGTATAAGGTCATAGAAGGTACAATAATTTTATCTTACGAATTATTTTGAATTTAATCGTATAGAAAAAAAAAATCATTTATCTTTAAAAATGATATTCTTCTTTAAAAATAACTTCACTCGAAACGCCAATGTTACAAAAATGAAATATACCAAAAAAATTTACTTTTGAAATTTAAAAATATTTCTATGGAATAGAGATTTTAAAGAATTATTTTTCCTCAAAATTAAATTAACGTTTTTATCATTTCATAGTGTGGAATGTGAACAGCTAACATGATTAGTAAAGGATAAAAGATTAAAATTACCGTGAATCAATTTATTAAAGACATAGAATGTTCCCCTTTTCAACTAACTTTCAGCCATAAAAATAAATCTAGGATTAAATTTAAAATTATTACAAATTTATTCAAATATTTCCAGGTATATACAATATCTAATTACTCGCAGCATATTTTGGGTGTAAAAGATACAAATGGTATTTAAATATATAATAAGTAATAAATTAATTTAATTTTGTGTTGAATTATGACGTCATAAATTATCTAGAAATTTTTCGCTTGTGAATGAATGTGAAAGTAACTTTAAATAATGACATAGAAAAAAATTTGCTTTAACATTTGGAAATTTAATGTACATTTTCAAATGAAAAATGAGTTTCCAGATGAAAAAATTTGTGCTCAGAAATGAGTTGAATGAGCTTTTTTAATGAATTAAAGTGGAAAGTGATGATCATCGTCCCTTTACACCTAAATATACAAGTTATGTCCAAATCCGTGAAAACTTGTCAATTTAAGAAGGCAAAAATATAAAAGCAGAATAGGTAATATAAGTATAGAAAAGTATAGAATAGATAAGTATAAAAGGCAAAATAAAATTGTCATTCGTATATGAAATTTTTTATTCTTAATCATATTTTTAGATAATTATATATCTTTGTATTTATATTTTTGTCAATATATATATAAATAAAAGTAATTATATGGATATCTTATGAAATGCGATAATTTTCGGAACTAAATTTTTAAGGAAATAAATTAATTTTAATAAGTTTTGTTAATCTATATTTATGGGATTTTATAGCTCAACTGAACAAAATATTGCTGTTACTTTTCAGATAATTTTGCCTGATTTCTTACATCTTTACTGTCAATATTCATTTCCGTTTCGACGAAGTTTTCAGATTCGCGTTAACCCAGCAATCTAAATTTTTTTTTATTTTAATTGTTAATTTATTCTTACAATTTCAGAGCACGTTACTGTATATTGCTATACTGAATTTTTCAAAAGTGTAATAGCAATATTATATTATAAAATTGCCATAAACTGCCAACACCAATGGGGTTTTCGTACTAAAATATAGTACTAAAAGATTGACGTATTGACGTATTATTCTATTGCTATTTATTAGGAGATCTAACTGGATGCTACGCTATAAAACTTTACTTGCATTTTTTATAAAGCCATCAAAGATTTTAAGTACAAAAGGAATATGCAAGGGTATAATTTTACGGCGTACACCTATTAAATTATAAGGAATGGTTTTCCATTTTCTACAATAAATTTAAGAGCGACTAAGACCTATAAGCGAAAATGAAATCAATCTTACTTTAGTTTATAGACAAATCCTTTATGCTATTCATAGTTATTCGTAGTTAGATAATCTGCCTAAAGTTTTTATAGTCATATCTTTTATAAACTTATTTTCCAGTTTTATTTCTGATTAGAAATAATGATATCAATCGCAATATAGCCTGTCTTAGGGGGAGTGAAAAAAATAAGACCCAGACGTTGATCTATTTGGAGGCTTTTTAATTGTTGACACTTATTTAATGAAATCTTCTCCAAAGAGAAACGAATATTAACAGTAAAACATATGTAAGATAGAAATCAGATAAAATTGTTTTTTTAAAACTAACGTTTAAAGTATATTGTTATGTCTATAGTGTGTATAGTATATTGCTATATATCGCAAAATGGGCATAAGGTTTTAGAGTTAGAAAAAAAAATTCCATTGATATTAAAAATAATTGAAGTTCAAATCAGGAATAGAATGTGTTTGGTACAAACGTGATTCCATACTCACATTTACTTAGTTTGTAGTCTTTCAAATTACAGAAAAGGCACAATATTTGGGGTAGTTATTATGCAGTCAGAGATTTTTTATCTGTGATTTGAAAGCTCACATTTTTGTAGATAATGCATACAGAATTGCCTTCAAAACTGAACGTTTTGACGAAACCAAAAAAGCTTCCAGAGTGCCAATAAATTTCATACAAACTTCATATATAAAAATATTTTTCAGTTCTTTCAAACAAAAAAAAATCGTAAATTTCAGCTAAATGCATAGGATAATATTTAAATTGGAATTTTTTAAGGCTTTGCTGTTATGTGAACCTGTCGTCTGGGATTTCTACTTTACAGATAACATCTTAAGAGAGAGGAAGACAAAGGTTAGCTTTAAATCACGGATGACAAACTTTCTGATCGAGTGATGTGATACACTTAGTAAACGTTTTTCGCGAAGGAAAAAGCTTTCGGGAAAGTACATTGCACGCACATACTTCACTTTTATATCTTAAAAACTAAGCCAATACTTTCAAAAAGCATTGGATTTCGTACTAAGCTCTTTGTTCATGGCTGATAAAGAGACAATCTAGTTGTATTCCTCTAGTTAAAATCTCACTTTATTGGCACAAAAAAAACACAAAAGTTCATCGGAGAAGCTTCCCATTTTTCATTGTATAGGAAGAGTTTAATATCACATAATGATGTATAAAGGATTTAAATCTAATCGTAGATGAATCTTTTATTCAAATGATGAAGCGTCATTCAGAGATGTCACAATGGAACGACTCAAGCATTGCCCATCAATCATCATTTCAATGAGGTCGCACTGATTTTAAGATACGTGAAGGAAACAACGTAGATAATAATCGCATGCTGAAATACATACTTACATTAAATAATAAAAAGAAAGTAAACGTTTCATTAAGCAAATGAATCTGACCGTAACATTTTCTGTTGAGCTTGAGTAGAATTCCCTGAAATGACAATAAAATAAGTTGTATAAAGTCTGGGATGACAGTTGAAAGCTTCGAAGCTCTTCTTTAGGTCATTACTTAACTCTGTATCTCCTTATATGAAAAAAAAGAAAAATTCTCGTTAAGAATTGTCGTACATAAAATTGCACTTTAGATCATAGAAGGAAAAAATTTACTCATCATATTCCTAATAAAAAAAATGAAATATCCTCATAAAAAGTTTGACTGGTCTAAAGACATGGTTTTTACGCACCTGGAAAGTCAGGGAAAGTCATGGAAAATCATGGATTTAGACAATGGATTAATTTTGTCATGGAAAGTCTTGATTTTTCAAGTAAAATGAGTAAAAGTCATGGAAAGTCATGGATCCGCTAAACTACCGATTAAATAAAAATGCATTGAATTGTTTAATTCTATTTTTACTTGTCATTTGGCTGAAGTTACTGAGTTTGGTATTTATGTATTATCCTATTGCCAAGTAAAATTTGTTCACCAAGGAAACTCAAAGCAAGAAAGCTTAATGGGTGGGTAAATGTATATTATTCTGGTTTTTTCTTAAATTGTAGATTAAAATTTTATTAATATAATAATAATTATTTTTTAATAAAAATTAGTTAAGATTTTTGCACAAAATATAAGTTTATCTCTAGGGATATTGTATATAAACATTATAGGGTTATATTTGGCTATTATTCATGGTCACCTGGATAATACCAAAGTACCCTGAATTCAAATTGGAAACATTTGGATTGAAAAATTGCTATATGATTAAACTTAGGTATGTAGATACAACAATTTATTTTATGTATGTGAGTTTATTAACACTTATAAAGTAAGTTTATAGTTTTTTTTATGATAAAATTCCTGTAATTTCTCTAAAAGCATATATTTTATTTGTATGTACATCAGAAGTTTTATTCATATATACTTTAACGAAAGCTTTTTAAAGTCATGGAAAATGGTCCGCTAAATCAGGGAAAGTCATGAAAAGTCATGGATTTGAAAAATTTTATTTTGGCAGATACCCTTTAAAGAGGAACAAGTCCATAAACTTTTAGAATATTAAAACAGAACAAACAATTCATTTAGAAATTAAATTTTGTTCATTTTTAACAATTTACATTATTATAATGGTAATCAGAGAAATCGAATAAACAATATTGAAACATAGTTACTTTTTTAATAAATCAGGGGAATCTAATTTTAAAACTTGTGTTATTAATTGCTATCGAGAATTCAAAGTTGAAGTGTCATATGATGTCGAGATGTGTAAGAGGTGTCATCGATGTCAAAGACATATTGAAACATAGTCAATTTTTGAATAATTTTAAAACTTGTGTTATGAATTGTTATCGAGAACTCAAAGTTGAAGTGTCATATGAAGTCTAGATGTATAAGGTATGTCACCAATGTCAAATATATGTTGGAACATACTTTTTGAATAAATCAGGGATATCTAATTTTCAAGCTTGTGTTACCAATTGTTATCGAGAACTCAAAGTAGAAGTGTCATTAACAGACATGCCAACTGCTCCGGTTTCGGCGGAGTTGCTCCGGAGAAATGATAAAAATTGGTAACTCCGCACACTCCTCAAATTGCTCCGGAAAATAACAAATTTTGTTTCGGGGGAAATATTTCGTTAATTTTATCAAATCTCGTAATTTCTGAAGGAATTTTGATGAATTTCTTTTCATAATTCTTTTTACCGCTATTTGCAGCAAATAAATATTGCTAAATAGGCCTAACCTACAGCGAAATGTATATATTCAGAAGCATGTGCATATCTGCTTTTCAGCATGTGCGTATATGCTCAAATATTTCCTCTGAGAGATGATATATTGATGCATGCTGAAGTTGCAGGTATCCGTATAAGAGCTTAGACTAAGTTTAGTTCTTTGAACTTTTTCATTGAATGTTTCAACATCTTTACTGCATTAGATGAACTTGAATCAGAGTTTAAGCTTTACCAAATGGACAAATTTAGCGAGGAAATTCTAAACTGTGAAAGCTCAGATACAGCTTGGTATAAAATCAGTTGTTTAAGAGATCACAATGCAGCAATCAAATACAAAGTTTTACCAAGAATAATGCTAAATATATTACTCTTTGCACACAGTAATGCTGCATGTGAAAGAGTTTTCCACACTGTGCGAAAAACCAAACTGAATTTAGGTCAAATTTGGGAAGACAAACTCTAGAATCTCTGATGATAGTTAAATGTAAATATTTTAATCAGGGTCAATGTTGTTATAAGAAGAATTTTTCTGAAACAGAACTTTTTAAAGCTAAAAAATCTACTTATACATTGTTAAATGCATAAATTTTAATTTACCTTTAATAGTATGTTAATTTTAAATTATTTAATTTGCACAGTTTTAATTTAGAAATTAATAAAATCTATAATTATTTATAATTTGTCTGTATTATTTTAAAATTTGTTTTATTATGTATGTAAATTGTATACGCTTTTACTTTGTAGGTAGCATGTTAAATATTAAAACCGTGCTGTTGCTCCGGACACAAGTGCCTGAATGTTGGCATGTCTATCATATGAAGTCTAGAAGTGTAAGGGGTGTCGCCGATGTCAAAGATATATTGAAACATAGTCACTTTTTTAATAAATCAGGGGAATCTAATTTTAAAACTTGTGTTATGAATTGTTATCGAGAACTCAAAGTTGAAGTGTCATATGAAGTCTAGATGTAAAAGGGGTGTCACTGATGTCAGAGATATGTTGGAACATAGTCACTTTTTGAATAAATCAGGGATATCTAATTTTCAAGCTTGTGTTACCAATTGTTATCGAGAACTCAAAGTAGAAGTGTTATATGAAGTCTAGAAGTGTAAGGGGTGTAGCCGATGTCAAAGATATATTGAAACATAGTCACTTTTTTAATAAATCAGGGAAATCCAATTTTAAAACTTGTGTTATCAATTGTTATCGAAAATTCAAATTTGAAGTGTCATATGAAGTCTAAATGTAAAAGGGGTGTCACTGATGTCAGAGATATATTGAAACATAGTCACTTTTTGAATAAATCCGGGACTTCTAATTTACAAGTTTGTATTACCAATTGTTATCGAGAACTCAAAGTTGAAGTGTCATATGAAGTCTAGATGTATAAGGGGTGTCGCCAATGTTAAAAGTATATAGAAAAAGCATCAGACTTTTTTTCTTGCTAAAATTAGGAGCCTCATTATGAGGTTCCTAGCTTTATCAAATGAGCAAAATTGTTACAGACTCAAATAAGTTATTTTACATGTATTCTTCTATAATGGTAATCCTAATACTTTTTCTTATGTTTTTTCTCGCTACTGAAAGAGTCATTGACTGTAAGTCAAACTTCCTGTTATGAAGCAATTTTAGCATAATATTAAATAATTTCTTTCGAAAACTGTATTTCCTAATGTAATGTTTTCCTACAACCATTGCACATGACTATGTCGTAAGTACATCATCAAAACCACAAGGGTGTTTCAGTTTGAAAGGATGTGGTTTCTGCTTCTAATTAGAATTCGACTTTGTCCTAGTTTTGAGAAGTTTCGTTAGAACTCTTTATTCAGCAATATGTATCATCTAGAAAAAAATCTACAACATTATAAAACCTTCTTTCAGTAGACTTTTACAGATTCTTGTTTTGAAATATGAAAAAAAAGCATCTAATAAATATAAATAACTGAGATTCAAATAATGTTTTCATAGAAGCAAGAAGTCCCTAAGGCTCTCTAAATTCTAGTTATTTAGAATAAATACATATGCTTGATAGATAAATGCATTTCCTGTAAAGATTTCTTATTTAAGAGTAATGTAGTTGAAAGGTGTTTTGTAATTGTGTTTATATTCTAGAAATCCTGTTAAACAGAAATAATTTAGGCATTGTTAGTAATATCTTTACTAGTAACTCAAACAGCAACAGAATGCACAAGCCATTTACCAAATGGTAGTTTTCATAACCATTTTTCTTTTGATTAAAACAAAGTAAGAAGATAATTGCCGAAATTTGGTTTTAGGCTTTCTCATTTCACGATTTAACGGACAGTTAACGGTGTAATTCTATATCATTGACATTCCCTGTCAAAGAATCTAATTTTTTAATTTTTAAGATTTCGGTCTCAATGGAAAGTAATAAAAACCCGATATTAGCTTGATGTCAACAATATCATACGTTTTCTTAACGAATAAGCTCATTAGGATGGTATTTTCAATTCTTTAGTCCTTTTCATCTCGGAGTAACATATATGGTTTGGTTTTGTTTGTTTCTTTCTTCTGAAAGGTCTTGTAAAATGTATCATGCCTTACCAATGTGGCGGGAGTATTGTGTTAAGTGTGATATAATAATATCATTAGATTAGATTTCAGAACAGAGTATCCCGCCAATTTGGCGATAAAGCTTTAAGTGTGTCAACCTAAATTTTCCCCCTCATCCCTTTATGTCCAAAGAATCCGTGTCTGTCCTTTGATTTATATTATTTGGGTGTCCGGCTTTCCTTGGGCAATCCTTTTTTTACATATTAAATGTACCTAGTTCATATTTTGTTATTAAGTTTGTAAAATTAAATTGATTGTCTTCCGTAAACAATGACAATTTATTGTAAAAATAACCTGGTTATACTTGTATTCTATCATTATCATTTGGAGGTCATTTCTTATTGGCTTGTCGTTCCATTCTCCAATGGTTCTGCTGTAATGTGCTTAAAACACAAACATCAGTGTTCGTTCTCAAAGGGGAAAACACAGTAAAATATACACTGTGGAATTAAAGGTAAATGCCTTATATTTAAACTAAAACATTTATTATGTATATTATTTACAGATTATGACATGACCTGCAATCCTTTGGTTTTTATGTTCATCAATATTTTTAATTCCTTTATTCCTTTTCAAAAAGTTATGAGACCCAGGTAATATTAAGGCATTAACCCTCCAAGTGGAACACATCGATTAAAATAAGTCTCCAAAAATACGCTAAAAGTTTATTGTGTCAATGGCCAAAGCGTTCTATGATTTTTTACTTCAGCGTTTGTCGACTAAAATGGAATACGGGAAACCCACCCTCGTTATTGTCCCTTTACTTCCGGTTATAAATAGATATATAAATAGATATTATAGATTGTTAATTTTTAATACACAAAAAGCTCGTCAAGTGTCGAAGATCATCCCTTAAAAAATAATGGATTCTAAAAGTACAAATAAAAATATTCTTTAAGAGAATTATCTATATTTTTTAAAGAAATTTATCCAAGATATTTAAGTGGTGCAATGAGAGATACATCTGTTACCGCAAATGAAATACTTTGAAATAGACATTTACAAAACAATGAAAAGCTATCAGCGTCTTTGTGCCTCAGGGAGTAGGGGTGCATCCCTCAATAAATGTCAGTCAAAGAGGGATGCAGTTTCTAAACAATCGACCTGATCCTCCTACTTCAAACACTGCAGATAAAACACTGGCAGAAATGTACATTACATTCATTTTCGGAACGTTTTTGGAGGTTAAAATTGTACTTGACAACCGCTTTGAAGACATCATCGGTTTGGCGGAATTGTACGTGCGAACCGCTTAGAGGGTTAATATTAACCCTCTGAGTGGATCACACAGGGGAAAAAAGTCTCCAAAAATGCGCTAAAGTTTTATTGTGTCAGTTACCAAAGTGTTCTATGATTTTTTACTTCACCCTTTGCCCCACCCTCGTTATTGTCCCTTTACTTCCGGTTATAAATAGATATATAAGTAAACATTATTGATTGTTTATTTTTAATACACTTAAAGCTCCTGAAGTCTCGAAGATCATCACTTAAAAAATAATGGATTCTAAAAGTACGAAATAAAAATATTCTTTAAGAGAATTATTTATATTTTTTTACTAAAGAAATTTATCCAAGATATTTCAGTGCTACAATTAGAGACATATCTGTTACCGCAAACGAAATACTTCGAAATAGAGATTCCCAAAGCAATTTGAAGTTATAAGCGTCTTTGTGCCTCAGGGAGTAGGGGTGCATCCCTCAATAAATGTCAGTCAAAGAGGGATGCAGTTTCTAAACAATCGACCTGATCCTCCTACTTCAAACACTGCAGATAAAACACTGGCAGAAATGTACATTACATTCATTTTCGGAACGTTGTTGGAGGTTAAAATTGTACTTGACAACCGCTTTGAAGACATCATCGGTTTGGCGGAATTGTACGTGCGAACCGCTTAGAGGGTTAATATTAAATCAGTTTACCTCCAGTAATTACGGGGAAACAGGCTGGGGCTGTAACGTCTCGATGCAGGCGTGCGAGCGTAAAGATCGTTTGCTGGATGCCGGTGCTGGCGTAGTGGTCGTCCTTTGTCAGATGTGGAATCGGGAAAATATTGCTGGCCCGTGCTCTCTGGCTTGATCACGGGATCTGGATGTACCCGTTCTCTACGCGCTCTCGACCTCGACTCCTTTTCACACTTTTCTTTCACAACTTCACACCTAAGTTCTATGTCCCTTTTTTTTCTCTTTCCCAATTACTTGGTGAAATTTTACCACATTTGCACCCCCTTCAGTTGTCCAGGTGGGCTCATTAAACCTTTATAGGTCACTATTATAAATTCTTTTGGATTTAATGAAATTAGTTCATAAATGGTATCTATAAACTTTATAAATGTAAATGAATAATATTTTTACATTTTTTGAGGGGGGTGGAATTTAAGGGGTGGTTACAATGCAAAATCCAGCCCCTTGCACGGAGTGAAAATGCTTTTTTGAAGGTTTAACCCATCCACCTGCCACCGTCCCCACCTTTTTCCCTTTCAAAACAGTCACCCTTTTAGTAAATTCCAGACGGAACTTACCGTACCATACTTGATTTGACGGTTTAAAAGTTGTCAGGCTACTTTTAAATTATTTTCCCTGCAAGGTAAAGGAGTTCCGTTACTCAAAATTAGTTTCTTTCATTTATTATCGCTTTGCAATATTTTTTTTCTTCAAAAGTGTGCGATACGAGTTATACGAGTGCGAACGAGAAGGGGTCGACAGGTCCGTTTTCGAACAAGAATTCGCTGTCGAACCCCCGTCGACGAGTCTGTTCAGTGGGTTAATTATGCTGCGGGAAAATGATTATTATTTAAAAGGGTATAATAAAGAAAAACTAACCAATTTACAGCCGAACGATGTCCATACAGTACAGCACTACTTTTAGGTACCGGAATTCATGGGTTAAAATCCCATTGCAGGTATGGATGTTGGTAGCAATTCGGCGTTAAGCTGTTGGTTTCAGTCTTATTCACACTCGTGGTGAAAGACAGTAGACCTACCAAAAATAAACAATTTAAAAGTGTGGTTTGGAGAGACATTTATGTGGGCTTATAAATAAAAAAAATCATATTACTGACTTTTCCAGGTAGAGTAAGTTTAACCACGTATATTTCAAATGAAGTATAGAGCTCTTGTATACTCTCCGTTGTGAGTTGGAAATGTCATAAACATAGAGAACCTAAAAGCCCATCCTATGTCTTTCAAATGCAGAGAAAGAATTTAACAGGTGGTTTCGCTCCGAAACCACTGTCCGTCAAAGGGTTAAAATGGCCCCTTTGGTGAAAGTTGACATTATTGCCTAGCCCCTGCCCCATATCTCACGGCTTCATCCCTGCCTGGGCTTGATCGTTACACTTGTGTACCTCCATCAGCAATAAATCCTCCGCAGGGGTCCCCATTAAAACTCCAAGTCAACAGCTGTATCTAAATTCGTCTTACAAATTTAGTTCACAGCTGTGTATGCAAATGCTGACCATCGCGGGAAAGTACATCGGTACAGGTTCACTAAGTCTATTTTTTTTTAATAATTTGGAAGTATTGGGATTGTAAGCTGTTGAGGGATTAATTGCTCATAAGTATAAATGTCCAGTTTGTAAGTGGTTTAGTTAGTTAATGTTGTCAAATGAAACACCTTGGTTTGTTCCCTCATACACAAAATACTAGTCAAAAGAACGTGTCTTAATCTAACCTTTGGCCAGGCCGACTTCTCAATTCCATAAAATAGTCAGCTTCTAATTGGGCAAGGGAAATTTATCCCAACGAATTTAATAATACAAGTTCTTACTTAAGCGGTTCATTTTAACTTGTTTGTTGCCTGAGAAGTCGATCTTCGTAATGAGGAATGCAAAACAACTTCGCTTTATGAGGTTCTGCTCGTGCCTGGTTCTGGGTTAGCCTAAGTTTTAGTAAGGTCAAATGTATTCATTTTTGTAATCGTTTTCAATGTTTCTCTTTTACTAGTAGTAATATTGTTTAACAGTTTAAGTTACCAGTTTAAAGGATTCTATACCATGTTTATTTGCCTTAAACCTTTTCTTTGTATGTTTTAAGTAAATTAAACGTTAGTTTTATTTTTAAAAGTTTGTTTATGTTCATTTACATTTAAAACACATTGCTGATACTCTGCAACGATAACTTTTACAATTCCATTTTTTTACAATTTAAGACTGTTTAAGAAGTCTGTTTAATTTTTAGTTATACTTAATTAGATTGACTAAGAGTATATAATTGTGTTTTATTGAACCAATAAAAGTTGCCAAATAAAGCGAAAAGTACCCTATTCTTATGGAATACCCAAAAACTTACTGTTTTTCATTATTTCTGTACCTTGCTCAGCAGCCAAAAATAAAAGTGAAATTGGTTTATGTATTTGTTTTTATTAAACAGTTTGTTTTTATTAATTTCACCAAATTCACCAAATACTCTGAAATAACACCTACACCTTCTATAATACATTGTTTTGTTTACTGTCTTCAATTTTACCAGCGTGGTGCTCAAAGTTCAATCAAGCTATTTTGGGGCATCTATAACACTGTAGCTCACTATAAAATCTCACAATCTATTTATAAGTAAAGTGTATCCATAAATCAAAAAGTGTAAATTATGCATTTATTGAGAATAAATTCAGATCTACAAAACATTTTAAATAAATTTGTAGATCTGATAATTTATTTAAGTTTAAACTTAAAATTTTAATATTCATGCGCTACGGTCTACTTTTCTGCTGTACGAACCCAGAATTTACAGCTTAAAGCCGTATATGAACGGCTACGAACATTTATGCCTGTAAATTCGACCTATGATTCGACCACACAAATTTTGATACCAAAGAGCAGCGCTCTACCCATTCGGTCATCTTTCGGCTAATGTTCATGTAATCAGTATTAGAGTGTGTCTTAACATTAGATAAAATATTGCAGTAGACTTTACTACAAAATAATTCGATGATCTTAAGGTATTACTATTATTATTATTTTATAAAAAACCTATTCTCGAATACTATAATTTAAAATTTGAATTTTTTTAATTAAAAATTTAAATCGAGGATCTACGCTTTGGTAGAACCTTCCCTATTATTTCATATAAAAAACTCAAGCAGAACATTATGAGTCTATAAAGTGCAAAAATTCAATTCCTGTGCAAATTTTTATAGACTAGGTAAGTGTATATATCTTTTCCTTCATAAAATAAAATTGATTTTTTTACATTTTATCCATTCTTAACTCATGAAAATACATTTTACTCATATACTTCTCGTGCATAAAATAATATAAAATGAGAGTTTGCGTTGGTGAACTACCAATGTTTTATCCATTTTTAATTCATGAAAATACATTTTACTCATATACTTCTCTAGTACAAAATAGTATAAAATGAGAGTTTGCATTGCTGAAATAATAGGCTTAAATTTCAATTATGGCTTATGACAATTATAGCTAAAATTTCAATAATTTATATCAATTATTAGATTTTATGGATTATCGGAAAACGGTACAGATGCATTATAGACGCCGTGTTTTTTGGTCGCCAAATTTGCCGATTTTTTGGCGATTTTACGGGGCGATGAGTGTGTTGGTGCGTTTGCCTTGATTTTGGTGGTGGGGTATGGTAGCTCTAATGTGTTCTTGCACCCCATTGTTGCACGTTATTTCTGACTTCAGTACCCGGCACTATTCCAAAAATTTGCATCTTTGCTGTTCTTTTGGTTTACAGTCGCCTAGGTCAGGGTTTTTTTTTTTCCTTATCATTTTCTGGGATTTAGTAAAAAAAATTTTTTATTCTTATTATTTTCTGGAATTTAGTAATTTAGTTATGGTGGGTGTAGTTATTTCGGTTATTTTTATTTTTGAAATTGTTAAAAAGTATCAGAATTTGTATTCCGAATCTGAATTTTTTTTTATTTGGTAAAAAAGAATTATTTCAAAGTTTTTTTAAAGGAGGTAGGAGTGTTGAAGAAACTTTGTAGTGCTACCCTTTTCAATTTTTATCTGTTCTAAAATTTATTTTGCATTTCTTTTATTACAAGAGGGGGTTGAGGCGGGGGAACCCCCCACATGTCAGATTTTTTTTATAACATTAGTGCTTATTAAAATGTTATATATTGTGTTTATTCTGTTGATATATATCATATATATTACTAATCTGGTATTTATTTTTTAAATAATGTAAAAAATGATAATTGTTATTCTAATTTTATTTTAATAATGCTTTAAATTGTTAATCTGTTTTTTTCTCTTAAAGTTTAGTTTTGTTAATGTTGAGTTTCAAATATGTTATGTGACCACCGCCTTTTTTTTTTTTTTTTTTTTTTTTGATTTTTCAGGAAACTTGTACCGCCGCCATGTTTTTCTACTTGGCGATTTTTCTAAAACGCGTTTTTCTGTTGGTAGCAAATAAAAAAAAATAAAAAATAAATAAATAAAAAACATGGCGGACAGGACCGGCGTCTATAATGCATCTATTCCACAGAAAACATATTAATAAAACAAAAAATGATACTGAAAAGTTCCAAATTTATATTAATAAAAGAGTACTTGTAATTTAGTACTACGTAATAAAAAATTTATTTTAAAATTATTAAAGTTCTAGTGTATCAGTGTAATTTAAAAATTACACTTTCATTAATTATATCAAATTAATACAAATTTGGCGGTATCTAATATAGAATGCTTAACACGCATTAACCTATGTTTTTCTGAACATAAAATTCACTCTTTATATGATTCTGTAATCGCATATTTTGGATCGTATTGTCACAAATGCAACCCATTCAAGCGTGAAGCGATTACGACATTTTCTAAGCTTACTCTCCCTTAGATATAATTAAATCTTTGTTTCCATGCATTAAGACGCAACCATGCACTACCTCTGTAGCACGTTAGTGTTCTTTTAATTGAAATGAATCTACCTCCTGCTATTAACATCTCTACTGTAAGTACATACCATCACTTATTCAAAAGAAACGTTCACGTATTATAAATGACTAGATTTATTTTAAAGGAAGTATTTTTTTGCGTTTGTAATCACACAGGCGTTAAGCCCATTCAGAATGTTTTGCTTTTCAAGCTTGATTCTCGTAAGTAGTAATATGTACCTTTACATTGATCGTATAGCTTATATTTTCTTATCCCTCTATTTGAAACATAAAACTTTAATATCTTGTAACTCTAGATATATATTTGCTTAACACTAAAACTATCGGACATTTTTATAAGGGCAAAAATAACGAAAAATGGGGTTATTTGACCCTCTTGGTAGATTTAGTGTTAAAATAAAAATTTAAAGATCACTCATTATTTGTAATAAACTATTTCATCGACAGTAAAATCTGTTTTTAGAATTTTGTAGAGAGCAATAGAATATTGTTATAGACAGATTATCAATGTAGATTACATGCGTGTATAAAATATGCAAAATGCATACAGTTAGTCAAATTGAAACTAGTACACTATGTTTTTTGTCTAATTTTAGATTTTAACCCTTTAATGCTTTTTTTTTTCAAAAGACCGGCCAAAAAAATGAATTTTTTAATGTAAAAAACACAATTTAGAACGTAGATTTTTGAAAAAAAAATATATTTTATACTTGAATAAGTAAGTGTTATAGCTTACATTCCCATGTAAATAATAAATATCAATTAAACGATTGTTTTTTCTCTTTTACATTGTTATTTTCAATTCTCGATAGCATTCGAGTGTGAAAAATTATTGCAACATTAAGTACAACGCCGCTCGAATTATCTCGAGTGTGCACAGTTTGACCAGTCTAGCGAGCTCGAGTTAACTCGAGCGTGCACGTTAAGGGGTTAAAAGTGAGTAACACGTTAGAAGATATGAATGAGAGTCAAAAAAGTCCTAAACTGAAAATGTATTAATTACAAGTTTTCTAAAATTGAAGAATGTTGTTTAGTTTACAAGTTATATTTTGATCTAGATTTATCGTATCAATCTAAATAAATGCTATGTTGTTTGAATAATGGGTACTGGTCAATGCAGAAAAATATTAATAATTTATTTGTCATTTAACTATAAACATGTGCTCAAATTTTCACCCTTTAAAATTTCGAACTGAACTGTGAAAGCACATTGCGCGAGTTTTACTTCGACTGACTGTCTGACTGTGTATTATCGTACATTGCATTTAAACCCTTGTCTGTAGAATATATTTCAGAAAAAACGTGCCAAAAGTGGAAAGAAATTCTCTCTAATTTTATCGTTATTATCATCAAAATATTAAAAATAGATTATATTTGCAAAAAAAAAAAAAAAATTAAACGAAATAGCTATTTTTTTTTCAATATTTCCCCATATATGGTAAATGTTAATGCATTACAGTAAATTTTGCTCAAATTACAGCCAAATAAATCAAACGACATAATTTTCTGGATAAATATAACAACCTAATACAACAATATTATTATCAATACCAACTGTCATGAATTCTATGTCCCTCAGATTCCTTTAAATTTCACAAATACTTTACAGTATCCTAGAAATAGCGACAAATTGCGTGAAACTGCCGAACGTTTCGCTGAAAGTATCTGTATTTATTGGGAAAATGGCAAATTAAATATTATACACTATCATAGAGCCCGTCATGCGGCGGGATCAGTAAAATTTTTAATTTTTCAAAATTGTAAAGTACCTTTTGAGGCAGGTAAAAAATAGTTTGTTTTTATGGCTGAGAATTATCTGGTACCCACTCAATAATTTGTTTATCTTCCTACTCCTCTAAAATCTCCCGATACTGTGAATGCAGTTTAGAATCACATTGAATTCATATAGTCAAACCGGGTGGTTACGTGTAAAAAACAAACACACAAACGGAGAACCTTCTTAATTTTTAAATATATATAACTTAAACGCTAGATATTTATTAGTCCGTGAAATAGACTCCTAGACTATTATGAAAAGAATTTCTTGTTAATGCTGGGGATAAAATTTTCATTGCAACAAAAAATAATCAATGAATAAGTTTCAAATTAACCCATATGCACGTAATCTATTATTTAAGCCAAATATAAAAGAAAATGTCTTACGTATTATATAAGTTCAGCGATAAAACGTAGGAAAGTAATGCAGACGATATTTAAATAATTTAAAATAAGAAATGATTAAATGAGATGGTTAAAGGAATGACGTCATAATGCTAGGAAAAATGTTATTTTTACCTATTTATGTGATAAATTGATAAATTTAATCTCCTGCTCTTAACCAGGGAAAATAGGGCTCGAAATAATGGCATTAAACGCCCGAAAAGGGGAGAAGGTGTGGATTTCGAACGTTTTATAGACGACAGTATTTTTCGATGTTTTGTGAAGCATATTTATACCAATTTATTTTAGAATCAGATCAATAATTTAGGAGAAGATAAAATTTACTCGCTTTGAATTTTGCTAACCCTAACTGATCAAGAATTCAATATGGATGCCTCTATTCATTCGAGGTCCAACCGCTTCATAAATTCGAGGACAGACGGGCAGATAATTTAGAGTATTATTATATAAGGGGTTGGACAAACCAATATTGGGCTTCACAGAATTGAAATACCGTTTTTTCTCTAGCCCGAACACAGCTCGGGCATTCCAAAATTGGCACATTTTTGTTGGCCAAACTTTGTTCGGGTGTCACAGGCAATGGGTTAAAGGTATAATTTAACTTTATTTAAATAACTTTAAATGTAACCAATTTATAACAATATTAACCCTCTAAGCGGTTCGCACGTACAATTCCGCCAAACCGATGATGACTTCAAAACGTACAGTTTTCGACATCTAATAACGATCCGAAAATGGATGTAATGTACATTTTTGTCAGTGCTTTCCACCATGGAGTTATGAAGTAGGAGGGTCAGTTCTATTGTCTAGAATCTGCACCCCTCTTTCACTGACATTTCTTGAGGGATGCAACCCTACCACCTGAGGCGCAAAGACACCGATAGCTTTTTATGGTTTGTAAATCTTTATTTCGAAGTATTTCGATTGCTGTAACAGATGTATCTCTAATTGCACCCCTTAAATGTCTTGGATGACTTTCGTAAAAAATATAAATAAGTCTCTCAAAGGATATTTTTATTTGTACTTTTAGAATCCATTATTTCTTATGGGATAATATTCCAGACTTAAAGAGCTTTATGTTATTAAAAATTAACAATTTATAATATTTATTTATATAACTATATGTAACCAGAAGTAAAGGGACAATAACGAGGGTGGGTTTTCCATATTCCATTCTAGTCGACAAAGGGTGAAGGTAAAAATCATAGAACTCTTTGGCCACTGATATCAGCGTACTTTGGAGAATTTTTTTCTAGATGTGTTCCACTCGGAGGGTTAACTATAATAATGACAAAATATTAATATATAAATATATAACACAATTAGCAACCACTTGGTAATATTGCTTTGAGTATTTTGCAATAGTGCTCAGTAATTTTGCAATAAGTAATTCCGTGGTACTAAGGATAATATCATTATAAACAATATTTTATAGTCAGATTTCACTATATTTTGTTGACTATGCATTGTTGAATTCTGTTTACGGCTTACAAAAAGTAAAAGTCTACGTAAGGATACGGAATTAACCCCTTAACGTGCACGCTCGAGTTAACTCTAGCGCGCTAAACTGGCCAAAGTGTGCCCACTCGAGGTAATTCGAGCGGCGTTGTACTTTATGTTGCTATAATTTTTCACACTCGAATGGGATCGAGAATTAAAAATAACAATGTGAAAGCAAACAAAATCAATCGTTTTATTGATATTTATCATTTACATGGGATTGTAAGCTATAACACTTTCTTATTCAAGTATAAAATATATTTTTTTTCTTTTCACTTAGGACTTATCTCTTTGTTGTGCACCTGTTTTCGAAATATATCACGCAAAAGAAAATTTTGGTTATGTTTATAAATACTAGAATTGTTAAATAAGTATTTTTACGGATAATAATGTTTATTCTGAAACGGGACTTCGAAAAGAAAGATAAAAAAAAGTCGATGCGTGTAATATTACAATATTTGACTATTTTCTGCAATGTTAGCAAAATCTAAAATTAAAATAAAAATTTTGATTTTTTTTATATTTTTGCAATTTTTTTGGCAATACATCGTTCTAAATTGTGTTTTTTACACTAAAAATAATTGATTTTTTTGGCCTGCCTTTAAAAAAAACTGCATTAAGGGGTTAAGTAAAAGCTAGTAACAAATAGCCGTTTCTGAGTCATAATCGAACTACTTCATTAGAGAGCTCTGCAGAAGTAGCTCAAATGTTGCTAAGAAACGGTCATTTGCTACTAATCTCTACTTAATTTATGTCCTTGTTTATATTGGCTTTGTTATATTTTTTGATAAATTCTGGGGGACTACTTAAGAATTGGGTTCCCTTTGCAAATTTGGCGAAAATATTGGCGATATTTACTAAAACACAAAGGTAATCCATCCATACATTGTATTTCTTGCATTTTCTGGTCACTTTAATTAATACACAATGTGCCATCGTAATAGAATTATTTTCTCTTAAAAAATTGAAGAAAACGACTTGAAAACCGGACATTTATATTTATAGGCAATTAATCCCTTAACAGTTTACAAACTCAACAGCTCCAAATTATTAAAAATCAACCATAGTGAACCATTAATGGTTTGTTATATCTAATTTTTTTAAGCACTGCGCCCTTTTATTATATAAGAAAAGAGTGACACAAGGAGAGTTGGATGCAAATATCATATAAATTATAATATAGATACAGATTGTTTGGACACGGGGAGATCAGGAGAAAATGTTAGGCGACTATACTTAAACCATTATCGGCAAGTTGGCTGGGGAACCCAATTCTTAAGCAAACCAATTCTGGCACAATGATTTTATTCTGGGTAATATGTAATAATATATAATAACCCCTATGTATTTAATATATAATAATCTCTACATATTTAATATATAACCCCTTGAAATACAATGATGTCAGTCATTTCGTGTGCCAATCTAGCCATCGACTTCATCGAGACGTTACGAACTACCACCGGCTGACGTCCAACAGCATAATGTGAAATCATTTAATTATTTAACTTGTGCTTTGATTCTATTTTGATTAAAATGTTCAAGATGTCATGTGTCGCCGAACGATGGCCGATTGGTTAGGGTGCTGTCCTTCGGTACCGGAGTTCGTGGGTGCGAATCCCACAGTGGCATGGATGTTCGTAGCCGTTCGGAATCGGCTTTAAGCTGTAGGTCCTGGTCTCATTAGCCCTCGTTGCAAAAAGTAGACCGTAGCACACCAAACCAAACCACAATGTCATGTGTCCTTAAAAATAATATAAAATACGAAACAAAATAGAAGTGTAATTAAAATCAGATCCGCTATGTATTCGATAAGGCCTTGCATTAAATTTCATACTTTACTGAAATTCTGATTTATTTTATACCATTACGTAATGGTTGTCCATTCACATAATTATGAATTTCATTAAATGTTACAAAGCAATGAAAATTTCAAAATGAACTGCTCTATTTCTAACCTAGTGAATAATTTTTGGGTTGATCCGAATTGAATAGTTTAGGGTTTGTTTGCAGCCCTACGGTATACTGTTTTGCTCACGAGGGCTAATGAGACCGTCACCTACTGCTTAAATCCTATTCCAAACGGCTAAGAACATCCATGACATGAGCAGGATTCGAACCCTCGAACTTCGGAACCATAATATAAAATGGGGAAAGTAACAAAAATAAACTACAATGCACTCCGCTTAATGTGATCGCGATTAATGTTATCAATCGCTTATTGTTATCAAAATCACTTGGTCCCGATTTTCTCTATTCATTTGTTTTTAACCCATATTATACCACACCAACTAAATATTTCTGTAAGTTATTAAAACTTAATCCATATCATTAATATGGTGTAACTAAGTATATAAAACCAAAATTTAAAAAAATATATTTTTAATTTTTTATGTAATTGTCTGTTCTATAAATAGGACAACGGTCCATTACACTACTAAAACTTAACAAATGTCACTTACATTGCATTAGGCTGATTCATAGATGAAATTTTGGGAAACAGTCAAAACGAAGTCCAACATTACATTTTAAGCATATTGTTCTAGGTTTTCTTTTGCAGTTATTGAACTGGCAGTAAGAGAGTTAGTTTATCTTGCAAAAAATCTCCTGTTTTCTGAATAGAATAGACATCTATTTACCCCTTGTTGTGTCCAGGTGTGTGAACAGTTGTTTGGACTGGTTTTCATTGAAAGATAAGAAAAGGATGTGCGCTATCAATGCAATATCGAATTCATAGTAAAATAATCAGGATTGGACCGTCGTCTTAATTTTAGGGACCTTTTTTAGGCTTACAAAATACACATGTAAAATATATTTTTCAACAAAAACTTTCAGCTATATTATTAGCTCTGTTTTTAAACTAAAAGTAACATCCACAATGTTTAAAAAATAATAAAAATAATAAATATAAAATTAAAGATTAAAAAATGACAAATTTTAAGAGGTTGCTGAAAATAAATTTTACAATACAATATAATTTGATTTCTCAGTTTGTTTTTTTTTTGTTACTATGCTAAAGTGCGTCTATTTTAAAGGTGTTAAAATAAAATCCACTCAGAAAATATTTATAACATTATTATTAAATGGAATTTTATTTGTTGTCCTGTTTATAGGACAGCGGTCCAATATAGGTTAAAAAATATCGTGATCGATTATGTGATCGTTACATCGATTAATGGGATCAGTTTTCGAACCTCATTTTAACGGGCAAACGAATATTCACAATATATTTAGAAGGAACCCATTATTTTCCTTCCCTTCGCTATTGTTTGAATTTCCGAGAATTCTCCTCTTCAAAATAGGGAAATTGGGAATGAACAAAGGAGTGGGGTTTTCATACTCTTCCTGGAATTTTTCAGAAATACGCACACCCTGCTGATGGTCAATGGTTGTCAAATAAGCAGAAGGCAACACATTATTATCGGAACTGGGAAGAAGCGTATTCAGATTTTATGCCTTGCTCTCTTACATGCAGCTTGTCGATATGGAAGCCAGAAAGAGAAATGATTTAACATTGAAACAAAAGATCGAAATTTTAAACAGTTAGGACAGGTTGATTATGATTACGAACAATTTATCCATGAGCTTCTTAGAAAAAATTGTAGACAGTCAACAATTGATCAATTTTTTTAATTATGTATACAATTCTTAAGTTTTAAAGGATAATATACAGTACATTAATATAATATATGTTTTTTCATTTTGTTTTCAAGTTTAGTACGTGTGAATTAATAATTGCATATCGTTTATTAAAATCAAAATCACGGTGTCCCAAACCGATCACATTAAGCGGAGACCACTGTATTTGTATTTTTACTGAAATGGTTTGCAGCGCTACGGTCAACTGTTTTGCTTCACGAGAGTTAGTGAGACCGGTTAACATTGTTTAAAGCTCATTACGAACACCTACGAACACACATGCCAGTAATGGGATTCCTACCCAGAAACTCCACTGTCAAAGAGCAGCGCTGTACTCATTCGTACATTGTTCGAGGACATCGACAGCGGCGGGATTCGAACCCACGATTTCCGGCACGGAAGAGCAGCAACCTACCATTCGCCCTAGTTCGGCACGAATTGGTTTCATTTCAAGTGGTACGGTCTACTTTTGAGCAACACGAGGGCTAATGACACCGGGAACTACAGCTTAAAGCCGATTCCGAACGTCTATGAACATTCATGCCACAGTTAGATTCGAACCCACGAACTCCGGTACCGAAGGCTAACACCCTAACCATTCAACCATCGTTCGACAAAGGTCCGAATTAAATAGTATTTTTAGGATGCACCAAATTCCGTTTCATTTGTATGACAATGAGTTAACATAGTTTATTCGTTGAATCCAGTATGGTTTGATTTAGTTTCTAAAGCTACGGGCTATTGTTTTGCTGCATGAGACGAGGACATACTGTTTAAAAAAGGTTCTGAATGTTAACCACGGTCCGTGTCAGCACAAATACTGCGATAACGAAGAGCAACGGAATGCAGTATGGAGGAGAATAGCTTAAAATAATAATCCCCAGTATAATAATAAACTAAGTTATCTGTCCGTTTCTCCTCGAATTTATGAAGCGGTTGGACCTGGAATGGATAAAGACATCCATATTAGATTCTTGATGAGTTAGTGTTAGCAACGTTCGTAATCCACCCCTTTCCCCTTTTTCGAGTGTTTAATGCCATTATTTTAAACTCTGTTGTCCCCGGCTAAGAGCAGGCGATTAAATTTATCAATTTATCACATAATAAATAGATAAAAATAACATCTTTTTCTAGAATTATGTCGTTATTCCTTTAACCATTTCATTTAATCATTTCTTATCTTAAATTATTTAAATATCGTCTGCATTTTTTTCATACGTTTTATCACTGAACTTAGATAATACGTAAATAATTTTCTTTTATAGTTGGCTTAAATAATAGATTTGATACATATGTGATAATTTCATATTTAATCAACGATTATTTTTTTGTTTCAATGAAAATTTTATCACCGGTATTAACAACAAATTCTATCTACCTCCAGTGTGTAGTGGAAAGGATAGTTTCGTTCCTTTACTTCCATTAAGTACTGTTGCAAAAAAAATGAGAACTTAACGATAATTTTGTCGTAGCTAAGAAAAATTTGAATTATATTTCTAAATGAATTCAACTTGATTCTAAACGGCATTCACAGCATCAGGATATTTTAGAGGAGTATGGAGATAAACAAATTATTGAGCGTGTACCAGATAATTCTCTATCAAAAAACAAACCACTTTTTTACCTGCCTCATAGGGTATTTTACAGTTCAAGAAAATTAAAAATTTTACTGTCCCGTCATATGATTGACTATATGCTAGTAAGTTGAAATAGGTAACAAAGAAATAAGTAATATTTACATTACAAGAAATAAGTAATAAAGTTTGTGTAAATAAGAAAACAAATCAGCTTAATGATGTAAATAGAACATTATTACGCATAAAAGAATCAAATTACTTTGTTTTGCAAAATCTATATCTAGCTTACAGCACCCATAATCATTATGAAAACTTTGATAAAATCGTTTACAGAATCCCAGTGCTTATATGGACATATGCGTAATAATCTGTAACCCACGTCTGTAAGAACTGCTGATATCTTTCTAACAGCTAGAGGCTATAACGTAGACCTTGGAACATCTCGGTCATTTTGTATACTTATTTCCGAGGGTTTAAAAGAATCTTACTATTTAAAATTCCTTCCAAACATGGCGTTGTCATTCGCCGCTGAATATCACTGACTTATGATCAGTTTTGGCTGTGTGACTTCTAGGAAAGTTTAAAGTAAGCTATCAACTCTTTTTCACATTTTATCAATACAGGTTCGTAGGTGAGGAGCTATTTAGTACTTCTTGTATATCATTTGCGCGTTGAATTTATTCTGCATATTTCCATATTCGACCCTCAAATTTTATAGGTTATGAGCTCTTAAAAACATTTTATTTCATAAGAAATTGCTAACCACGATTTCGAGGATGTTGCTTCAGTGATAGGAATTATATGCAACATCTAAGTAATAGAGAAAATGATAAATATTTAAATACACAAATCAGTGAATTTGGTAAAATCGTCGATTGTTGGAGATACACACTTTGAAGAAAACAAAACTGCACAAAAAATAAAGTAAAAGGTGGTGTATACACGAAAAAATATGTAAAAATGTCAATTTGGAATTAAATAAACTTTTAAGTACTAATGAGTTAAACTCTTTAAAAATTTTGGTTTGGAGCACTACGGTCTACTTTTTGGCACCACGACGGATAATAAGACCGGGACCTACTGCTTAAGGCCGATTCCGAACTGCTACGAACATCCCTGCCACAATGGAATTCGAACCCACGAACTCTAGTACCCAACGTCCTAAGCGTTCGGCCAAACACTTAGCTTATTAAGCACTTGTCGCGATTACTTTATATTTTCATTACTGTTTAAGACGCTAGGAAGCATTAAAAGTTGTTGGATGATCTGTTATCTACATCATACAATTGAGTAAAATTTATTTTAGTATCATTATACTTAAAAATTCGTAAACATAAGCGAGATATAGCCTTTCTAGTCACATTGGGGAGATATCAATAACTTGTCTATTTTCCAAGTAGCAGTATTTATTCGTATACATTGAAAATATTAAAAATGACGTTTATTGAATTTTTCCCCAAAATTCTTGTTACTGCACACTGAAGGATAGGCGAATAGGTAGGGCGTTGTTATCTTTGATTACCTAAATCCGAAGGTTGAAATTCCGATAGTAGCACTGATGGATGTAACTTTTAGCTGTAGGTCTCGGTCGTATTAGATCCATTCTTCAAAAATTTATGATCCAAACTCGAGTTGCAGTTTATCTTCTTTGAAAAAACTGTTGTAAAAAACCCGCATGAAAGTCATATTTTTTTAACCTTTCAAATTTGATAGCAAATAAATTTCGTCTATTTTATCCCTGTTACGTAAAGCAGTTTCAAAAATTTTTTTATTGTTGTCGTTATAAAGATTTATTCTTGACATTTATTTTAAATTAACGGGATTTAATGTGTCTAGTACCTTTGAATTTATGCACGTGCTGACCACATTTTATACCTTCTATAACATAGAACACTATTAAGTAAAATTAAAACTTTACTAAATTGTAAGCTATTTTTTATATAAATTACGTCAAAATTTTCTAGATTTAAGATAGTTTCAATTTCAATTTCTAAAAAATTAAATATTAACGATATTATCTATATCAGCGAAAATAACACTATCGCAAAATATATTTAGATAATTTCACAAGAAAAAAATGCGTAAAAAAATTACTAAACATTTTCATAAAAATTGAACCGTCCATTATTTATTAAAAATATTCCTAGTACGTTTCAATCATTTTAAAATTGTATGTTTAGTTACCAAGGCACAAAAATAGGTATATTTTTCATTACATTTACTCTAAATGTAATTTGTGTAAAAACTACTATTTAAACTTGTGTAATTATTTGTTGGGAGCCGCGGTAGCTCAGCCGGCAAATGCAACGCTGTCGTAACTGAAAAGTTGCGGATTCAGAGCCGGATCCGGATTAAGATCCGCCGTGTTCTTTAACACATTCGCTGCCACTAAAAATGATATTACCATCCTCAGAAGCCGCATTACAAAACAGGGTTTTTAATCACGCACATAAAAAATGCAAACAAAAATTTTGAAAACCAACCACAAAAAATTAAAAAATAATGCTTCACTAACGTGCCGAAACAACCTCGCCGTTCAATTTCCAAAGCCACACTAAACACAGAGCATATAGCTTATCAAAGTCCGTCGCCGCGTTAGTGCGTCGTCGGCATACCAGGAGGTGCCGCTCTGACGCGCCAGTGCGTCGGTGGCAGCGAACGTGTTAAAGGTTACTGGGAAAATATATTTGTGGTCACAATGTTCTCAAGTTCTCAATCAATACCTTTGAGAGTGGCAGGCCAAGCTTATGGGTCTTGTAATTGGTTCCTGCTTCAAAATTGCAAAGACCCACTTGAGCATAAGTCGTACTTTCAGCTTTGGGGTGCTCGTTAAAAACGAAAGGCGCACCCCTTTTGATTAATACAACTAGCCTCCGACTCAATAGTGCTTGGTTTTATTAAGTACATAAGACAACAACAACAATTATTTGCTGTATTTTTTCTTGCTTCATGGTATTCATCATCTGAATCTCGAGAAAGTACTTTGATTCAAAAATAACATACTGTTTCTTAATAAACATATGAACAGTCTCCAGAAATTGGAGAGATATAGGTAAAAAATAATGCACCTAGAATGTTTTTAAGACAGCACTAAGATATAAAAGGTTGGTTGGTTGAAAACACTATTTTTATTATTTATTTATTTATTTATTTTGCTACACGATGCCAAAAGGGGACGGGATCTACTGTTTACAGCCAATTCCAAATATCCATGTCAACACTTGGATTCAAACCCATCAATTCTAGTACCGAAGAGCAGCGCCCTTTCTATTCGACCATCGTTCGGAGTACAGTATACAAAAATCTGACTTTGTAAAAAAGTGACTTAAATTTTTAAATAAGGATGTATAGTAAAAAAACAGCTGTTTTGCTTCAATAAAACAATTATTTGACTGCAAAATTTAATTCGATATCAAAAATACTTAGGGTGGCTTTTAAGAAAAAAAAATTATTTTCAGTCAAAAACTGTCATTTTGAAAGTATCTTGTTTCTTTTAAGAGAAATTTTATAAATACCAAACTTTCAGTGATAGTATATTTTACAGTTATCTTATTACGGACTATTTTGCATGGTTTGCGTAATTATTTTTATTTAGTTATGTTTGGAACGCTTTTTAGGTGCTAAGGTCTACTGTTTTGTTACACGAGGGCAAATAAAACCGGGACTTACTGCTTAAAGCCGATTCCAAATGGCTACAAATATCCATGCCAGCTGTAGAATTCAAAATTCACGAATTTCGATTAGAAGAACAGAGTCCAACCTATTCGTTCGACTACATAATTCCTTTCAATGTTCACATTTATTTTTTCATTGAGATTAAATTAATATGCAATAAATACTGAAAAAATTACTGAAATTATGTTACAAAATCGGTCTTACTTATTTTACAACATTTTAAGCACTGCAGTCTATCTAGTTTAGCAGTAAATAAAAATATTATTTTTCTATCATATTTGCTTGTATGTAACGCACAGTCGTTTATAAAGTTAACCCTGTTCTTTACAAGATAATAATAAAGCACACCATAAGTTTGACATGCAATTCACTTTCCAGTGTAACTGATAGGAAACAAAATGTAGAAATCAAACTTTTATTTTTTAATAATAACAACTAAAGTATCCTTTTAATTTCGTAATCTTTTTACAGATTTGGACGAAATTAGGTGTATTTATGGTTTAGGGAAATAGATCAGCACTGTTCACGTTAAAAAGTTCTTAACTCTTCTTTGACTTGCTTTCGAGAACCTTTTAATCGATTTCTAAAAACTTTTTTTATTGTTTGGAACCTTACAAGAAAATTAATTGCATATGTAAAAACAAACTCTTTATGCCATTATTTCATCAAACATTATTTTTATATTCAGCTGCAAGAAATAAATTAACGAAAATTTATGCCTTCATAATTTATCTAAAAATAAAATAACTTCTTTACTTTTCTTATATTCATGAATATCTTTCATTCAAAGTTAGATAGTCTGCTAGTTATTAGGTATTGTATATACAAAGAGTTATTTAAATATTTTATTTAAATTTGTAATAATTTTTAAATTAATCCTCGATTAATTTTTAAGGCTCAAAATTAAGTAGAAAAATATTCTATTTCTTCAAAAATTCATAAGTTTTTTAAAACTAATGATGTTAAACTCTTTTGTTCTTGAAAACTTAATATTATATTTTCCCTTTCATCGAAGACAGATAGCAAATCTTATAAGGTAAATTCACGTAGTGTCACTAACTACGTTAACGCTCTTCCCCGTTCATTTATGTCTGTAACGTTAATGCCCTTCCCCGTTCATTTGTATGTGTATAATAGCCAATGGGCAAACAGAATTTTACTCTTCCATTTCAAATTAAAGTCAAATTTTTAATAAGTTTAGGGCTCCTACTAACAGGGACTCTAAACGATCGGAATAGCCGATTTTTCGACTGGCTACGTCAGTATGACGAAAATCCCCTCCAGAGTAGTTAAAGCTTCCATCTTCCACATAACCCAACGTGCCGAAATTCACTTATAGTGACGTCATTAGATAATCTAGTGGTGTATAGATGATCGCATTGAGTAGCAGCCTAGATGTCTCATGCTGCATGAATTTATCCTATATGGGGAAGATGGAAGCTTTTGCTACTGTAGAGGGATTTTCGTCATAATGGCGTATCCAGTCGAAAAATCGACTATTCCGATCGTTTAGAGTCCCTGTGAGTAGCAACCTAAGACAATGCACCAAATTTTCAATTATCTGATATTATTTATAAATTTATTATTTGAATGGGCATTTAATGAGGTTTTTTGAACTCTGCATATAAATTTACTTTTTCAGTAAATATAAACTGAAATCATGGCAAATAGCTTTATCTATAATAAATCTTTACCTTACAGCCCTATGACTATGGGTATTAATAGGTGAATGAAATATGACAAGAGATGGGCTTATTTTTCTTTGATCTTACAATTTTTCGAACTTCTGACATAATTTACTTTTCTGAAGTCATAACGAATATCTGTATTATAAAACTTTATTTTAAAGTCTTATCACAGGAATAGGGTTCTTTTTCCAGTGGAAGAGTACACGGATTTCTTGTGTGAGAGCGAAGCAGTTTCAAGACCCTATGACGCGTCAACCTGAACCAAAATGTATCTATTAAAAATTGTTTGTTTTAACACCAAAAATCTGCACGAGAATGTGCATATTTCTTGTGTTAGAGCAAAATATTTTTCACCGATTTATTTTGATTCTGTTTAGTGTGTGATAAGACCTTTAATCGGTTGAAAGTTTTCGTTATCACATTAGAAATCAGTGCATTATATTGTTGTTGTTGGCAATGCCACTTGGCCGAGTGGATTAAGGCGAATGGGTACGCCTGTCGTTTGAGGAGCTAGGTGAAAGAACGTTTTAGCTCAAGTAGATCCTTGTAAGATATAGACAGCGATCAAGCAGAACCCCAGGCATGGTCTGTCACCCTCAGAGGTATCGTTCGAGAACTTGAAGAACATTGTAACCACGAACGTATTTTACATGTCTCAGTCACCATTAAAGAACATGGTAGACCTTAAATCAGATCGAACTCATAACCCATAATCCACCAGTCAGGAAAGGGACAGGAAATTCAACAGGAAAGGGAATCTTAAACCGAATCTGATGTTTTTACAACGGAGACATGTTGACGTCTTAGTTTTTATTTTCTAATATTGGTGAATAATGTGCAGGTTACTTGTATTACAGCAAATTTTTTTTCAACCGATTTATTTTTAGTTCAGGTTGAGTTGTGGCAAAGCTTTTTAATACTAGATTTACGAATGTTGATCATATACCTATTTTTACTGAAGTGAGCCAATTTGACTCATACAAGAAAATTGAAGTTTTTTGCAAAGAAAATAGTTCCAAATTAATTTAAATAAAATGTTTATTATAAAAAAATTCATGGAAAACATTTTTTACATATAAAATCTATTTTTGAAACACATTTTCCGCAAACATTTCTATTACATTTAACACAATGGTTTCTACATCTGTTTCTCTTCCATGATTGTTGAACTTCCGTGCGTCAGTAGCATGAATTTCTGTTATTGGAATGGAAGTGTTCTCGACTTCTCTATATTTACTTCTTAGCTCTTCAACCAATTGGAAAATATTCCAGGCCTGATAGGACCAATAAATTTCATGTTATGTTATTAACTGTTAAACCATTCTACGAGTCAAATTGGCTTACAAACGTGAAAATAGGTATAAAACATTTGATAGTGCGAAATGAAGGGGTCTGCGGGGAAGAGGAATGAAAATTTACATATATTTTATTACTTAACTAAAAACCAACGTATTTTTTTGAAAAGTTATATTAAAATTTTATATATATATATATATATATATATATAGGGATCAAATTTTTAATGAGTCAAATTGGCTGATTCCGTAAATCTATTGTTAATCGGTTGAGCATTTTTCGATATTACACGAGAAATTCGCCCATTCTACAACGGAGAAAAGAATTCGAAACTGAGTCTGTTGCTTTACCAACACGTACATGTACCCATGTGATAAGGTGTTTACGGTAGTTTTACATGAAATGTCTTATCTCGAACATTTCCTTTTTTTCTTTTAATGAATGACATCCTATGATGTTTAAAATAGCATCTAATCATCAATTGGGACAGGTTGTAACATTCAAAGTCGTTTAAATTTCACATTTATTTTACTCTTAACTTATATAAGATTTTCATCAACATCTAATCAGCAGGAAAGATTTGAGCATTGATGGATTAAATTCTTCCACCACTTCTTCAACTCACATTCATTTAATTCCCTCAATCAGATATCTAGTTACTGATTACACATCGTTATTTGAGCCAAGGTATGGATGTCGTGTGGAATTGCAGCACGCATTTGCAAGATCTGTAGAAACAATAAACCGGGAATGAGCGACCTCACTCCGCCTCTTCGGTGCCCTCTGAATTGAGACCGATTGTGAAACTCGGAACATACGAGAGCAGGGTACCTTTTGATTCATAACGACCATTGTGTATTCTTTATTAATTCGATGGTACCGTCCCAGTGAAATCATTTGTACACAATTATCTACATTTATCTGCTACCGGTCTTAATCTTCTTAATGGGAAACTAGAATGGCCCACATAAATTCGAAGTCGTAGGTTCATGGAACTCTTATGCATATTTATGGTGCATTCGGTAGAAAATGAGATCTGTCATAACAACCCAAATCATATTCTACTATGATCTAAATTTTTCTATTAAAATATGGGCATATTAAAAGGACATTGCACTTTTCGAGATCTAAAGTCTTCATTTATATCAGACTATTATTTGATTCACGTCGTGCTCCATTTTAGAATGAATTTTTCACAAGTTCTTTAATAACGTTCTAACTTTGAAGAAAAAAAAAGTGAAACGAAAAACATAAAATTCACTAACACGTAAAATAACTTTTGAAATATTTATATGAGAAACTATTAATTTTTATACCAAACTAGCATATAGCCCGTCATATGACATGAGCAGTAAAATTTTCAATTTTCCAGAATTGTAAAGTACCCTATGAGATAGGTAAAAAAAAACCTGTTTTTTTTTTTTTTTAACTGAGAATTTTTTTACAACAAAAATTAATCTTATGATTACATTTAAAATTATCACATATGCACCTTATCTATTATTTAAGCCAAATATAAAAGAAAAGTATTTCCTTAATATCTAAGGTCAGTGAAAATATTAAAAGGACATTGCACTTTTCGAGATCTAACGTCTTCATTTATAACAGTTTATTATTTAATTGTCGTCGTGCTACATTTTAGAATGGATTTTTCACAAGTTCTTTAATAACGCTCTAACTTTGAAGTAAAAAAAAAGTAAAACAAAAAACATAAAATTCACTAACACGTAAAGTAACTTTTCAAATATTTATATGAAAAACTATTAATTTTTATACAAAACTAGAAGAAAGAACTAGAGAAAAACATTTTATAATAGATTTTTCACAAGTTCTTTAATAACTTTCTAACTTTGAAGAAAAAAAAGTAAAATAAAAAACATAAAATTCACTAACACGTAAAATAACTTTTCAAATATTTATATGAGAAACTATTAATTTTTATACAAAACTAGAAGAAAGAACTAGAGAAAAAACATTTTAGAATAGATTTTTCACAAGTTCTTTCATAACTTTCTAACTTTGAAGAAGAAAAAGTAAAATAAAAAAACATAAAATTCACTAACACGTAAAATAACTTTTGAAATATTTATATGAGAAACTATTAATTTTTATACAAAACTAGAAGAAAGAACTAAAGAAAAACATTTTATAATAGATTTTTCACAAGTTCTTTAATAACTTTCTAACTTTGAAGAAAAAAAAGTAAAATAAAAAACATAAAATTCACTAACACGTAAAATAACTTTTCAAATATTTATATGAGAAACTATTAATTTTTATACAAAACTAGAAGAAAGAACTAGAGAAAAAACATTTTAGAATAGATTTTTCACAAGTTCTTTCATAACTTTCTAACTTTGAAGAAAAAAAAGTAAAATAAAAAACATAAAATTCACTAACACGTAAAATAACTTTTGAAATATTTATATGAGAAACTATTAATTTTTATACAAAACTAGAAGAAAGAACTAGAGAAAAACATTTTATAATAGATTTTTCACAAGTTCTTTAATAACTTTCTAACTTTGAAGAAAAAAAAGTAAAATAAAAAACATAAAATTCACTAACACGTAAAATAACTTTTCAAATATTTATATGAGAAACTATTAATTTTTATACAAAACTAGAAGAAAGAACTAGAGAAAAAACATTTTAGAATAGATTTTTCACAAGTTCTTTAATAACGCTCTAACTTTGAAGAAAAAAAAGTGAAACTAAAAACATAAAATTCACCAACACGTAAAATAACTTTTGAAATATTTGTATGAGAAACTATTAATTTTTATAAAAAACTAGAAGAAAGAACTAGAGAAAAAACATTTTAGAATAGATTTTTCACAAGTTCTTTCATAACGCTCTAACTTTGAAGAAAAAAAGTAAAATGAAAAACAAAAATAATCGATGAACATATAAAATTTTCACATATTTATTAACTATTAATTTTATAGCCAAATATAAAATAAAAGTGTTTTGCTTAATATCTAACTTCAGTGAAAAACGTATGAAAATAAAAACATATTTAAATTATGTAAAACAAAAATGATTAAATAGATTTAAAGGAAAATCATAATGATACAATGAAATTACCTATCTGTTATGTGAAAAATTGATAAATTAATCGTTTTTAACCAAAATACTTTGAAATAAATAAATGCTAGAAAAAAACATTTCGAACGTTGATGAGTTAACCCTAACTCATCAAGAATCCAATATGGATGCCTCTATCCAGTCCAGATCCAACCGCTTCATAAATACAAGGACAGACAGAGAGATAACTTAGGCTATTATAATATAGGGGATTGAAGTGAAAAATACCTGTTTTATTTTGTAAGCCAAAACTTCAATATTTTCTATAACAGTCTATTTTCAATTCATCATAAAATAACATGTTTTGTTCCGTTTTAGAATGAATTTTTTACAAAATCTTTGATAATGTTTTTAGTAATGAAAAACTGAAATGAAAAACAGAAAATTCATTAACTTGTAAGATAACATTTGAAATATTCATACAATTTCTTATATGAAATTGTATATGAGAACTAAATTTTTATATCCAATTGAAGTAAAAAAGTAACTGTTTCATTCTGCCTATTATCGATTCATCTGTCTATTTTCACAGTCTATTATCGATTCATTATAAAATAAATCGTTGTGCTTTTTTTAAATGAATATTTTACAAGTTGTTTAATAACGCTCTAATTTTGAAAAAAAAAATTAGTATTATCATTTTAAATAGCATATTTTTAGATAACATAAAAATATCCACTAAATGAAAATCATGAAATAAACTTTTGATATATTTATATAAGAAACTAATTTTTTATCAAATTGAAGTAAAATATCTCTTTTACTCTGTAAACTAAAACTTTAACAATATTTAACTTTTTAAAATTAATAAAAATAAGAACTATTAACCCTTAATTTGACAAGATGCTTTTTCAAATATCAATTAAAAATATATTTAAATAATAACAATAATAATAATAATAATAATAATAATAATAATAATATATAATATATTATATATTATCGATAAAAATATATATTTATTATAAAGATTTTATTTATTTAATTGTTCGTTGTAGCGGACTTAGCAAAATTAAGGGTTAATGAATTAAAAACTTTTATGATAGTCCTTCAGCATGCTATAAAATTAAGTATATCGCGCGTATTAATATAATTGGGATTTATAGAATAACCAATTAGCTTATATTTTATATTAATAATTAATTTTTAATTAAAAATTTCCAAAGATATTTTGCGGGTTAGTGATTTGATTTTTATTCGGTGTATTGTTTAAATGTATTCCTTCATATTACCAAGCAAAATAACTTTTATAAAGTTAGATCATTAGGAATGATCTAGGAAAAGTGTTGTAATCGGAAAAGAATTTTTATATTAAATCAAAAATAGGGAATTATAATGAAGACTTTTCAGTTTGAAAGGTACTATTCTGCTTACTGTGGTACTATATATATTAATATATGTAATAAGACGGACTTCACGATGTGTGGTGGCAGTTATGGCGATAAACAGGACACCATTTTAATTAAAGACTTTTTTAGGAGAACGTTGGTAAATCGGTTCCCACTTTATTATAAGGACAGAACAAACTGAGGGGTCAGCTAACATGAAGTTATATGTAAAAGACCCTTAACACCTGGGTCAACATCTCAGTCAAAACTTCTGTGAAAAATCTAGGAAAATCTGCCTCCAATAGAGTCCATCTCCTTTTTGTATAGCAATTTCCTAAACTCGCCGCCAGGATAATATAGAGTTATAATTGGTTAGATCCATTCTCTAAGGACATGAACTGTTGCCCCATTGGTCTACTTAGGTTAGGGTTAAAAAGGGGAAAGCAAAGAGACGGGGAATTTTTATTCCTTGATTTAAGATTTGAAATCCCCTGAGAATTTTCGCTGGCCGTCTTTGGGGTTTTAGTACAAAATACCTACATTAGTTTCCCGATCCAGTTTACTTTTCCTTTAAATATATATATATATATATATATATATATATATATATATATGTGTGTGTGTGTGTGTGTGTGTGTGTGTGTGAGAGAGAGAGAGAGAGAGAGGAAAATTCTCAGGGGTTTTCAAAACTTAAATCAAGGGTAAAAATTCCCGCGTCATTTTCCATTCCCCTTTTTAACCCCTAACCTAAATTGACCACTTTGGCTACAGGTTACGCCCTCAGAGAAGGGGCCTGGCCAATTATAAACCTACATGGCCCTAGCGGACAATTTAGGAAATTTCCAAATAAAAAGGAGATACACGCTAACGGAGACATTTTTCTAGAGATATTTTCCCACAGATGTTGACCCAGGTGTTACTTGTCTTGTACAAAGAACTTCATGCTAGCTGACCCTTCAGTTTGTCCCTATAATGAAGTGGGAACCCGTCCTTCAAAGTTATCTTAATAAAGGTCTTTAGCTTAAACGGTATCCTTTTTATGGCCATGACCATCGAGAAGTCAGTCTCATTACATGTATATATATAAATATATATATATATATTATAAATATATATATATATATATATATATATATATATATATATATATATATAATATGTATATGTATATATATATATGTATATGTATATATATATGTATATGTATTTAATATATATAAGTATATATATATATATACATATATGTATATATAAATATATATATATATATATATATATATATGTATATATATGTATATATGTATATATATATGTATATATATGTATATGTATATATACGTATATATATATATATATATATGTATATATACGTATATGTATATATATGTATATATATGTATATTATATAATATAAAATATATGTATATGTATATATATGTATAATATGTATGTATATATATGTATAATATGTATATGTATATATATATGTATAATATGTATATGTATATATATGTATAATATGTATATAATGTATATGTAATATAATAAATGTATATGTATATATATATAAATATATATATATATAAAATAATATATTATATATATATATATATATATATATATATTACTGTAAGTTAATCAGGACAGATTAACCCTGGAAAAATAGAGACAACATAAAAATAACTGTGAAGCAACACATGTGGAACAGAGGGTCTGCAGCAGGTGGTGACTTTAAATAAAAATTGGGTAGTTTTACTTATTTGTTGTAAATATTATAATAAAAAACAATTTTTTAAATAAAAGTATTAACGCCTCCCAGGTTAGAAACTTCTATTTTAAAGGTTAGATCTTTAATCATTTACGGCTCTATTTTTTTTTCATATCTAGTTTATGTGTATATTCATTTCTAACGGAAAGTAGGCGAATAAAATGGATTATAACCGAGTAGGCAGGGTATCCATGCTTAATGCAAATACCCAAGAATAAAAAAGGAAAACGCCAGTCCACTAACCCATTTGTTAAAAAGACAATTCTTCTCCCATGTCACTTAGCGTTTGTCACCGTGTGTCTCATTTATTACAGACTGATAAAAAAAGATATTTTTTCAGCACGTGCAGCGGCAAAAGAGTAGTCGTCTAAACTAATGCATTTTCGTTGACAAGCCAATAGCAATGAACACACAAAAAAAAAGGGGGGGAAAGTTAAATAGCTCTCGGAATAAAGAAAGCTACAAATCTCGCAAAGCGATCACGTACGCCGCGACTAAAAACTCGTCGCAGATTACGTAAAGTTATGATTCATCAAACACGGATAATGCTTGGACGATGAAACCTAGCAGAAGGGAAACAAAAGCAATCGATTACGACAACAAAATGAGGGGGAAGAGTGTTTAAATATATACACACATTTTTTTTTCTTTTTCTTTTAAAGTTCATTCAGGCAAAAATCCGATTAAATCTACTGAAACAGCTATCCGTTTATTCATTAACACTTGGTATGCGTGTATACTTCACTGCCAACTTAACGCGTGTAGCGGGCGTTTTTTCGTGAATCGCGCAAAAGTTTAGTTATTCAAAAACATCGCATATATTTTCGGAAACTTATTTAGAGGCTAATTTGGTAAAGTACCCAAGTTCTGATGAACGTATAGACTAAGTTACAAAGACCTGAAATGTGTGGTCTATAGAAAGAATTGATCGCATATTAAATAAGACATGACTATTTATTTAAAAAGGTATTTTAATTTAGATAAAGTCTTTCAGTTAATTTTAATTTTAAATAATATTGAAAGAAATAATATGAGACTATCATCATTCTATTAATTCCATTTATAGATAACAACCATGTATGCAAATATGAATACCTTCAAACAAATTTATTTATTAGATTTTTTTCAGTTTTATAAATAGTAGTATATATATATATATACATATACATATATATATATACATAAACATATATATATATACATATATATACATACATATACATATATATACATATACATATATAAACATATATATATATATACATACATATACATATATATATATACAAATACATATATAAACATATATATATAAACATATAAACATATATATATATATGTTTATATATGTATATGTATATATATATATGTATATGTATATATATATATATATATATATATATATATATATATGTATATATGTATATGTATATATATATATATATGTATATGTATATATATATATATATATATATATATATATATATATATATGTATATGTATATATGTATATGTATATATATGTATATGTATATATATGTATATGTATATATATATGTATATATATATGTATATGTATATATATATGTATATATATATATGTATATGTATATATATATGTGTGTGTATATATATATATGTATATATGTATATATATATATGTATATATATATTATATATATATGTATATATATATATATATATATATGTATATATATATATATATATATATATATACATATATAAAAACTACAATATATATACATGTATAAAAACTACAGTTTTCAGAAAAAAAACTCTTAAATAATTCTTAAGTGGCACATATATTATACTCTTTAACTCGGTACTTTAAAAAAACTTTTTACAAAAAATTCTTTAATGCGATCATTTGATTTCTTAAGAAAAATTCGGTATACAAAATTTTTCTATTTGAGCATATAACACTTGCGTGTATACTTCACCGCCAACTTACGCGTGCAGCGGGCGTTTTTTCGAGAATCGCGCGAAGTTTAGTTATTCAGAAAACTCGCAGTAAATCGAAAACTACTTTGTTTTTATGAACGAAACTTTTTTTATTTTACACTTTAATATATACACTGTATGATTATTTAACAAAAAAAAACCAATATGTCTACAAAATCACAAAAATAAACGATTTTTGATAATTTTACAATGTATTCAAAATTATTTTTTCATGACAAGTACAGATAAAACTATTTCTTATCAATTTTTGTTTGATTTGGTTTGGAGTGCTACGGTCTACTTTTTGCAACACTAAAGCTAATGAGACCGGGACCTACAGCTTAAAGCCGATTCCGAACGGCTACGAACATCCATGCCATAGTGGGATTCAAACCCACCAACTCCGGTATAATCAATTTTGTATTCAACAATAAAAAAACAAGCTTCAAATTTACGAAATACGACTTTTACGTTCTGGAACTAGGAATTCAACTGTAGACGAAATAACACAACAAAAGACCGAGTAATTCGACAATCATAGCTTGTGAAAAGAAAAAAATGCAAAGCGTTTCATAGCAATGCAAACAACACCCATATAATGTCACACGTACATATAATTATACGTATTTATTAGATTTGGGGTGGTTAGCGGGTATCCACCACAAATCTACTAAATACGCATTTTTACGTGACCCGCGCTCCAGTGACAGACTGCAAAAAACGTAAAAATACGTTGCCCGCACGAGAAGTGTTAAATATGAAGCAAAATTATGCAATAAATGTGGAGAATGATTTACTTGTTATTAAAATATCGCAAATAATTTTGAAAACATAAATTACAGACAATTGTGTAATATTAAAATCTATAAAATAAATTTGATATCAGAATATAAAATTATTTCTAACATACGATTTAAGGGATATATTAACGCTATTTATTTTAACCCTTTGGAGTGTTATTTATTTTTCTTTTACATGTGATAAATCTGAGTTTAAGTAAATTAACAATAGTTTTATGAATGTAGGGAACCCCTTTAATACGCTAAGGGACGGGACAAATGTATCCCATTAAACATTTAAATGGAACATATAAAACCAAGCAGCCTTAAAAACAACGTTATTACATGGGTGGAACGCATATGTCCCGATAGACTCCAAAGGCTTAAACGTAGGCACAGCCAATGATAATACGAACTCGTATACATAATTTTATAAATTTTTAAAATCTCTATGTCTAAATTGGGTGTCTTCATTCATATTTAATTTTATTAAATTCATTTATAACGTGAATTTGTAAGTACATAAGCGTAAGAATGAACTAAATACTATTTTTTAAAATATATGTTTTATACTTTATAAATTATAGTACTTAAGCTTGACCAAGAATTTATTGGTTTCCAACACTATGATTTTAAGTCAAATGATTGGTTTAAAAATTATAAACATTATTAAATTATAAAGTACACAAAAATCAGAGCGAACGACATGCTCTTTTAAAATGTATGTTTTATACTTTATAGTACTTAAATTTGACCAAGTATTCATTGGTTTCCAACACTATGATTTTAAGTCAAACGATTGGTTTAAAAAACTATAAAGATTATTAAATAATAAAGTGCACAAAAATAAGAGCTCCACATACCGATGGTCGCAAGAGCATATTTCTCACTAAAAATGTGTAATGTATAAGTAAAGTTTCTTAAAATTATGCTATACCTTTTCTACTTTTAATATTTGCATTTTGTTTTCATAAAAGTTTGTGGTTATCTTTATATGTAAAATTCTTCTGTCTGCGTGTTTTTAATAGAACTTATCCTAAACGGCTGGACTGATTTTGATGACATTTTGTGTATGTAATTAAGTTGATTCGAGAATGGTTTAGATTCCCAATTTGATCCTATAAAAAATGCTTTTTTTATTAAAAATCCAGAATTTCGCACTTATTTAGGTTATTATAATTCCGCTTGGAACCCCTCACAGCCAATGTATCCCTGGCGCAGTGGTCAGAGCAAAAGCTTCACTACGAGAAGGTCTACGATCAAATCCCCGTACAAGAGATGTGGGAATTTTAATTTAATGTAATTACGTTTGTGATGACTGCACGCGTGGTGACGTCAAGTATTTTTAAAATAATTTTTTTCATTACTTTTCCATCAAAACGGTCCAATTTATAATTTATTTTAAAATATTTTACTATTTTTGGATTTACAGCTTTAAAACAGGACAACGTTTGTCGGGTCGTCTAGTTATTCTATAAATATATTTACTGCCTTTTTAATTTTAAATTCATATAATTGATGGTTCGCCAAATAAAATTTATATGTGTAATGGTTCTTGAAAGATACCTTTGAAAGAAAAGTTCTAAGAGCTATCTTCGGACCTGTAAACGATCAGGGGTGCTGGCGAACAAGATTTAATTTTGAACTATATAGGCTTTACAAAGAGCCTCGGGTTACGCAAGTCATTCGTAGTAATAGACTGAGATGGCTTGGACATATCTGGAGAACCCCTGATAACAACCCTACTAAACTGTAGACTTTTAAAAATCCTGAGGGATCCCGTACTCGAGGACGACCACCTATAAGATGGCTAGTGTCGTGTAGTCCTCGTTATATATTTAAATATCAACCTGTGATCAAATGTATAGTGGGATTTATTTTAAATTGCTTTGTGTTAAATATTTTTTTACTAAAATTTAACCACAGGTTCTGAGAAACTACAGACATAAATATGAAGAATAAACTAACCGCTAAAATGATAGCAACCGAGACTAGCTTAATATAAAAAAGTAAATTTATTATAAAATATTTATACATCTATTTACAAAACCAGCAATAATTAATAAGTAATAAGTAAATAAGTAAGCTTAGTCAATATCTTCAGGATCAGTTCTGACAAAATTTTATACACTTAGGTAAATTTTGTAAGTAGAGAGAGGACCTAATCTCGATTTCAAAATGTAATGCAAAATGGGTACCTTTGTGGGTCTAAAATGTTGGGCCCGGAACACTTCTGGTTGAAGGTTATCAATAGCTGATCAGGAGAGGGAATCTGTACATCATCCGTTGATCTGTTACAGACATCGTCAGGGGCTTTCTCTTGAGTCTTTGGGGTGCGGCCGTACTACTTTGTGCAGGAAACTTTCTGGCGGACTTGGCTGGACTATCGAGCACCTTCTTTTTGGGACCTCCGAACCAATCTCTTCTGGGACCTCCGAACCAAACTACTCTGGGACCTCCTAATCCATCTCCTCCTTTTTTAGATTTTTCATATTTTATTATCTCAAACTTTGTCCCCTCCTCCTTCTTGTCTTCCAATCGGGATAGTTGCCAGAATTTCATTGGTCTGACCAAACCCCGCCCTGAGACCACCAACGTGAATAACCTTATCCCTTCTACTTGGGCACTGTCCTTTAAGGACTCATAAATACTCCACAAAGGTACATTCTTATTTAATGTCATGTATGGAGACGGGATTCTTATCTGGGACTGGAATCAGAACCCCGCCCGAGACAACCGTACAAGACTACATTATCCGTTAAATCCAAATTTATGGTCCTTGGTCCTCTATCAACAACGATGTGATGAGGTCAGATTTAGATCCCGAACATTTTACTTTTTGAATGAATGAAACAATTATATATCAGATTTAAATCGCCTCATCACAGCTAGACGATGTTGAAATTGACCTCAAATCCTTGAAGATTAAGAACTAGAAAAGAGTTGCTCTAGACAGTTTGAATTTTCGGAAGCGTGCTGTCGAGGCTTCTAGGACCTATAATAGGTTGTTATGCTCGTGAAGAAGAAGAAGAATGGTTCTTGAAGCTCTAAAGTTTCCCGATCACTGGTCTAGAATGCTTAACTTAGGAGATTTTTTTTAATTGTAGGTTTAGAGTAGTATCATAATTAAAAATGATTTATATATTTAATCTTTCAGCTATACATAAGAGATTTTCCGCTCCAGTGGTGAGAGGGGAGGAGATTCGCACAGAGATCTTTCCCACATTGCCCCTTGTACACCACACGGGTGGATCCACATCGCGTAATTTGCGGCAATCTTGTATTGACAATGAGCTCATATTTGTTTTCACGAGGGAAAACTAAGAAAACCCTGTAAGGAATTTGGACCGCACGACCAGTGTTCAGCTTGTTTTGATATAAGCAAAATCGCCCCCATTGACCTTTACCACCCGGCTTTCCTTAGGAGAAATATTAGTTGGCCGGTTAACCTTTTAAAGGTCACAATTAAAGATTATTTCAGATTTAAGGGCATTAGCTTATAAACGATGTCTGTGAACCTTCTAAATAGGAAACATATGAAAACAAATGGTGGGAATTTTTTGATGGGAGTATAATGAGGGTAATTGTGAAACCCTTCCATTGTACAGCATGGAAACAAGAGTCTCTTAAAACTAATTATATTGGAAGAACAATATATAAATATCATAAAAATGATATAATAAATCGATAACTACACAATTTTTTATTGTTGTTTGAGGTCATAAGGAGAAAAATGAAAATCGAGATTTTTCATGTAAAGCAATTTTAAAGTAATATATTTCAAAGACGAAAAATTATGTTACCTATTGCTACATCAAAGAGTCCATAACATAGAAAATCGAAAAAAAAATCCTTTCTATGTTTTTAAACAGAAGAGAAAAAAGTATTGACAGGTGGTTTCGCTGGGAAACCACTGCCCTTTAAATGGTTAAGGGGAGCTGATAAGGCTTTTCGGATGCGCTTGTTTGTGTTTTGCAGGCTGTGGTGAAGAGGCCGACATAGCATCAAGGCCGCCCGTGAGTCTAGTGGTATTTTAAATAAAACTAACTCTTTCTGCTGAATTTGTTTATTATAATATTAATAAAGATGTGACTGGCATATGCTATGTAACATGGTATTTGGGCTATGATGCAAAAAGAACCACACTAGGTTGAAGATCTATCAAAATGGCGTCTTAGGAGAAAATGGTGCTCGAAACTCTTTCTGAAGATCCCAAGCTCCAAGCTTCTTCCTCTGAGCTCTCTCTCCGAAAGGGTCTGCAGATCATCTAAAAAAAAGTTCGTTGGGGAGCATTGCTGGGCCGAAGCGGGCTACTCCGCGGTTAGCAACCCCTCTTGACCAATAGTGTCGAAGGAGGATCACTCCACTTTCACCTCTAGGTTGGTTTCGCTCTGGCTGGTTCAACTGTAACTCTTTGTTACACAGGCCAGTGGTACATCTGGAATGGAGGACTTCTCTTTTCATCAGGGATTAAATTTTGAGAATGCTGAACCCCACCCGAAGGAGGGAGAAAAGATCTGCAAGAGGGCAGTTGGATTCGGGCCTGCGACTTGAAGACATCTTTCATTTCGTTGTGAGGTCTTGACGACGGTTGTATTCTGTATGTGATACGCTCAGCCATATAATCTGGATAGAATAGCCCCAAATATATCAGAAATAAGTCCTTTTGATTTTTCTTTAATTTTTCGTCAATTTTGTTTTGTAAATAAATTTGTGTTGTCCGTCTAAGCCTTTGGAGCCTTATTTTGGGTTATGCGTTTCAACGACAGTCTACAAACATACCTGCCCCATTAAAGTAGGCGGGCAGGTCACATGCAAGCATAACGCACCAGAACAGTGTTGTTATAACAAACCCCATGCAGCTTAACCGATCGATTCGGCTGATTTGAAAACCGGAGACAGAGAAGCAAACCAATAAACCTATTATATTCCTTTCAATAAGCTCTCATTTTTGGATCATTTTCACCACCTGGAAACTAGCATAAACTTAAAATAGACATATGTGCATTTGCCCTTCCCGAACCTAAAAAAAATTAACTAAAAATACCCCATGCAGCTCATTCGATCGATTCGGCTGGTTTGAAACCAGGAAATAAAGAAATAAAACAATAAAGTTCTATCATTAATCTTTCATTTTTAAGAACATACTTCCACATTCTGTAAAGTAGCATTAGCTTACATGTGCATCCCCCACTTAAGAAAAAGGAATTTCATGGAAATATATATTCGAAATAAATATTTATTGTTCATGAACATCGATGAAAAATTTTGTATAAATTAAAATTATTTTTAAAATAAACAATAAGATGTAAATTTTTTTAAATTTTGTATTTATTTTTTTACAAATTGTATTTAAAAAAGTGTTTTATGAGTTTATTTTCACTAGTAGAAATTTTTCAACTCATTACTGTCGTATTATATCTTCGGAATATATATTGATGAATATTTTAAATCTAAGTTACTATGGACTCTCGAAAGTAAAACCAATATGAAATTTAACACGTTGACTGCCATGGGGGGGTCACCGGTGACCAGCGACGCAGTAAATAATAAAAGTACATAATTATAATAACTATGGGTACCGATAAATTTTTAAATAACACCATTGTTATTGTAATGTTTTTTAGAAATTAATGCAATATAGAACGTACACAAACAGTTTTATTAGTACATGAAAAATATACATTTTATCAGTGAATATTGCGATGAGTCAGATTGAAACATTCAAGGCAAATAAGAGGTGAATCAACGCAATCGGTACTGTAGCATCACGCTACTGGAAAACTTTTAATATGTATTTGTTTGTGTATTACGGCTCGCTCTGACGTCAGTCGAACGTGTTCTTTGCTATCTGGGGGGTCCCCATGCCTCCATTCTCTCCTCCCTAACCTCTCCTCGAGAAAAGACAGAGAAGGGTGTGGGGGTTTTTCGAGTGACGTCACGAGGGCCAAGCGTCGTTTGGTGTGGGAGAAGACGCTGAGAGTTGTTGTCCGGTGGGCGAGGAGGAATGAGCCTTGCCGAGAATGTAAATGATGTAAATATTTGTATATACCAGAATAAATCCTTCTTTCTTCTCCATCTCGCTTGTGTTCGATGTGTCATCCTCATGAGGCCTATGAAGAACCCGGCTCGACCATAACGCTACCAAAATTACCTATTTTAGAGCTGTGACGTTACAGTACAATATGTCACCATTTTTTTATTCAAATCCTTTGCTCCCGTTCTTTTTAGCTGCTTTGAATGTTAAAGAATGAGAGTAATCAATTAGAAATCGAAGCAAGATTGTTTGAAAAAAGGAACAATCGTAACAATTGTCTACTTTTCCGTGGAAGTCACCGGTGACTTCCACTACGAAAATTGCTTTAAGCATGATTTTATAACTCATTTTATCAACTTCAAATAATATTTCAACATAATATGCATCGCATAATGAAAAGTTCACGTCGACAAATTGGGCAAACAATCGAAAATGCGTATGGCAGTCAACGTATTAAATAATTTCAAATATTACAGATTGTCCTTATTAGTGATTAGTTTCCGTTTAATCATCAAATAATGCCTTTAAAAAACAGATTTATTTGATATCACCTGTAAACAAAGTACCAAAATGCGAAATTTTATGATACACAAATTCATCAGCCGACGTACTCTTTCAAAAAAGTAAGTTTTATGTGCTATGCTCGAAAAATAGTAAAGTGATGATCACAGTGATGAATTCAAATAATAACAGATACTTGGAAGATTGTTTATATGGCTTCAATTTACTTTCTCTACAAATTTACATTCTGTACAAAAGACAAAATCGTTTCGGAAAAACAAGAAAATTCTACAAATTGTGTCAGTTTTGCTAAAAAGGAACACTGAACACAAATGAATTTCTTAAGCAACCTTTATAAAATCTAGTTTTTGTATGAATTATTGTATGAATCTAGTTTTTGTTTGCTTTCACATTGTTATTTTCAATTCTCGATCACATTCGAGTGTGAAAAATTTTAGCAACATATTTTGTAAGCCGTAAACAGAATTCAACAATGCATAGTCAACAAAATATAGTGAAATCTGCCTATAAAATATTGTTTATAATGATATTATCCTTAGTAGCACGGAATTACTTATTGCAAAATTACAGAGCACTATTGTAAAATACTCAAAGCAATATTACCAAAACGGTTGCTAATTGTGTTATATATTTATATATTAATATTATGTCATTATTATAGTTTATACTGTTATAAATTGGTTACATTTAAAGTTATTTAAATAAAGTTAAATTATACCTTTAACCCATTGCCTGTGACACCCGAACAAAGTTTGGCCAACACAAATGTGCCAATTTTGGAATGCCCGAGCTGAGTTCGGGCTAGAGAAAAAAAACGGTATTTCAATTCTGTGAAGCCCGAAATTGGTTCGTCCAATCCCCTATATAATAATAGCCTAAGTTGTCTGTCCACGAATTTATGAAGCGGTTGTACCTGGAATGGATACAGGCGTCCATATTTGATTTTTTATAACTTAGGGTTAGCGAAATTCAAAGTGAATTCGAAATCTACCTCATCCCCCCCCTTTTCGAGAGTTTAATGCTATTATTTCAAGCCTTATTCTCCCTCTTATTCTATACTAAATTCATTATTGATAGGATGGCGAGGGCGGAGAGCAATATTTAAATTTCTGGACTGTTTTTACTTGACCCTTATATATTCTAACCATCTCCTTCTACACGTGTAAGCCGGCACATGGGGTAGAGTGTCTGCCCATTTGATCGTCGTACTTCTTGGGTCGATGGTTTTACCCCCGACGTAGCCGAATTTTTCTAAATGTCTAATTAATATATAAATTTCTGCTTTTTCTTTTGAATTATTATTCCTAAAGTTGTTTTATTATTTTAAAAATAAATTTTTACCATTTTTCAAATTTTTATGATTTTATTTTATTAAATTCACGTATTACCATAATATCAAGGCCCATTTTAATAGCAGGCGATTAAATGTATCAATTTATCACATAATAAATAGGTAAAAATAACAATTTTTTTTCTAGCATTATGACGTCATTCCTTTAACCATCTCATTTAATCATTTATTTTAGATTATTTAAATATCTTCTGCATTATTTAAATACGTTTTCTCACTAGACTTAGATATTACGTAAATAATTTTCTAAAGGTAATGTTTTGTTGCAAAATAATTCTCAGACAAAAAACAAACCATTTTTTTTTACCTGCCTCATGGGGTACTTTACAATTCTGGAAAATTAAAATTTTACTGATTACGTCATATGACGGGCTATATGCTAGTTGTACATAATAGAAGACTTGAAAAATTAATGTAACTGCATTGTTGCTATGTTACTTTTTTACTATTAATTTCCCTTATAATGTAATAAATTATTTAAATTTTATTATTTGAGCTTGAAGTGGCATTTGAAAATGTAGTTATTTATTAAAGAGCGATTACAGATTCATGTTATAGCAAGTTATTGCTCCTATGTATATATAAAAGTATTTTACATTGTAAAAGTTTAGATAAATAACTTAACTCTTTTTTATTATCTGTATAAAACGCAATAAATTGATAAACTAAAAAAAAACTATAATAATTTCGCAAAAGGAGCATATTTTACTATTAATTTTCTTTATAATTTAATAAATTATTTAAATTTTATTATTTGAGCTTGAAGTGGCATTTGAAAATATAGTTATTTATTAAAGAGCGATTACAGATTCATGTTATAGCAAGTTACTACTCCTATGTATATTTAAAAATATTCTACATTGTAACAGTTTAGATAAATAACTTAACGCTTTTTTATTATTTGTATAAAACGCAATAAATTGATAAACTAAAAAAAAACTATAATAATTTCGCAAAAGGAGCATTTTTTACTATTAATTTTCTTTATAACTTAATAAATTATTTAAATTTTATTATTTGAGCTTGAAGTGGCATTAGAAAATGTAGTTATTTATTAAAGAGCGATTACAGATTCATGTTATAGCAAGTTACTACTCCTATGTATATATAAGAATATTCACGAAAATCTTTATTATTGTATGAAAATCTTCTATACTTAAACTATTTCTTGAAAACTTGTGATAGTCTTAAGTAAACTCGTTTTCAATAGCAAAAATGAAAACTGGTAAGACAGAAAAGATAAGGTCGATGGAAATTATTTTGCGGACGTTTTCATTGTTATAAAAGCTGTGTAATTATAGTGTTGAGATAAATTTTTAATGGATGTGGTATGATAAACACCCTTTCTGAGAACTTTATTTAAATCTTTCTGAAGATGTTGTTTTCTATGGGTTTTTTTTATTTGTGTCGACATTCTAGTGAACAATTTCTTTTGATACTTTTGCTACAGAATAATTTTAATTACAGTTTTAGATCAGAAAAAAATGTCTTTAAAAATTATTGGCTACACAGATTTCAAGGTTGTTGGGTTTTTTTTTTTAACAGGAAAAATAATTAATTGTCAAATTGCTCATTCTACTAATTTTATTTATTTTAAAATTATCCTTGTTCATTAATTGTTTGGTTATTTAAAACTCTTATTTTTGAGATATAAATCAGTAACGTTTTAAAATAAATTAAAATGAAATTAAATAAATGTAAAATAAAACAAAATAAATTAAAATTTAATTAAATAAATGTAAAATAAAATAAAATAAAATAAAATTAATTAAATAAATGTAAAATAAAATAAAATAAATTAAAATTAAATTAAATTAATGTAAAATAAAATAAATTTAAATAATTAAATTTTATTTAAATTTTAATTATTGCAAATTAAAATTTAATATTTGCAATAATTAAATTTTAATTATTGCAAATATTATTGATTTTAAAGTATTAATTTTAAAATCAATAATATTTGCAATATGTTTTGAATATACTTGTGAAAGAAACTACTGTCTGTTTCTTAGTTGTAGATATTTTGTGTCATTCATTTACATATATATTTGTTACATGGATGGGATGATTAAGGTCTTCAGGTGATTAACCCTCCGAGTGGAACACACCGAGGAAAAAATGTCTCAAAAAATATGCTAAAGTTTCATTGTGTCAGTGACCAAAGTGTTCTATGATTTTTTACTTCACCCTTTGTCTACAAGATTGGAATACGGGAAACCCACCCTCGTTACTGTCCCTTTATTTCCGGTTATAAATAGATATATAAATAGACATTATAGATTGTTAATTTTTAATACACATAAAGCTCGTCAAGTCTCGAAGATCATCTCATAAGAAATAATGGGTTCTAAAAGTACAAATAAAAATATTCTTTAAGAGAATAATTTATATCTTTTTTACGAAAGTCATCCAAGCTATTTAAGTGGTGCAATTAGAGATACATATGTTACCACGAAAAAATACTTTGAAATAGAGATTTACAAAGCCATAAAAAACTATCAGCATCGTTGTGCCCCAGAGAGTAGGTGTGCAGTTCCTAAACAATCGACTTGACTCTCCTACCTCATAACTCCATACGGGAAAATACTGGCAGAAATGTACATTACATCCATTTTCGGAACGTTTTTCGAGGTCGAAAATTGTATGTGACAACCGCTTTGAAGTCATCATGGGTGTGGCGGAATTGTACGTGAGAACCGCTTAGAGGGTTAAGGTGTTTATTTCCATATACGGGAAATTTTTGCATTAGGTCACGGGTTAAGTTCTCGACCGAACGGATCTTGCAAGCTGCGTGGGGTTTTCCCAATTTCCCTCTTTTGCCAAACGATGGCCGAATTGACAGGGCTCTGGTCTTCGGAACTAGAGGTCATGGGTTCGAATCCTGCTGTGGCATAGTTATTCGTAGCCGTTCGGAATTGGTTTTAAGCAGTAGGTCCCTGTGTCATTAACCCTTTTATTGCAAAAAAGTAGATCGTAGAGCTTAAAACCAAAACCAAACCCAATTTCCCTCATGTGCAACACCTGTGGGAGTGGGCTATTCATTGCAAAACTCTAGGAGGTAATCCTTCCCTTTCTCCAAACGGGCGAAATGTCATTTCACATCCATTGATTCACCCAGACAGTTGGTTTGGTTTGGAGCTCTAAGGCCTACTCTTTTGCTACACAAGGACTAAGAATCTCCAGATCTTCCTCTAATATACTGCTTAAAGCCAATTCTGAATGGCTACGAACAATCATGCCACCATCGAAATTGGAACCTATGAACTCTGGTACCGAAGAGAAGCACCCAACTGATTGAATTGTCGTTCGCCGGAAGAGCCATAAATCCGGAGGAATAATTCACAGTCTTGGCAAAAAGTAGTAGGTCAAAAGATGAATTTAAGTTCTGGGTTAATAATTCTTTTTACAATTGTTGTTGCATTATTTTTGCTTGTAGTACTACTTAGCATTTATACAGCACATTTATTTTAGTAAAGGCAGGGTGCATTTCTTAAAATGACGAATTTTAGTCAAGAGAAAGGACACTTAATATTGAGAAAAAAAGAGCACTTTCAGTATGTCAAACTGCTACTTTTTGTCAGTATAGCATATATTATGGGTAAAAACGGATTTTACTAGATCTTTAAGATTTTCACATTAACCCCTTCCGGTACGATTTAATAATGAAAAACTGTGAGTGAAGTAACCATTTGTTTTTATTTAAAAAAACTTGTTTCATTTTACAATTCTTACATATTCTTAATTAAAATCCATTTTTTACATAGTATTAAGTATCAGAAACGGTAAAATTAAGATAATAGTCTTCAAGCTAGTGGTACTTTTCAAAACAAAGTGCAAAGGAATTCTGAATTGTTTACATCGCCAGGGAGTCTCACTTCTAATTTGATTCTTGTAACACACACGGCATTTCTTAGTAAGTTTTCTTTTATTCTGACTCATCAATTTGGCAGTGCTTGTACCAAGAAACTTTAAGTAAACAATATGTAATAGTGACCTGGGGGTTCCACAAGTAACAAAAGTGTTGCTAAATTCAGAACACAAGAAATTTTAAACTAAATTATTTATCATATTTATCAGTAACTTTAGTCGCATGAAGAGTGTAGTTCGTCATTGTGCGGTATGGAATGAAAAACCAATGACGAGCTAGACTCGTCATTTTACCGGAAGGGGTTAAATAACTTCACTGTGAAAATACCCTAACTAAAATCTTAATTCGAATCCGAAAAAAACCCATTTCCTTTACTGGTATGCACTCTATGTATTGAATTATAGAATAGATAACTTAAGAAACTGAAAAAAAAATGCTATGAAATAAAATTTTATTTTTTTAAGACAAACTATATTTCGCATAAAATACCAATTACTACTGTATATTTTATAAGCATTTTTACTGATTTATTTTCGCTGGTAATGAAAAATAATTTGTTCTGGATGTATAAAAAACATAATTTATATGTCATTAATTTAATTCATAAATCAAATACAAAAATGATTTAAAACGTCAAATTTGTTGATATGTTGTACTAAATTACAGAAAAAAGCTCGATATTGTTACTCTACCAATGTTTGTTTAGCAGCAGATTTATAATTTGGTTCTTAAGTTGGAAATCAGGACAGGTGAGTCACACATAACTTCCGCTTTCCAAGCACCTACGTGTTTCCCCTCAACCGTTTTATTTTTTCAAAAACACAGGACGCAAAATAAAAGTATTCGGGAAAGGGCAGGGCTTATTGGCATTTAAAAAGAAAGATAGCAGGGTGATATGTCTTTTGAAAAACGGTTAAACGGTTAGCATAACCACTAGTACTAAAATTATATTTGTATGATATTTTAGTCTAAAATTTAATAATGCTATCGTACTGCAGACATGCTTATTACCAGGGCCTGATTATCGCACGAGCACTTGGGGCACGAGCCCTGGGCAGGAAAATTTAGTCGAGTGCTTGAAATACATATTAAGTGAGGAAAATTGCAAACTTATGCTACCATCGTTAAGTTTTAACAAATTATTGTAAGAGGTAATTGTGTTTGTCATCAACTATATTGTTTCCTATTTACTTTAATTTTACTGTTATTTACCTGATAATTAATTCCCTCAACGAACCTGGTGCTCTTTTTATCCTATGGGTTATTGCATATTTATAAGACAGATTATTAGCAACGTACCACTATAAACCATCTCATCAATTTAAATTATTTTTAATTCTATTATTATTTATTTTCTGCACCACAGAGCTTGTGAGTCTGACAGGGTAAAATTAAAAAAAGTGGGTCACTCTAGGTCTTTAAAAGTCCTTAATTTTTAGCATGGCTAAACAGAGATAATAATGATTACGCAAAATGAAAATTTGATGTTTTTGATTTTGAATATTATTTTAAGGCTAATTTCTTAAATCGGTTTGCTAATTCAATGTTATAATTTTTATGTGACTGTAATTATGATAATAACTTGTCGCTATAAATTTGCAATGGGGGTATCTTAGTCAGGCTTTGCCTATTACTCCGGATTCTCCGGAGTTGCTCCGGAAAAATGAGAAAAATTGGTAACTCCGGAAACTCCTCAGATTGTTCCGGATAATAATAATATTTTGAACAACTAAAAGATTACAATTCAACAATTGAAATCTTTTAGTTGTTAAACTTTTTACCAAAAACTTTTTACTTTTTAGGTGTTAAAGTTTTTACCAAAGTTTTGAGAAAAATAATGCCGAATATTACTTTTTCCATAAAGTAATTCTGCATGTTAAAAGTGTTCAGTACTGTGCGGAAAAATCAAACTGAATTTAGGTCAAATTTGAGTAAAATTTAGAAACTAATAAGATATGTACTTATGTATAATCTGTAATTAACATGTTAAATTTTCAAACCATGCTGGTGCTCCGGACACAAGTACTTGAATGTTGGCATGTCTGATACTGTTATGCAGAATTAAAAACTGCACATCCTTGAATTTTCTGGGTTCTTACTCCGAGAATATTTTGCAATGTATAATCTGCTATTAATATGTTATATTTTCAAACCATGCTGTTGCTCCCGACACAAGTGCTTGAATGTTGGCATGTCTGATACCGTTATGCAGAATTAAAAACTGCACATCCTTGAATTTTCTGGGTTCTTACTCCGAGAATATTTTGCAACGTATTTCATCGTGATGGATTTTACTTTTATGTAGACTAAATACAGATGATGGTTACAACAGAACGTGAAACTGATGTATCGGTTACTGATCTAATATATCGTATTACTGGCGTATCTTTACTCAAACTTCTTTTGGGGGTTTCAAATTTCTTTTCTTTTTTTTATTTGGCTTATCTTTTACCTCGCAAATTCGCATATCATATTTTGAAATTTTTCAGTCACATTCCCAATTGAAGAGAACGAGCAGATCTGAATTTCCTTAAAAGTGTACGTTTACACAAAAAAATAAATTTCATATTAATTTAATAAATTTTATTTTAAATTTAGAGACAATTAAGTTAAATAAGTGAATTCAATGCGGTTTATTTTGTGGGGAGAATGTAACTACTTTCACTACTTATAGTTTAGTTTGCTTCAGGGAATAGATGTAAATGATAGGAGATTTGAGACCATTAAAATGGTCTGAATTTATGTCGTAAAGCAATAAATATTTCCCGAGCTGAAGGAGCTGAGCCAGAGCGTTAAATCGAACTTTTTATTCCCTTGTACAAAACAAAATAAGACTGCTCTCGAGAAAACTTTTAGTTTTCAGATTGTAACGGAAATAGAAATTTTTACCAAGCCTGAATTCATTTTGACGAGTTTTAGCGTTACGTCTATATGTCCGTAAGGGAACGTTAGCTTTAAAACTTAAAATATCCATTTGGACTATTCTGAATGTCTTTTGACTAATTTCATTGTGATGTTTGTATGTAGATCTATCTCAAATGATTCAAAAACTATCCCACGTACAATTTTAAAGTTTTGCATGTAGTTGGGGCATCTAGTTGTTTAAATCTAATTTTTATCAAAATCTACGGTGTATATGGAAAATGTCGATGTTTTGTGTGTTCAGTGTGTGTTTCAATGTTCAGCGTTTTCTGTTTAGGACAGTTGTAATATCTAATTCTGACCTTCATTTTTTTTTAATCTATATTCTGTGTAACAAAAATATCAACTCATTATAATTTTCATTGTTTTTTTCTCCTGCCTTCTGTCACATCTTTATATCTAATATCATCAAAGATGACTGAACCAGTTAAGTACTACCTTATGTCACCAAATTCACGAGTTTTAATCCATCGTTGGCATGTCCATCGGAATCGGCTGTAAGCAGTAGGTGGTCTTATTAGCCCTTATGTAGCAAAAAAGTATTCTGTATCACTCCAAACCATACCTGAGGCCATCTGAGAATGTAGGTTAGGAAGCTTTTTTCTGTTCTGCTCAAATCAGAATTCCTACCCTTACTGCGAATATTTTTATTGCATGCCTCGTCGGTCTATGGTATAGTCAGAAATGAGCTGCCTTTTGATAATGGAGAACGCGAGTTCGAATTCCGCTGTTGGCATGGTTATTCATAGCCTTTCAAAATTGGTTTAAAGGAATAAGCCCTCATGTAGAAAACTGTTAACTGCAGTGTTTCAAAGCAAACCTTCGCAGGCATTGAGTCTGCCTTCATTGTTTTCATCGTTTAAACCTTTATGAACATCTCCCTTGAGGCTTCTGCATAAGAAACCGTTTCCTATAATCATTAAATTATTCTTTTTTATCTTTTTTAAATTATTGGTTTTTTTTTCTAAAAAAATACAGCTATCTTTCATTTGCATATTGCTATCGTCATTTTCTTTCAACTCTTATTTTGTTTCTGGAAACAAAAGTTTGACTCAGAACTCCATTTAAAAAAAGGTATTCTAAAAACATCATAACAAGCAAAAAAATTTTCATATAATTTTTTTAATTCGGGAAGAAGAGAGAAAAGGACAAAAGAATTTAAATTAATGAATTAAATTTGTTTACATAACAAAACAATACGACTTGTTTTCTATTGTTTCTTCTTCATAATATTCTTTTAAATTCATTACTTTCAACCTATATGATCTGCCGAAACGTAAAAAGAGACTAACATTAAAGAGACTAACGCAGTTACGTGTAAAGAAATTTTAATAATTATAGTTTAATGACAGTACAACTATAAATTATCTTCAGTGGCATTGATACGCTGATACAGTGCTAGGAGTGGATACATTGATAGGATACTTTGATACATTGATACGAGTCGATAGCTTCAGTGTAAACACTCGTAAGTTGCCGAGTCCCATTTTTTCTCGAACGATGGCAGATGGATAGGGCTATTCTTGTCGGTATTGGAGTTCACGAGTTCGAATCCCACTGATGACATATATTCGTAACCGTTTGGAATCAGCTTTAAGCAGTAGGTGCTGGTGTCATTAGCCCTCGTGAAACAAAACAGAAGATCTTAAAACTCCAAATCAGGCCAAACCAGAGTTGCTGACAGATCCAGGTTTCTACGATGTCTTGTACTTCCTTATCACATGTAAAACTCTCACCTTTCATAAAGTTTTAATTGACCTGAGTTATAGGAGTTGCACAGGGATTTATAGGGGATTTACACCTATTTCATCCTGTGATAACTTTGTGAAGCATGCTCACCTTATGCTTGAAAAAAAATTGAATAAAAGCTCTTTGTGCTGAGTTGGAGAAATCCATCCCACAATGATCTGCAAAAACAACTTTCCATAAATAAGTATATTGATGGGAAGTCTTTAATTACACAAGTGCAACTGGGAATACGTTCAAGCTATCTATCGGATTACACATTAGCTGACTGGGACGATATTACGCCGCTACAGCTAAGGTCCGATTTTCATTTGAGCCCGCCTTACACTTGCTATCCTTTTTTAAAATATTGACTTTTCCTTTGCAGGTCATAAGAATGATGGCCCTTCTGTCCCACGCCTGCCTGTTGCTGTGTCATCCTACTTCGTGGAGAACGTACCAGCCCCTGTTCCTGCCTGGACCGCAATTTTGCCCGGACACCGGTAGGACCGTGTGCGCCGCGGTCGACTACTATCCAACGTAACTTGACCAACAATATTTTGCTAACATACACTCTGCTACAATGCATCTCCTCTTAACTAACAATCCCGTCTCATTAATGAGTTGGTTGGTTTAAGAGCGAGCAGTCATATAATGCATCCGCTTTTCAATCTGATAACACTTTCGACGAAAAGATGAAAGAGAAAGCACCCAATTCCTTTCTTCTTTCGTTTTGTTACTTCCATCTAGTTTCCAGGTAGCATTCATATGGTTCCTTATCTGCATCCTGGATTGACGTGAAATTCCGAATTTCTTTGCTTATATTTAGAATTCATGTAAATTTTTTCTGTTTTATCAGCTGCTATTTCTCATCATAATTCTAGCCAAACGATAGCCGAATAGATAAGGCTTTGCTCTTTTGGAGTACGTGGGTTTGAATCCCACTGCAGGCATCGGTGTTCGTAGCCAATCGGAATCCGCTCTCAGCAGTAGATACCAACGTGATTAGCCCTAGTGTTGCAAAACGGTTAACATTAGCACTCCAAAGCAGACCCTCATAATACTTTTCTATATTATTAGTAATTAATTGTGTTTACTATATTAGCACAGATTTAGTGTGCACTTTTTGTTACAGTCCAAAATTTTAAACATAAGGCAAAATTTAATGATTAAAAAAAAGCATTTCATAACAATCTGTAACTGCAATTTTTGTAATGGTTACTCCAGTATGTATGTATTAACCCCTTCCCTGGTACAGCTTTCGGGCCTTTACTGATTTGCTGATACTGACGGCATGCGGGCAATCTGATTTTTCTTTCGCTTGCACTGTTTCGAACGTATTTTTTCCAATTTTAGTAACAAATTATTCGTAAATATGGCCAGTAAATAACAGTTTGCAGTTTATTGTATTTTTTACTCTGATTGGTTCAAAAGCATCGGGTGTTTTCGCATGTTTTGTATCAGAAGAAGAATTGTTATCTTTCAGTGTATAGCTTTCTGGTTATATTTTACTAACCGTCTGATAATTTTATTGATGTAAAAGTTGAATAATATATTTTTACTTTTAAATAATGGATAATTCAGAGCGCATGGAGATAATTTCTTGTGATTCGAACTGTGACTCGGAATCAAAAACTGAATTATCTGTAAATGATAGTAGCGAAAGTTTACTAGATGATCTGGATAGTACTGACTCGGATAGTAGTACAGATGGAATCAGTCAAGCAAAGGACATTTTTTTAAAATTAATTGTGATAATCCTTCGGATCCACCCCCTAGATTTCCTTTCACTGGAATTCCAAAAATTAACTTGGATATCGATAAGACTAAAGGTAAACTTCAGTTCTATAATGCTTTCATAGAAAGAAAAAAAGTTGTAATAAATGCTTAAAAATATTAGAAATGTTAATTTTAATAACATATCTTTACTTAAAACTTAAAATGGACAAAAGAAGGCAATAATAAAATGTGACTTTTTTGACCGAATTCTGGAAAAAAATGAAACTGTCAAAGGGTTAAACCCGATTGTTAATCCATAATCACACTCTTCGTGACGGTTTCCAATTCTTTAACTCTTAATTTATAGCCGTACAAAATGAAAAGCAGTTGATACTAATCTATTAGCTCTCATGTAGCAAACAAAATATTAACCTCAGATCTCCAAAGCAAACCCTCCCAACCATCGACCTTCCGTTCCGGAGTTCATGGGTTCGAATCCCACTGTGGCATGGATGTTCGTAGCCATTCGGAATCGGCTTTAAGCTGTAGGTTCCGGTCTCATTAGCCCTCTTGTTGCAAAAAGTAGACCGTATCACTCCAAACCAAACCAAACTAAAACCCAACCATCGAGTCCACGTTCTTTGTTTTACATCGTTCAAACGTCGAATCTTTTCAAGCACTTCCCTTGAGATTTTAAGCTATAAATGAATTCTTATAGTCATTAAATTATTTTTAATATCTATTAAATTCTTGTTATTCTAGTAAATACATATATTGGTGGAATTTATGTTTAAAAGTAGACAACTGTTTCAACAAGTTCAACTGTTATCAATAATGGTAACATTTTCAACTGTTAGAGGTTAGTCTCCTAACTTTTGAAAGCCTTATATTTTAGTTTTATTAACGAGATATAACTTATAAATCCGGACTTATTATAAGCAAAGAAATTTGGATAATGAGTTTTTTTGGATAATGAGGATAGGAGGGGTTTAAATTTTATTTGTCTCTTAACTGCTATTATTTGCATACAAATATTTACATTTTTTATAAATTTGCATTCGTACATTTATAGATTTATATATAGGTACGCATGTCTTTGTTGCTATTACAAATTTTTAAAAATTCTATTCATATTTATGTTAAGCTTACGTAATGGAAAAGTACTAACCTTGCCAAATTGTGTACTTCTTTTGTGTTAATGTGTAAGACGTATTTCTAAGTAACGCCCTTTCGTAATTAAAAATTCACAAGAGTACTTTTATCTAAACTTTACTTTACATAAACTTACTTTATATACATCTGTACTTGAATCTAGTCTTTAACACACTTTGATATTAAAGGATTGGCAGTATCATAGAACCAAGTTCTGAAATCTGCCACCTGGCTGAACACTGGATAAACGCTTAGTTTTGTGCCTCTCGGTTAACATTTGCGGTTTCCAGCGTGTTTTTAAGTTTTAAAATATGTCTTTTGTAAAATTGTGACGCAAAACTTTACATGATCGGGCTAAATCCCAGTTCAGGGGGCCCGCTGAACCAAGTTCAGTGGGCACGCCAAGCGTAGACGATGTCGCCAAATTCTAGAACCCAGTTTTCTGGCAAACCTAGCTCTATTTTTTTTATTATTATTATTATTCATCTTAACAAAATTTCAGACCTTTTTTTTTGTTCAAAATGTGCTTTGAAATTGGGTATAAACTTAATACAAAACGAAGTACAAATTGTAAACATAACTTGGCGACATTTTAGCGATCACTTGTACAAAAATACAGCCAAAAACATGGCGGCCGGCCCCCGGAACTGGGATTCTGCCCATGATCCTAAGTTTGTTTCACGCTGGACAACGAAAATGCTGACGCATAATCACAAAACCAAACGTTTAGCAAGTACGCAGTCGGAGGTAGATATCTATGAGGAAGAAATTTAAAAAAAACAACCTGGTTTTAAGTGGGTAGAAAGCTGATATTCGGGAGAGATTTGTGGGGTCTAATCTCAATACAGGCAGGGATGTATTGAGAATCGGCTTTAAACAGTAGGAGCTGGTTTCATTAGCCATCGTGTAATTAAACAGTAGACAGTAGCACTTCCAGTCAAGCAAAAGCTGGTTCTGCGACACGATAAGTGTCTTGATATCGGTGGAAGCAAATTAAACTAATAGTACAAGCTTTTTCATAAAAATGTAAAATTGATTTTAAACAATACAGTCGTGTATCTTTAATTTCAAAATGGTATTCTGATAAAAATACAACAGTATATTTCATCAGTGTTTTATCCACCATGATCTTCACCTCCGATTAATTTAACTTGCCTAAAACCTACTCCGGGTTTACTTTAAATCCCCTTCCAAAATTTCTAGGAAATTAATCCAATTATTTAGGAATGTTTAGCCAACATACGCATACCTATATATGTATAGGATTTTATATTTAAACAAAACTAACTAAACTCTTCAGCATAATGGGTCTATCTGGAAGACCATGGTCTTCCATGCGAAGCCAGTGTTTAGTTTTCAAGCATGCTTGCTGCTTGGAATATATATATATATATATATATATATATATATATATATATATATGTAATATATCAAAATCATATAGCTTTAATATTTCCTTAAAAACCTCCTCTCTCCCATTCTAATTCCTTAAAATCTTTTTTCCAGCCTCTAAATGTCTTAATCAAAGGAGCGTTCTCGACTTACAATTATTTCGATACATATTTTCCAAAGTTTTATATCCTGTAAATGTAAATTTTCTGTCTATTCAACACGTTTCACAGCTGTCGCCGTCAAATGGCTCCGCATTTTTCTTGATCTTACACTTAAATTCGCTGAGTAAGTGGGAAAACTCTTTCTGTCTTCGCTCTTGGATGTATCTCTGTTCGAGAAGAGTGATTTTTGTGTCTTTCCTTTGTCTGTCGTTGACTCTTAAAGATGTCCGTTTTAGCGGCTCTAAAATAAAGCTTCAATTAAACTTGTGCTCTTCAATGTGACCAGACTGCATCATTCGTTACTACTATTAGCCGATGAGTTCTCCCCTTGCCCAGTAGCCCGGGCAAGAAAACACAATAGGGGCTACATAATTATTGTGACGGCAGGTATTATTTTGATGGATTACATATATATATGGGGGTGAGTGTATGTGTGTATAAATGTATATATATATACATATACATATACACACATATATATATAGTATGTATGTTATGCTTATTTTAATTTGGAATGCTACTGTCAACTCTTTTGCAACATGAGGGCTAATGAGACCGAGACCTACTGCTTAAAGCTTATTCCTAACGGCTATGAACATCTATGCCACAGAGGGATTCCAACCCACTAACTCTCATATCGTTAATCAGTGCACCAACCGTATGTATGTATATGTGTATAGATATGTATATATGTATATGTATGTATTTATGTATATTTGTCTGTGTATATGCATATATATATATGTGTATATATATGTTTATTCATCTCTGTATATGCATGTATATATGTGTTCGTGGGATATATATATATATATATATATATATATATATGTGTGTGTGTGTGTGTGTATGTGTATTATATATATATTATATATAGTATGTATGTATATATATAGGGGATAAATAGTTTGATAAATCTAAAATAATCACAATAACTTAAATAAGATAACAAGCGATATAATGACGCTGTATAAAATGCATACTTTTCTTTCCTGTAAGCATATTAATTTTATATTTTATATCACATTGAAAATTTATCTCAATTTATCAACTAAGCAAGATATTTTCATAAATATATTTTCTCCTAAATTTATGTGACGCATCAGTCGAGTGATTTAATTGTGTCATCTATTTAGCCTTATTTCTTAAGACCTGTATCTGTCTCCTTTCTTTTGGAAGGTCAAAGTACCTGTTGCAAAACTGTTTATCATTTAACCAAAAATAAAGATTTCTTTCCTTCAATACTATTCAAATTTCCATTAAAGATCTGTTATATTTATTGAAGCAATCAAGATAGCAGACAGGTTCCGGAAACTGATATTATGAGCACTGAGATCACGTTACACTTTTTGAATCACCCAGGAAATTTGAAGAGCTATCATATTTTCTCGGGCAGAATGCCTAATCCGTTCTATTTCAAGTTGGGTCATTCACGGGGTTGAGAAATTTAAAACTTTTGTAGTTTTAACCTCATTTTGAACTAGAAACTTTTTATTGCTTTTCACCCGTTAATAATAATTAAGTTCACCTATTGTTTCTTTCCCAGTGATATCTTCTTGATATTTTAACCGATTCTTGCCAATCATTGTTATTCAAGACAATTGATGCGAATATGTAATAGTAACTGGAATGTTTTATAAAACCTTTGAGCCTTAATAAGTCACCTTTCAAAAAAAGTTTCAAAATTTTAATTAATCTCGCTATGCAGATGAAAGAAAAAGTTCTGTGAAGAATCGTTTAGATGATAAAGGGGAGCAATAAAATTTGATTTGTTTGGGAATTAAATGGCATATTTTTAACAATAGATGAAATCAAAAATAAATTTATCTTACTTAAATTTTCCAAAATGTATAAAAATATTTTATATGACTGTTAATAGGACTGCATACTTGGTCTGTACACTATGTTAACTATAAAGCTGGTTGCACACACAGCGAATATTTTACTGAGCGGAGAATTTACCGTCGCCGACCAATGAAATCAACGTTTACACAGAGGGCTGGAAAATTTCCTTCTTTGTAGTCATACGCAGTGTAAAACTTGTGCTACTACAACGCAGAACCCGCTCTATAGGGGCGAACAAACCCTACATTTATCCGGGGCGTAAAAATTCATTTATTTTGGCTGCGAGTGTGAAAAAACTGTTGATAAGTCAAATACTCAACTAATAGAAATTTGTTTATATCGGTTTTTCTTTAACTAAAAATTTACAATTCGTATTGGCTATTTCCCAGTTCGGGGGGCCCGCGGAACCGAGTTCGGTGAGGACGCCAAGCGTATGAGATATCACCAAATTCTAGAACCCTATTTTGTGGCAAACCTTGCTCTTCTTTTCGGACTCTTCCACCACCCCCTAAAAAAGGTGGGGGTGTCGATCGGCGCCTTTATTTTAGGGTATTGGGGGAAATGACACGTGATTTGAATATCTGACCCTTATTGGTTCCTGTAACTAACAATACTCCAAAACCGCTGAATTTGGATTTTCTAGCGTCCATTTCAAGTCTTTGTCCATTTCGGCTGTTTGGAGGTTTGTCCATTTTGCCTGAGCTCTTATATTTTTTTTCGTTTTTCTTTTTTTTAAATTTAATACTGGAGCTCACACCAATACAATTGAGGGCTTGTGGAGCTCAGTTAAGAGATCCTTACAGTTCGCAAGTGTGAAGATCAATTTGATTCGTACCTTTGTGAATTTATGTAGAGGAAAATGAAAGAAAATCCGCAAGATGCTTTTCAGGATTTTTTAAATCAGATCAAACGTGTATATCTACCAACAACTCAGGATACTTAAATTAGGTTAGCGCTTTATTTATTTTATATTTTATGCTTAATTTTCGAAGAGTAACAAGTGATGTTATAATTCACATTTAAATTTTTTTATTTACTGCTTTTTGAACTTTATTCAAAATTGTGTCTTAATTTAATACAAAATGAAGAAGAAATATTCTTAAACTGTATTATTTTATAGTGAATACATTGTTAAAAGTGATACGCTGAGTAATAAAAGTAATTTTATTACTACTCTCTACCGTTATTGTTACGGATGATCAAGGGGAGCTTTACCTCACTTAGATAAGAAAAATTATTTCACTCCCTTACTATCTTCAGAATTTTAAGATAAAAATTTATTATTTATTTAAAACATTTACTCCGTTCTTATATTTCCATTTTAAGCTAATAATCTCTAAGTAATTTGTACCGTACTTTATAACTATTTAATCGTTTGATAGCTTTAAAATAATTTCATTAAATAGCAACCGCATTTTATAAATACAACTAAATATTTTATATGCATAATTGCCTAAATATAACCAACTAATGCTTATATTTTGCTTAATTTGCACTTATTGCAAAAATTCTGTGCTGTTAGTTTAATAAGTAGTACAAAAGTGCCTCTAAATATATTAAAAACTCAAATTTAAATTTGTATTCATCTTAACAAAATTTCAAACCCTTTTTTTGTTCAAAATATGCTTTGAGATCGGGTATAAACTTAATACACAAATTGCAAACATCACTTGGCGACAATTTTTCGATCACTTGTACAAAAATAGAGCCAAAAACATGGCGGCGGGGCCCCCGGAATTGGGAATTTACCTTCGTATTTATACTATTTATGTTTAAATTCTAAAAAATATTTACAATCCTTAATTCTATAGGAGAGTTATGAAAAGCCGTTTGTTTAATTAATAAGAAGAAATACGAAAATTTTTATTGTCGTGCACCATACTGCAGACTATTTTTACGAGACCCAACTTCCGTTGCAGACTGTTAAAAAGTATTCTGCCACTGGATGTGTAGGTATGGGATAAATATGGTTACCAAATTCATTTCTCTTTTTCTACCAACTAATTGAAATCGCTCCGAAATCCAAGATAAATTTCATGCCAAGCTATTTGCGTCAAACGATGGCCGAATTGTCAGGATGCTTGCCTTCGGTACCGGAGTTCGTGGTTTCGAATCCCATTGTGTCATGGATGTTCGTAGCCGTTCGGAAGCGGATTTAAGAAGTAGGTCCCCGTCTCATTAGCCCTCGTGTTGCAAAAAGTAGACCGTAGTACTCCAAACCAAATCCAAGCTATTTACGAGTAGTGTTTTTGTCCTTAAAAATTTCCAGAGTTTTATCCCATAAAACAGGTTTCTCTTGTATTAATGAAATCAGAATTTCATTATCAATAAAGCTCGTGTTCACGGAACTATTCATATTCACAACGAAAGTCCAGTGCAAATGGTAGAAAACACCGCTGTGTGTGCAAACGTTCACTGGATTGCATAGACCTCTAGTTGGAGACGACGGATAAATTTCCGCTGAGCTCCAGTGGCACCAGACGGCTGCAGAGCTACCGTCAACGGCAAATTAACCGATCGTTTTTTTTTTTCATTTAAAGTGCAAGCTCTAGTTTATTTCACTGGACTACTATTGGAATGGTGGCGACGGTAAATTTTCTGCTCGGAAAAAACCACCGTGTTTGTAACCAGTCTAATAAAAGTGGTTGATTTTATAATTTCAAATTATTTCGACGGACAGTATTTTAAAAAAATATATATTTCACAAACACAATAACAATTAAAAGTCATTAAAAATAATAGTTTTGTCACAATGCCACTTTAAGAAGCAATTCCCTAAATAATAACCAGGAATAGTAAAGTATTGGGTGCAATGCCGTTAAGGGGTGCAATTTCCCTATACTTATTTCCTCTAGAGAGGGATTAGCCCTCGAGTTTCAAAACCGTAGCACTCCAAACCAAACCTCTAGAAAAGGGAGTTTGCAACTGTTAGGAGTTTGCAACTGCTCAAGTTTACAGTACGGGCTCAAGGGTCAATGTACGTACCTAAACAATATGCATAAATCTTTATCTATTTAACATTTAAAAAACTGGCTGGATTCTATTTATTCTAGGGATATCTTATTCACACCTATACTGAAAGCTATTTTATCTGACTATACTGTTTCTGTAAATGTACAGGCCTTATCACTTGCTAACATGCACGAGTTAGTTTATGACTCCTTTTTCTGGTGAAAAAAGCGCAGATTTCTTGTGTTAGAGCGAAACATTTCAATCCATTTTTTTAAAATTCATGTTGACTTGTAATGAGGCCTTTAATTGGTTGAATTTTTTTTATAATCTCACGAGAAATGCACGTATTCTTCAACAGGGAATGGAATCCTAAACTAAATCTGATAATTTTTCAACATGTACTTGTTTCTGCGTGATAAAGACTTTAGATTGTAAAGCTTTTGAACGTGCTTTTACCTACATAAATCTATGGAGAATAACTGCTATAAATAAGCATATGGTCGCTTTTTTACGAATATATCAACCTTTTTCGAAATAACCTTGAGTAGTAGTTAGTCTGGTAATATAATAATATTGACCACAGCATTCTCATACAAAAAAAGAAAAAAAAACTTGTCATTGTAGCAAAGTACATATACGATATTCCCATGAAGGAAATTTGTACAGAAAAATATAATTATTTTGTAATTGCAGTTAAATAATTAAGCTTAGATTGCATTCTCCTTTTTTTCTGTAATTTAGAAAAGTTATCAGCATTTGACCTTAACTCCATCTCAACCTTCTTTTTTGTCTGAAGTGTTAGATCACGACTTCGAGGCCAGAAAGCATGTCAATTGGCTTCACACCCTCGATAATTCAGTTACGTCGAATCTTTGGGAGTATACTTGACCCACAATGTGGGGAAAAGTGTACATAAATATCTCGGATAAACATTTAGCTAGGGGGTGGCCCGGAGCGCAAGCACAGTGTGCAAATTCATCTTAGTTGGTTCAGCTTTTTTTTACTCTTACCTTTGAAAATGTCTTGAACCACACTCACAGGCGTTTAGAAAAAAAACCTCGTGACCTGCATTTCCCTTTCAGAACAATAGATGTGGAACAACGCAGGATGAGACTGTGGAACTTTCATCGGGTGGCCTTGTTTCTTTATCCCTCGCTGCTGAACATGCCTTCCCTCGTCAATACCACCCCAACCACGAAGTTTCTGTTTTTTGAATATTACATCGGTCGTGATGGAACTTGAATCGAATCCGGCTTTTGTGGAAGCATCGCTTCGAGGACGTGGCCGCATGTGTGAAGGGCAAAGGGCGGTTGCGGCAAAGCGGGCGGCAACTCAGACTTTCAAATGAAGATGTCGATGTAGAACGGAAGCGAAAGTGTCGTGAAAGGGAGATTCTGCCCGAGTTTGGAAGAGAGGCGCGCGTTCCTGCATCTCATTGGGACGTTGTGTATATCGAATGAGTAGACAAACTGGGAAACGACCGAAATTTCCTTCTGGAAAGAGGGCCGATGTGAGGATATCAGTACATATTTTTCAGTGTGTTTGTTCTTTCTTTTCTATACCCACGTCTGTCTCCATTAGTCCTCGTGTAGCAAAAAAGTAAACCATAGAGAACAAAACTAAACTAAATTTGCTTGTGAACTTGCGTGTGTGTGTGTTTAACATGTAGCAATTATTAATACTTAGATCTCAAAAGTGTAAGACTGTTTCCATGCGTATCCTTGCTAAAGATGCTATTTGCTACTGACCTTAATGTTATCCCATTTCCTTATCATGTGATAAAGTTCAATTTTCACCGTCAAGTTTTTTCTGGGGGGGGGGTCGACCAAAACGGGTATAAGTAATCAATGATCTAAATACAGCATATATTTAAGTGTATCTTAGAGACTCAGTTTCTGAAACCTTTCTTTACTGGCTTTTCTGTTGTTCGTTTTATGTTGCTGTAGCTTGATAATCGAAGAATTCCTGATAATTAACTTTTTCCTGCTTTAGAGTTAAAATTTTGGTGTATTGGAGTCAGGGGTAGAATTTAAAAGATTCTTTAATACTTCGTGAATCATTCTTGAATGTCGAATGGTTGAATCTTCTTTCACAAATCCGTCGACTTCAGAATAGGAGATACTGTGGGAAGAGTAATTTAATTTGTCAGGATGTTTCAGTATTTGTTGGCTGACTCTGTACACCAGCTGACAAGTTTCAAATCAACATTCGTCTCACTATGTTACACCAATGAGATCCTTAAATTGTGCAGTCAATGGAATGTGGATGTGACTAAATGATATTCTCACCAAAATATATAGTTCCTTCTAAAAAAGAAACGTAAGGTGATTCGTCGAACCGTATCACTTTCTTTACAATCGTCAAATGTAAAATGCCTTTCCTAAACGTCACTTTAAGCGAAATCTGACGGAGAAATTAGTAGATTCTTTAATGACATGCAATGTTCTGTCATTTTTCGATTACTTATTGAGTTCTTCTACCTTGACAACGGTAGTTTCAAGAAAATATGCTCTATATCGTTTGCAAAATGGTCATTTCTACCATTTTACTTCGTTTCTCCTAAAAATCTCATTATTTAGGCATTTTGATAACGTATTATCAGCGTTACAAATTTTGAATATTTATGCTCATATCCGGTATTTTCCAAAATGTTTATGGCTTATAATTCATTAGACAATGCCTATATATTTCTTAATCTATCCCCACTGATAATTCTTTATTTTTAAACTGAATGAAAAGCTTCTATAAAGAAAAATAAATATAAAAAATATTTTCAACTTAGTTTCTTATCAGTTAGATATTACTAAAATTAATAATGAGCAAGTATCAAGAAAACACATCTCTTTCTGTAGCATTAGAAATAAAAAGGACAACTAGTTTAGAAGAACTATTATAAGTTTTAAAATTAATTATGCTCTTATCTATTATTTGTTTTTAGGATTTTTAAAAGCCTATATTTTGATCATAGTAATCATAGTATTACATAATTTAACTTTTTATGAATTGATATTTTAAGGAATTAAACACCAACTTGATAACTCCACAACCAGGTTTTATCCTTTTAAAGTTTCTATTACCATAATACAGACGAAATCAGCAATTAATGAGTTATATCAAATTATTTGTAACATA
>CM063498.1:60613535-60618535 GCA_032207245.1 Pardosa pseudoannulata
ATATATATATATATATATATATATATATATATTCCGGTTAATGAAAATATGAATATAAAATCAACAACAGTCAGTCATTTGTTATTTTATTATTAATCTTGAGGACGATAATAAAGTATACTGTATTTAAAAACTTTACAAAACTTTAATTAAAAAAAATAGGACATGGTCATACAAGAGCATGGGCTCTGACAATAAAAATATATATTAGTGATATAAAAGAGCAATGGGCTCTAAAAAGCGTTCTCATGAGAGACGCGGACAACGGTTCGACCTTCCTAGACGGGGTCCGAACGCTCACACTCTGGTTATAATACAAAAAAGAGGAAAGGGACGCACTGGACACAACCATTGCGCGTAAGGGGTGGGGGAACGTCGATATGTACTGAACAATTAACTTATTACAAACTGTTGTGAACTTCAACTTAATGGATATTATTATTCCATTTTAAGTTCATTTATATGAAGTTTATTATATAAAGTTCATTATCTTTTAGTATCACATTGATTTAACCTTTATTTTAATTCATCCTCCTTTTCTCTTTTTTCAGTGACCAAATTTACCACCTCTTAACAAATGCCAGAGCTCAGATCTTTAACCTCACCTCGCTTTTCGTCGATGAAAGAAAGGGTGATGTGGAACCTAATCTTTCTCAATTACCTACACAATCACCTCATTACCAGGACGGATATGGGGGTAGCCAACCTCCACCAGGTGGTAGGTTCTCGCCAGCAGGCTACAGTGTCAGCAACTGGAACTCGCCAACTAGTGATAAACCACCCAACCGTCCGGTTCAACCACAAGATCGCTGGAGGTACGCATCTCACAGCAACGGCAACGGAAACAACGGACAGTCAGGAATGGGAACACCCAGATCATCGTACAATAATAACTCAAGGCGACAATCTCGAGCACAAAATTTGTCCAACCAAAGAAGAAATACAAACTACGGGAGGAATCCTGCTACACCAAAATACAACTATGACGTTCCGACGAAACCCGTGGAAGCTAACGATAATTTTGGAGATTACAACTATGGAGTCACGCAGCACAATAGAATAGAACCCTATAATATGATGAACAGAGGATTCAACCGCCCTCCCTTTCCTGGGGGCAACTTCAGCGGATTTCATCCTCAGGATATTCAAAGGCATCAGGAGCCGTATCAGATACAGCCACCTTTCGTTCAACATAATGTTAAAGGTCAAGGAATGTATCCGACTATGACAGTGAGACCACAGTTGGATGGTAACTGGAAAGGATCGCCATCTTACACAGATTATAGTAAGACTCCAAGCGGCGAATCTCTTCACAGGGATCCTAACCATTCGAGATTCAACAGACGAGAAAGGCAAGTATGCATTTACTTAAAATATTGACCAAAATACACTTCAAAAGTATTAGGATTGAATAGACAAGTAGGAATTTTTTTTTTTTTTTTTTTTTTGCATTTAAATTTTGTTACAGTTAAAAAATGTTATCCTAGTTTTCTTATTGTTGTAATGTACTTACAACATTAACACCACTGTTCGTTTACAAAGGGGAAACACAGTAAAAATATACTTTATAAGGCATTTATACTGTACACTATTTACAAATTGATATTCTTGATTACCATATAACATAATTTTCTTTAGTTATGCGTTATTCCTTAATGACAATATTGAGTTACTAACAGACGCCTAAATGACCGTCATGAATATATTAAATCTGTTTTACCTCCAGTAAAGGCACAGGGGAACAGGCAGGGGCTTTCCTCACCCAGTGTGTCGGTCCTCCAGTCAGTACAGGGGATCAGGCAGGGGCTGGCGAGCAGGGCTTGGGATTTCGATGTCCAGCTCCTCTTGAATCCCGACTTCGACTCTTTTTCTTAACTCTCTTTCCCAAATCCTCACCTCGGTTTTAACGCCCCTTTTTCTTCTTTGCCAATCGCTTGTTTGGTGAAATTTTCCCACATCTGCTCCCCCTTCGGGAGTGCAGATAGGCTCATTAAAATAGCCCATTTTGTGAAAGCTGACATTATTTTTAGCCCCTGCCTCCATAACTTACTGTTACATCTCTGTGCGAGCTTGACCGTTACGCTTGTGCCTTTCCGTGATCTATACCTTCTCCGTTGGGGTCCCTAAACTCGAAGTCAACAAATGCATCTAAATTCTTCTTGGAAATTTCTCCGACAGCTATGCATGCACGTGCTGACCATCGTGAGAAAGTACCTCGGTACACTTATAGTGTATTTTATACAGATAAAAACTTTACATTATTTCTAAATTTAAGTCATTTATTTTGAAATTTATATATCTTCCTGATGGATTTTTCAAATATTAACGTTTGAAGCCCTGCATATTTTGCGTTGTTAAACGCTGTTGCGCCAACCAACGTAAAAACTATCATGTTCTTATTTTGGAAAATTATTACAACAGCACTGTGATAACTTCATGTAATCATTATAATTAATAAAACTCCTTCACGATTATGGTACTTATTAGTGCTTAATTAACCAAAATCTGAATCCTATACCATTTATGCACCATAACTGGTTGAATATTAACACTAGATTTACCAAACCAGTCAAAATGACTGGTTTTTCAGTTGTAATTCAATGTATATTTAAATTGCTGGTAAATCTAGTGTTAAGACTCCTTTTATGATATGAACACTTCATTGTATCACAGTAATTTGTACCAATTTGTATTCTTGGTGCAGCAGTGGTTACTTCACCACTGGCTCTTTAAAAATTTAAAGTCTCATTTTTTAAATTATTTTAAACTTTTTCTGGGTACAAAGCCACCTCTTTTAAGTTTTTCCTGTATTTTATTAAAATTTGATTCTTTTTAAACAATTTATTTTCCATTCAAATATTTATGTGTTTTAAATGATTTATTTGTGTACTTCCCTTCAGTAAGTTTTATAGGGTTATCAATTGAATTGAATCACATGGTACTTTATTAAATTTTAATGTGAAACATTGAGATTTTCAGGAGAAACCAAGACGTAGAAGTTGCTTGCCAAGTCCAGTCCACGTATGTACCGCCAAGAGCTGCTCTAAGTGATAACTCAGAATGGAAATACATTGTAAACGTTCCAGAGAGAGACAGAAGGTTCAGCCAAGTCGTTCGAGTAGACGTTTGTCTGTAAGTATATACTTATGTCAAATAAATAGGACATTATTCTACGGGAGAAAGATTTCCTACTTGGAGTCCTTGTATGAATAGTGAATTCACATTTGTGTCGACACGTGACTTAAACCGGAAAAATCCTATACAGAATGCTATGTTGATTCTACCGGTATACGAGGGTTGCTATTTATATTTCTTGCCTAATAATGAAAAAACAAATATGTAGGATCGAAATTGGTTTCATTGTTTTTCAAAATATTCTCGATGATGATCAATACACTTTTGCATGTGTTTGAATCAATTTTCAAAGCACTTTTCCAGTTCGATTGAGGTAACTCCAAAACATGCGTTTTGAATGCATCAACCGCTTCTTCGGGGGTCGAAAATCGTTGTCCACGTAATTTATTTTTGATGTGTGGGAATAAGAAGAAGTCATTGGGTGCCAAATCAGGACTGTACGGCGGATGACCCATCAGTTCGATCTTTCGCTCCGTCAGAAATGCCTTTGTTTGAGTCGATGTGTGAGAGCTCGCGTTGTGATGGTGAAGAATGATTCGCCTGTTCTTCTGCTTTTTTCGAATTTCTCCGATGACTTTTAGCAAACAAATGGTCGTGTACCATTCAAAATTGACCGTCCTGTGTTACTCTAACGCCACTGTTGCCACATGACCGTTAATGCCGAAGAAACAGACAATCATTTGTTTCGATGTGCTTCTTCCTCGAACCACTTTTGTTGGTTTTGCCTCGTCTTGGAAGACCCATACAGTAGATTGCTGTTTTGTTTCCGGCTCATATGCATAGATCCATGATTCGTCACCTGTGTAGATGCTATACACAGCCTTTGATGTACCTAGAACGTATTTTTCCAACATTTCCTTGCACCAATCGACACGAGCCTTTTTCTGAGTGTTTGTCAGATCATGCGGGATCCAAAGCGAACAAATTTTTTTACTCTCAAATGTTCATGCAATATTTTATTGATGCTAGTCATACTAATGTCCAAAGACGCCTCTATCTCACGGTATGTCACATGACGATCTTGCTTTATCAGTTCACGCACAGCATCGATCTTTTCTGGCACAACAACGGATTTTGGACGACCTGCACGGGATTCGTCCTGGATCGAACATCGACCACGATTAAATTCGTTATACCAATTTTTTACAGGGCTGTAGGATGGCGCTTTATCGCTGTATAAAGAATTAAGTTCATCGAAGCACTCTTGTCTTGACAATCCACGTCGAAAGTTATGAAAAATAATGGCACGAAAATGTTCACGATTCACTTCCATTTTTTGAAAGAGAAGACCTTTTCAATTTACTGTCAACAACACAAATAAAGCTATAATGGTAAATCGTCTGCTGAATTTATGTTTAAAAATATCAAACTTTCGATTAAAATCTTCTGCGGTCGCCTAGCAACACTTACTGTTGCATAGGCCAGAAATATAAATAGCAACCCTCGTATGGTATAGATGTATTGAAACTCACTTGAATATTCCAAGGAAGAGAAATATATCTCTTGACATATATTCTTATTTTTATTACACGTTAGTTATTTATTATTTTGGCGATTGACAAAATTGCATTTTATGATTATAAATTACTGAAGAACAATAGTTTATTATCTGGCATAAGAAGATAAAGATAATTTATTCATAGTTATTTCTTCTTTATATGTATCTAATCCAGCGGAAATTATTTCCTCTGGTCATAATAATTATATAGCCCTTATTAATTTACTTGCCCCGGCCTACCGGGCAAGGAGAAGCCTGTGCAGCTAAACTAATGAATAATGTTGCAGTCAGGCGACATTGAAGAGAAGCACAATTTCGAGAACAACTTAAATCTTTAATGAGGAGATGCTAAAAAGACATCCTTAGT
>CM063498.1:60623535-60656035 GCA_032207245.1 Pardosa pseudoannulata
CTATATGACTTATAAATGGACACGATATCAACCAACCAACAACACGAAAAAAAGTATAAATCAAAAACTAATGAAAATTTTAGTGAGTTTTTCTAAAGCACTCGAATTTTGTTAAAACTAAAACCATTTAAATAGTTAGTCAGTGATAATGTATTTGTAGAGGCAGGGCAACAGAATGCTCTTTATTTGAAGACAGGTGAACAACTTGTAAAAAGCAGATATCAATTAAAAAATATTTTAAACATGCACTCTAGATATCAGTTGCCGAAAGATGGCCGAATTGTTAGGGCGCTGATCCTCGGTACCGAAGTTCGAGGGTATGAATCCCACTTTGGCATGGATGTTTGTAGTCGTTCGGAATCGTCTTTAAGAAGTAGGCCCCGGTCTTATTAACCGTCATATAGCAAAAAAATAGACCCTCTCCAAACAACCAAACCAAACCTAGCCATCGAGTATATTTTTTTAATATTAAATACTTCCCATTAGTGTTGTTAAATTATTCATAGTCACACATTTTACGGAATTTTTTCATCCCCTTCCCGTATCTACCGTTTTCTCGCATTCATCGTTTTCCATTTTCATTCCTTTTAAAACGATGGATCAAGGTTTTATTGCATTAAAAAGTCATTACTCCGCCACCACTCCTTCGGGTTTTGTTTTTTTTTTTTAATTTTATTCCTGGGACCCATAATGATAAAAAAGGGCTTGATTTATGATCTAAAACGCGTTTAAACAAACAAACAATGAAGTGAAATATTGCTTGCATATACTTAAAAATTTAGGTTTTAGGAATAATTTGAATTTGTCATTGCAGAGACGTACCATTTTATCCTCTTGACCCACTTAAATTAGTTTACTTTTCTTTAGCCTTATGGCTTTGACCTTATGCTGTTACTAATCGTTATGTTTTTGTAAACAATGCATGTTCCTATTTTATTGCTGCTAAGAAGAGTGCATCTGATCTATTTATCCCTTACGATCCTCCAAAACTGTCGAATCTAGACAAAACATGAAAGTCTTCAACATTTTATCTTTTATTTAACAAATAAACTGCTTGTTTTCCATGGCGGAGGAGAAGTTACGAAAGAGATGTCTGACAGCTTGTTTTATTGACTTGTTACGCTTCCTACTTAGCAGAGAAAAAAAAATTACAGACTTATTTCTTTGGAAATTTATTTTAAATTGAGCAAAGTATTTGTCATTGCTAACATATGGCAATTAACATAAAACTTTTAGTGCATTTGAATTGGTAAAATATATTAATTGTTTTTGATTCAAAATAGATAATAATTAAAACTACTTTGTATTTTAAACATTGATTTTTGTATTTAATTGCTTTATTCTGCATTGTATGCTGATTAGATGGTTGGTTGATGTGACTTTGTATATATACCTAAATAGCACGGTGTGAGGCACACACATCCTCATCTATCCAGAGGCAATTGTTTGCATAGAGGTCCTCTAGAAGACAATCGCTATCTGCTGGATTGCAATCATTATAGTTGGGAAAGAGAATTTTTGTCTAAATGACACGGTGTGAGGCACACACAGCCTCAGCTATCTGGAGGCAATTATTTGCATAGAGGTCCTCTGGAAGACAATCGCGATCTGCTGGATTGCAATCATTATGTCTGGGCAAGAGAATTTATGTCTAAATGGCACGGTGTGAGGCACACACAGCCTCAGCTATACGGAGGCAATTGCTTGCATAGAGGTCTTCCGGAAAACAATCGCTATCTGCTGGATTGAAATCATTATGACTGGTCGCGAGAATTTATGTCTAAATGGCACGGTGTGAGGCACACACAGCCACAGCTATCTAGAGGCAATTATTTGCATAGAGTCTCTGAAAAAACAATCTAACTGCTCTGGATTGAAATCATTATGACTGGTCGCGAGAATTTATGTCTAAATGGCACGGTGTGAGGCACACACAGCCACAGCTATCTAGAGGCAATTATTTGCATAGAGGTCCTCTGGAAGACAATCGCGATCTGCTGGATTGCAATCATTATGGCTGGACAAGAGAATTAAGGATCTGGTAGAAGCTCGGTTTCAGGACAATTTCTGCATTAAGTGTAAGTTTTTGTTCCCTCTGGTACAATTTTCCTTGCTCTTTTGCTGAACGATGGCTGAATGGTAGGGCGCTGATTTTTAGTAACGGACGTTGGTTCGAATTCATCTGTTGTTAATAAATTTCTCCTTTTTCATTTATTTTCAATTATTTTAAATGGCACGTTATAAAAGTAATTTCTATCTATACAAAGAGTACGGCTTTACCATTTATGAATTCATTGATTTAGAATCAATTAGTCTGTTTGTCTATGATAAATTTTGTTCTGGTGTGGGTTACGGTCAATTGTATTATTTTTTCCATTTAAAGAATTTCCAATTTTCTTAATATAAACGTACTAAAAACAAATAAAAACTAGCATTAACAAACCTTCTATCGACTCCGTTAGCTAGATACAAAACTTAAAGCTGTTACTCTAATTTTATTTCAAAGTCATTAACTTTCTCATTTAAAGTGCAATATCTTAATATAAATTTGACGTAATCGTGATGGTGTTAGCATACTTAATCTGTTAATGGGATTTTTTTTTTTTAATATTCACTGCTTATCCCATCATTATTTAAAATTGGAGTCACGTCTCGAAATGGATAGTAGCTGGCATTAAAAGGTAATCCAGTATGATCTTCACATACATACAGCATTATTACACATCATAAACAACTATTTTTAAGTTGTTGTGAGTAGCATTTTTAAATTCACGACAACTATCAAATTTTTATTAAATGCATTAAGTAAAACTTTGTGATATAATAAGTAGCCATTTACGCAAAATCTTTTAGAATGAGAAATTATACTTATGCATACATATATATGTGTATTATTCATATATTGTATACGTGTATATGTATGTAATATATCAAAACTATTTAACTTTAATGTTTCCTTAAAAACCTCCTATCTCCGATTCTAATTCCTTAAAATCTTTTTCCCAGCCTCTAAATGTCTTAATCAAAGGAGCGTTCTCTGCTTAAAATTCTTTCGATACATTTCCCAAAACTTTCTATCCTATAAATGTAAATTTTCTGTCTATTCAAAACGTTTCCCAGCTGTCGCCGGCAAATAGCTCCGCATTTTTCTTGATTTTACACTTAAATTCGCTGAGTAAATGGGAAAATTTTTTCTGTTTTCGCTCTTGGGTGCACCTCTGTTCGAGAAGAGGGATTTTTGTGTCTTTCCTTTGTCAGTCGTTGACTAGTAAAGATGCCCGTTTTAGCAAAGTTTTAATAAGATGTGTGCCGTTCTCTTCAATGTAGGCAGACTGCATCGTTCGCTATTACTGTTGCTGGATTAGCTTTCTCCCTGTCCAGCAGTTTCATAATTAATGGATTACATGTATATATATATATATATATATATATATATATATATATATATATATATATATATATATATATATATATATATATATATATATATATATATATATATATATATATATATATATATATATATATATATATATATATATATATATATATGGGGCTGTATAAATGGTGAGAGATAAAGACATTCCGAAAACAATTTGTGTTATTTTATTTCACAGGGAAGCCCTTTTTGAAAAAAATCTGATGTAGACACCACAGGACTATCATGCACTTTATTCGATTAGACATATTGTTTTGTTCTGATCGTGAGATACTCCTTCAGAAATAACTTAGTATTTCTATGTTTAATTATATAACACTATATCAACATATTGTAACTGTAATTATCGAAATTAAAAACCATTATTACTGCTTAAATGTATTGCTTCAACCGCATGTAAATACGTTGTTATTATTCAGCTTTTGTTGTTGTAGACTGGTAACATTTATGTTCGTTATATTTAGAGTTTCCGTTATATACAGTGTAATTTGCAGCAAAAAATGGAGGTGCACAACTAGATGTTACAACAGTCCTAAATAAATAAAATTTCAACATTCTGTAGCTAATCATTTTCGAGTTATGGCCAGCAGCATTAATATACTGAAATTTTTTAGTTACATAGAATATAGATTGTAGGAAGAATACGTTTTGCAATGCCCATTTCTGAGTAGGATCTTGCATTGTCATCCAAGAACAAAATCCTTGTATTTTAGGAGACTGGTACCTTCTAAAGTGATCTTGATGCATGCTGAAAATATATCCATTTCGACAGACTATCTTTATTTAATAAAATTATACAAAATAATTTATTTACTTTCTTTAGACTTGCTTTGGACTATTTTTAGACTTGCTTCAACTTTTATCAAAAATCAAACAATTCGCCTTAACAAATTGCAGTAAAAAATATAGAACAGAACCAATACACTAGAATTTTAAAAAGTTTTTTTTTATTATACTACATTACTCTTTGCACGATAACTTAATTTAGAATAAAGATATTAGTCTACAACTTAAAGTGACCTGAAAACTGTATTCTATACAATCAATTAATCATATAAAAATTTTCTGGTATAAGTATTTCAAAAACTCTTAAAAATAAGAAAAAAGTAGAGGTAAAATGACATTATAACTAATTATACAAAAACAAATAATCTAACTGTACAGATTTTTGAATGATATTAATTCGTTCTATAGATATGTACGTTCTATAGGTATATACAAACAGAAAAAAAATTAAGGCTTATCTATTGAGTAGAATTTTATAAATCTTGCGAATAGTAACGAGAGATAGTTTTAATATCTTCTTTATTAATTGATCTATATTTTCATTATAATTAGTTGAGAATAATAATTTTATAAGAGTCTTAAATACCTCACAAATATTTATATAATTTATTAAGTATTTAGAATCTTATGATAAATCAAAAGAGACACATTTACGGCATACACTTGCTTCCTTTATGAATTATTAGACCCCTTTAGAATGTTTCAGGTTACATCTTGTCGAGCCCAGGCCAAACCAAGCCACGATAAAAAATTATTGCATACTCTCCAATTAATTAGTTTATGCTACATCCGGCTGTCTTGGTAGACTGTTTTCAGAGTCCAAGTGAGAAGGTCTTTATTAATTTCTGACCGTGCGGAACATTAATCTCTTGAGTTGAATAACCTCAAAAATTTCCACTTAATTTTGCAAATACGCTTAACTGGGAGAAAAAAAAAGACAAGCAGCTTTTCCTTCAAAATTAAAATTTTGTAGTTAAGGTTTAAATTAATTGTAACAAGTTGAATTCTTTGAATTTGGTAGAATAATTACGCCATTTCTCACCCGCTTGAGTTCGAATGTTACTCAGAATAACATTTGTAGTTTTTTAACATTGATAGCTGATGTTTTAATAATCTTTAATGTGATTATAAGTTCGTCGTATTTCCATCAACAAAGTTAAACAATTCGACACTCTTTGTCTGTAAAATTTACAAATTTATCTAACACTGTTCTATACACTTCAGTCACTTTGATCTAGCTTTAAGGTTGAAGAAGAAACAAAGAAAAGAGAGAGAAAGAAAGAAAACGTTGTTAGTGAAATTCTCTGATTTCGTTTTTCTCGTTTTAGGAATGAAGGCCAGCCCTGCTCATCCCGACTGTCCTTACCGTTCGGGTTCGAAAGCCGGTGTAGGCAAAAGTACATAAAGAAGAAGCTGCTGTCGCTGAATGCCGACGGTCAAGGCACCTCCGAGGACAATTTCTTCATCCCGTCGTGTTGCGTGTGTGAAATAACGCGTCCTAACAAAAGGAAGTAGGATGTTCGTAACGCTAATGGTCCATTCTGTTTAACATCTGAAAGAGTGCCAACACTACACAGTGACTTCAACGTTGCAGCCCCGAGAAATTGCGATGACGCCAACTTTCATTATTCGGGGAAATGGTACAAGCCCTCTAGGAATAAGTTGCTGGAGGTGTCGACCGATCTTCCAGGAGCATTGGGCTTCCGAAAGCAACGAGAGAGACCGTTATGGTGTTTTTCTGAATTCGATATGATTCAAAAGTAAACAGGGTACATTGAACTCCTAGTAAATATTCTGCTGAATATTGAAATGGAGTTTAGTTTTTTTTTTTTGAAGAGTTAATATAAAATATCCAGAAAATCATCGAGTTTGCTCCTGAAAGTGCATTTCGTGTCAGGAAAATTCAACGTAATCAAATTATAAATCACTTCATTTCTAAATATAAAAACTGACTACAACTTCAACTTATTTGTCTTCAAAAATTATTTACCTTATAGAAAAAAAAAGTGGGACATTCCCAGAAATCAATATTTTTTCAAAGCACTTTTGTTATATGAATTCTATAAATTGCTAATTTAGCAAATTTAAATTCATCTCAAAGTAAAACTCGCACATTTTCACTGCATAAATGTCAAAAATTGTTTAAAAACAAGAAAATGTTTTGCTAACATTCTCTGCAAAAATGCATAATCAATATATGTTAAACAGGTATAGGTATTTTGTAAAAATTAATTAGAAATTAAAAAGTATTTTAAATATCTGTCAGTTTGGATACAAAAGTTAACTCTTAACAGATGTTTTTAACAATGAATAGAAGAAAGTTATACAAATTTACCATGGAAAACACTAGCTGACGTTGAAACGTATGTTTTACTTTTATGTAAATTTGCAGTTTATCATTTCCATCATCCGCTTTAGCGTGGATAAACATCTGAAAGTGAACGAAAGTTGATTTTTTTATTACTTCAACGGGGCAAAATCTCAAATCGGGAATACAGTCAATAAAGTCATTCAACGGTTCAGAATGTTAGTGGATGAATAATATGATATTAATTGTCATTTTTTTAGTGAGACAAACTACTTCAACGGGGCAAAATCTCAAATCGGGAATACAGTCAATAAAGTCATTCAACGGTTCAGAATGTTAATAAAACGTATAAAAATGGAGAAAGATTACTGAAAAAATTCAATATGAATAATATGAAGAGTATTAATTGTCATGATAAAGTATTGGATTAAAAGTGAGACAAAATACTTCAACGGGGCAAAATCTCAAATTAGGAAGACAGTCAATAGAAGTCATTTAACTGTTCAGAATGTTAATAAAACTTTTAAAAATGGGAATGATTACAGAATAAATTCAATATGAATAATATGAAGAGTATTAATTGTCGTGATAAAGTATTGGATTAAAAGTTAGACAAAATACTTCAACGGGGCAAAATCTCAAATCGGGAATACAGTCAATAGAAGTCATTCAACGGTTCAGAATGTTAATAAAACGTATAAAAATGAGGAAAGATTACATAACAAATTCAATATGAATAATATGAAGAGTATTAATTGTCGTGATAAAGTATTGGATTAAAAGTTAGACAAACTACTTCAACGGGGCAAAATCTCAAATCGGGAATACAGTCAATAGAAGTCATTCAACGGTTCAGAATGTTAATAAAACGTATAAAAATGAGGAAAGATTACTGAAAAAATTCAATATGAATAATATGAAGAGTATTAATTGTCGTGATAAAGTATTGGATTAAAAGTTAGACAAACTACTTCAACGGGGCAAAATCTCAAATCGGGAATACAGTCAATAGAAGTCATTCAACGGTTCAGAATGTTAATAAAACGTATAAAAATGGGGAAAGATTACAGAATAAATTCAATATGAATAATATGAAGAGTATTCATTGTCGTGATAAAGTATTGGATTAAAAGTTAGACAAAATACTTCAATGGGCAAAATCTGAAATAGGGAATACAGTCAATAGAAGTCATTCAACGGTTCAGAATGTTAGTAAAACGTATAAAATGATCAAAGATTACAGAATTAATTCTATATGAATAATATAAAGAGTATTAATTGTCGTGATAAAGTTTTGGATTAAAAGTTACTCAAAATACTTCAACGGGGCAAAATCTCAAATTGGAAATAAAAATCAATAGAAGTCATTCAGCGGTTCAGAATGTTAATAAAACGTATAAAAATGGGGAAATATTATTGAAAAAATTCAATATGAATAATATGAAGAGTATTAATTGTCGGGATAAAGTATTGGATTAAAAGTTACACAAAATTTCGCAATAAGTGCTCCTAAAATAGCTCTCTAAACAAAATATTTATTAAATAAGGCTTCAAGCCCTTAAAATTTGTCAGTTTTTTTAAAGAAAAGCGTTTTACAGCAAGGTTACGATAAATAAATTTTATGTAAGCATAAAAATATAATAGCAATATTATCTGTTGCAAAGGAGTACAGCAGAGAGACATTTGGCTTTTGGAAGAAAGTCCTTTTTGCAGATAAATCAAATTTAATTTGCATAGTATGGAAAATTGTTTACTTAACACTTCAATTGCGGGCAACGTATTTTTACGTTTTTTGCAGTCTGTCACTGGAGCGCGGGTCACGTAAAAATACGTATTTAGTAGATTTGTGGTGGATACCCGCTAACCATCACAAATCTACTAAATACGTATAATTATATGTATGTGTGACATTATATGCGTGTTGTTTGCGTTGCTATGCAACGCTTTGCATTTTTTCTTTCCACAAGTTATGATTGTCGAGTTACCCGGTCTTTTGTTGCGTTATTTCGTCTTCAATCGAATTCTTAGCTCCAGAAAGTACAAGTCGTGTTTTGTCAGTTTGAAGCTGGGTTTTTTTATTGTTGAATACAAAATTGATAAAATGAGCCGTTGTGACAAAGATAATGATGAAAAATATGAGCTGACAGATTATAGGACTTTAATTTTAAAAATCGTTTATTTTTGTGATATCGTAAAAATATTGGGCTTTTTAAATAATCATACAGTATATATTAAAGTATGAAATAAAAAAAGGTTCGTTCATAAAAACAAAGTAGTTTTCGATTTACTGCGATTTTTCTGAATAACTAAACTTTCGTGCGATTCACGGAAAAACGCCCGCTGCACGCGTAAGTTGGCGGTGAAGTATATCCACATACCGAGTGTTAAATTAAATATAGTATAAGAGTTTTATTTTGACCCGTTTTTTCATACACATCTAAATAACTGCTACATTTGAATATTGTCTAAAGCTTAAAGTTCTTTGTAAAAGTATTAAAAGCTTTAACTGTTACCTAAGTAAAAAGTATCCGAATTTGGGATTTTCACGTTTAAAACCTCAAACTGAATAGGAAAAGAATTGTGTGCAAGTTTTACTTTGACTCACTTCACTGATAGCATAAATTTAAGCACTTATATTAGGAAGAAATTTATACGAAATCGTAATACGTAATACAAAATTTACCTCATTCAAGCTGTAAACAACATATGTATTTGATATCCCTAAACACTGGTATGTAACATTATTAAAATTAAATACCAATGTAATGTACACAGGAAAGTTTTTAAGTTTTCATTTATGAGCTGAAATACTCTCATTAAAATTACTTCACTAATATGGTTAAGCAAATTTTAAGTTCAAAATATTTTTGAGTGTTCCTGTTTTGTAAGAAAATTGAATGATTTTCATATTTAACCTTTCCCTTGAGCAATTTCATTTCCATATGAATTTTTGTACATAAATTATTTTATCATTGTTTATCAAACTTCTCAATAAAAATTTTCATTTTATTTTATGAGATAAGTTCTTTCCATAACAGCAAAACAAAGTTTTCTGTCCAAAAGGCAAGGGTCTTTTTTTTTTCATGATTTACGTTGCAAATTATTTTACATTTATTATATTGTATAATGCAGAATGGTATAAGTGCAGTTAACTGACTCTCACTAATTATATGCTTCAAAACCATTTTATCAATCTGTTTTAAAAAATTGTACATGTTTGTTCTTAATATTAATGAGTTCAAAAAGTTTAACGTTTTACCTTTTTTTATATTTTTGGTCTAAAAAAGAATGATTTTAGAATCCTGGAAAGCCAAAAAACACAAAGATCTTGATGTAGAACCTAATTTAAGTTCGTGTTTATAGTCAATTTTCATTATTTACATTTTTCTTAAATGTCTAGATTTAGTACATTTAAAACATAAAATCTTAAAAAAGAATTTGAAGCAGTAGTTAATTACTAATACATTTGCTATAATTGTATATTTGTAAAAAGGTTTTTAAGGATTCTGATATCTTTTAACCCTTTCGTGGGCCGTGGGAAGATTACTTCCCACCTACACGATCTTACAAAATACACCTGTGGGAAGCGCAAAACCCATTCTAAAAAAAGTGGAGTGAGAAAAGTGGAGTGAGAAATAAATGGCCCACGAAAGGGTTAAAAGGAATCTTTTTGCATTTTGAAAATGTATCTGTTTTCATAGACCATAATTATACTATTATATAGTTAAACAAAAATTTGTGTGAAAATTTAAGACCTCAAAAAACTTCAACTCTCATAAATTCTAAAATAGTTCGTTTTGATTGATTACAATGAAAAATGTCGATCATTCAGTATATTAGAATTTTTAAAAAGGTTATATATTTATATATATATTACAGTCTACGAGATAATTTAATTTAGAATAAAGATATCAACCTACATCTTAAATTCTAGCGATCGGAAAACTGCATTTTATAGAATGAATTAATAATATACAAAACTTTTTTATAAAACGTTCAAAACTTACGAAATTTCGAAAAAAAGTGGAAGTAGAATTAAATTGTAGCTAATTAGCCATTCAAAACAACCTAACTGTATGATTATAACTATATAGTTAGGTTATCTTAAGTGAACTATACAACTATCAAAATCATTTTTTTCCAACGCAGCAAGCGATACAGACAATAACGCGTTAACAAGTCTGCGAACCTGTTACTCATTTAGCACCACCCGAGAAGCACGTGTAGCTTAAGGTATGCTACGGCCTCGAGTAACATTACCCCCTCTGAGTCCTCCTAATTTAAAAGCAAGAACCAAGCAGAAAGCCCAACAGGCTTGGTCTGCCACCCCTACAGGTATCGTTTGAGAACTTGGAGGACTTTGTGACCACGAACCTATTTTACGTACCCCAGTCACCATTAACGAACACGGAGGATCTTAGGCCTGCTCCAGCCCCGAACTCTTAACATTTCAGTTACGAGAACGCTGCCTTTGCAGACTGAGCTACCGCATCTCATTAGCTAAATCGTATTAATTTATTCTTTAGATAACACAGATATATACACACAGAAAAATTAAGCTTATCTATTGAGTAGCTTTTTATAAACCTTGCTTATAAGGATATAAAAATTTTAGTTTTTTCTTTATTAGTTGTTCTATATTTTATTGTAATCAATTGAAAGGAATAATTTCATAATTATATAACAGATGAAACACATTTGTTTGTTTGTTTGTTTTGTTTGGAGCGCTACGGTCTACTGTTTTGCACACGAGGGCTAATGAGACCGGGACCTACAGCTTAGAGCCGATTCCGAACGGCTACAACATCCATGCCCGCAGCGGGATTCGAACCCGCGAACTCCGGTTCCGAAGAGCAGCGCTCTACCATTCGGCCATCGTTCGGCGAAACACATTTGAATAGCCCCCAATATAATTTTGTATGATTTTATTAAGTATTAAGAATTTGTGAGATATCAAAACAGACATGCTTTCAGCATGATTTCCTTTTATAAGGTATAATACCTTTAATACAGTATATGAATTAAACATTTAGAATTCACCGGGTTCATCAACATCTTAATAATTAAACTTACAGTGTAAAGACACCCCTTTGTTGAGAGCACACTCCAAAACCAGCTGATTGGAAAATCCCTCCTGTTTCGAACCGTCGACAATAGCATGGCGAAACCGTGTCTGGGATGCTGACAGTTCGATTGAATAGGCGTCACGCCCCTTGATAGGTGGCGGTAATGAGGCGAGAGGATTGCACCCAGTTTCGAGAATCGAATGAATGAGGATTCAGCTAAAAAAAAATCTATGTGTAACTTTAGCTGGAGTTCTCAAGTAACTGGGATTTTAACTGACCTAAAAAACAGTTGGCGGGACCATAACTGACCCCCAGGTATAAAAAGCCTACCTACAATTTTGCGACTCAGGGCTTTTCGACATTTTTTTACGTAGGTGTGTTGACCTCGTGGAAGCTTTCCCTTTTTTTACCGGAGCCAGCTTTCTAGTTCGGATGATTCGTAAGTCCGCTCATATAGAGAGCGGCAGACTCTCTGATACCGAACGAGGAATAATTTGGGTTTTTATTCCACCCTGAAAAGCCTCCCCACTTGTAAGATATTATGAAATCTTCTTTTCTTTCGACTGTGATCGTCGTGAGGAAGTTATACAGGCAACCATCCTTTGCAGTTCTACATGGTTTGGGAATTAGAATCCCCTTGTAAATAGCCGTAGTTAATCAAGAATAAAAGTAACTTCCAATTTTATCTTCAGTGTGATCCATTCTTCACGTTACCTCTCACTCGAGAATATTGAAATCGTCACAACAGGCATAATTTCTAAAATAAAAGCCTTAAAATATCTATTTATACAGCTATTATTATCTGACCAACTCTTTCCTACACAACTTCAACCTGATTATATGAACATCTCTACAATTATCCAGGAATCTCTACACCACAGATGTGTTTATCATGTATCATACGAAACAAAATTACGCCCACTGAATACAAATAAGGAAGGCGTAAAGGAGACGTTCCATTCAAGTTCGCATCACCAGACAGCCAATTTAAGTAGAACTAACAGAGATAAAAGCTTTCCCAAACATTTTTAGGCGGTTGTATGTGGTACATCCAGCTACTTCCTTGCCCAACCATTACACAGTCTTGGCATATTCTGACAACTTGGCGCAACTGCATTGAAACATAATTTATTTGAGGCGTGTTATGTTTCCATCATCATCCTGCTCAAACTGTGAAATTTCTCATTTCCTCGAATTGATGAAGCATACGTTGCACGGCACATAGCTCCAGTAGACCTTTACATGAAGATTTCCAGGCTCATGCTTGTACGAAACCCTGTAGCAACATCGTCATCGATCCTGCAAAGCATATTTAACAATCAAAGAACTTGCAAGTTCCAGAGTTAAATAATCTTATCTAAATACTTTTACATGCTCGTTAATGCCTGACAATCTTTTATTTACACACTACGGTGAAATATCTCTGATACATGCCTATGTTTTTGTACCATTGCATGGCAGAAATTTCCACGGTGTTAGTTTCGATGAATCATCAAATAAGATCGAAATATTTAGATTTCTCTGGATGTAATAACAGGGGAATATAAAAAACAGTGTTACATTTCTAGAAAAAAGTTATCATTATGGATACGAATGGGATTAGATGTAGTAAAACATAAAAAACTCCTGGAATGGTAGAAGTTTGAGCTCGTAGCTACCTAAAAACTATCTACAGCAGCAGTCGCCCAAATAGTAGTCCATGGACCATCAGTGGTCCGTGAAAAATTTTTGATGGTCCGCAGGAAAAAAGGGATTAATATTTACTGTAAGCTGCAACATAACTAACAAAAATTTCCCTTAACATTCGTATTAAAAACTGAAAACTAACGGAACTGATGATGAATTATGCTTTTTATTAGTTTATATATATCACACTAAAAATGTGTAATGCATAAGGAAAGTTTTAATTACGATATAATTTTATACTTTTAATATATGGTATTTTGTAATAATAATAGAAAAATTTCTGATTATTATTCTACAACTATATTGTCTGTCTTTTTTTATTTTAAATTCATATAATTGATGGTCCGCCAAATAAAAAATGTAGTGGTCATTTAAGTTCTAAAGTTTGCAGACCGCTGATCTACAGAAAATCAAACTAATCATTTTCTTCAACAGTTAATCACTCGCAACTGTTTCCTCTAAAAGTCAGTGACTTCTAAATTTCTGCCCTTTGTGTGTTTAGCCGACGATGACCGAATGAGTCGCACGCTGCTCTTCGGAACGGGAGTTCAGAGGTTCTGATCTCGCTGCGGGAATGGATGATTGCAGCCTTTCAGTATCGGCTTTAAGGTATCCGTCTACGTTCGGAGAACTTTTTTCTTTAAACGTAGAAACTATTTCATGTTTTTACATTTTTAGATTTATTTTTTATATTATCATAGAGAATTGCACTTAAAATTTTTCCTAGAGAAATTTTTATAATTATTTTATATTTATTAGAAATTTTTATAAAATTTCTAATAAATGAAGAAAATTTAGTAAAAAATTTGAGGTTTATCAAAAAGTCTAATTTTTTAATAAATTAAATTATTTCAATATTTTTTATGCAACACATTTCTTATACACTGGACTAGTGAATCACCTAAAATCTTTACTTAATTTACATTTGGTAAAACATTTTGGTCCTTCAAAGTCATACACATTGAATTTTTAAATAATTTTCATTACCTTTATATCTAACTATGAGTGTAACATCAATAAAAATTATCCAAATTTAAAGCTTTTAGGTCATTCACTAATAAATACTATCAAAAGCATTCATAATAATTTTCAACAAAATATCAAATTTTTTAGAAATTACATTTTAAGTTTCAACATTTTATTAAAAATACCGTTCTTAGAAAAAAGCATTTGAAGTTTATGAAAGCAACTTTAACTATTAAAAAATTAAAATATATGTTTAAAATTCCCCACACTTTCTTGCTTCAAAACTTTCTAATTGCCAAGTTGCTAATTATTAAAAATACTAGAAGAATGTTTAAACTAATCTTCATGAAAATTTAAAAAGTTTTGTCCAAAAAATGATCTTTAAAAGGCTTTAACTTCATAACTTCCGGTTCCGAAATCGCTACTTCCGTTTTGTTTTGACAGCTGTCACTAATGTTTAAACAGCTGTAACTTTTCTTTAAAATACCGTAGAGACAAAACAAACAGATTTAGAAGCCTAATATTTGAAATTTTATAATAGAGAAATGAAAAATAATTATGATTTTTGACAAAAAATGACGTTTTCAACGTAGATCGATACTTTAAGCAGAAGGTGCTAGTCTCATTAGCCCTCTTGTAGCAAAAAAAAAGTAGACCGTAGTGCTCCAAACCAAAATAAACCTCTTTGAGTTTAACCCCTTAACGTGCACGCTCGAGTTAATTCAAGCGCGGTAAACTGGCCAAACTGTGCACACTCGAGATAATTCGAGCGGCGTTGTACTTGACATTGCTATAATTTTTCACACTTGAATGCAATCGAGAATTGAAAATAACACTGGGAAAGCAGAAGAAAAACAATCGTTATATTGATATTTATCATGTACATGGGATTGTAAGCTATAACACTTACTTATTCAAATATAAAATAGCCGAACGATGGCCGAATGGTTAGGGTGCTGGCCTTCGGAACCGGAGTTCGTGGGTTCGAACTCCACAATGGCATGGATGTTCGTGGTCGTTCGGAATTGGCTTTAAGCAGTAGGTCCCGGTCTCATTAGCCCTCGTGTTGCAAAAAGTAGAGCGTAGCGCTCCAAAAAATCCAAACCAAATATGAAATATATATTTATCAAAATCCAAAATTGCAATAAAAATTTTGATTACTTTTGTATTTTTGTAATTTTCTTGGCAAAACAACGTTCTAAATTGTGTTTTTCACATTAAAAAAATTGATTTTTTTGGCCTGCGTTTTTCAAAAAAAAAAACTGTGCATTAAGGGGTTAATTTGCGAGGTTCGACTTAGTTGTCTGTGCTTTAAGATACAGATTTGGTACCCAAGCTAGTAAAATCCTCATTATAGTTGAAATAGAAATGCGTTCGAATGAAATAATTTATTTTGTATTTATACAAACTTAGGAAGCTAGTTATTTCAATGAGGGTATCTCTTCAAGTTATATAAATACAGTAGAACCTTGGTATAACGACCCCCTGTAGGACCAACATCATATGGTCGTTGTAACGAAAGATCGTTGTAACGAATTGAAAAAATAATGAAAAGAATTGAGCAAAGAAATGATGCAACAATACATACGTAGAGACCACTTCTATTTATTTGTATTTCCTTTACTGAATTTTTGAAAAAAAGTCTTTGATTGAAGCCTGTTTCAAGTTCATTTGGGAATTTTTCATTACCACTGATTCCATATCCGTTAGATTTTGAACGAAATCTTCAGAATTAAATTGTCCTTCAAAATATTGACGCAAGGCATTGATTGAAGACTTCTTTTTAATTCACCTTTTCAAAAGCTTGGACGATTTCTTCTCCGTCGTCGGAATCTCAGATTTCTTCATTTCTGGTAATACGGGCAATAAAATCGTCCTCGTTCAAATTTTCTATTAGAGTAAAATCTATTAGAGTAAAATAATTGATACAATTACTCTATTTACATTTAGCAAATATGTTTAGTTCCATAAGACCGACACCGAAGTTAATTTCCAACGTTTCGTTCTTCTCATTCCATCTAGGGATGTATATAAATCAAAAACGGTTGTGAAATTTGTGGTTTGTTTCTTTGTTTTGGTCAATTAAAAACTATTATCATGGCATCGCTTTCATCCGATTATCATTCAGTGATCACGATCTATCGTTTCTGTCTGTAGTATGGTGTTAGCGAAAGCGTTATGTATATACAGTAGAACCTCGGTATAACGACCCCCTGTGGGACCAACATCATATGGTCGTTGTAACGAATTGAAAAAATAATAAAAAAAAAAAATTGAGCAAAGAAATGATGCAACAGTACATACCTAGAGAACACTTCTATTTATTTATATTTCCATTACTGAATTTTTGAAAAAGAGTCTTTGACGCCTGTTTCAAGTTCATTTGAAAATTTTTCATTATCACTGATTCCGATAGATTTTGAAGGAAATCTTCAGAATTAAATTGTCCTTCAAAATATGGACGCAAGGCTTGATTGCATTAAAGGCTTCTTTTTCATTCGCTTTTTCAAAATCGTGGACGATTTCTAATCCGTCGTCGGAATCGTAGATTTCTTCATTTCTGGTAATACGGGCAATAAAATCGTCCTCATTCAAATTTTCTCCGCAGCATTGTAAAGTTTCGTCTACCGCAACAGACTCATCAAAAGATAATTGAAGATTTAGTTCTCCCCTTTTCGTTATGCCCCCTCTCCTCCTTTAAGCAAACACAAAGAGAGGAGTACAGGTTTCTTGAAGTTGCACCACAGTACAATAATTTTGAAATAGCCCACTTGCTCATGAGTTCTGCGGACTAAAATTGGCGGTCGTTCTAACGAAAAATAATACGCTTGGGGTCGTTGTAATGATTCAAAATTAACATTATTCCTATGGTAAAATAATTGGGACTTTTTAAGATGGTCGTTCTAACGAAGGGGTGGTTAAAAAGAGATTCTACTGTATTTCAGAGAAAGCTATAATTCTCGGAATGAGGACTTTCAATAAGTATAATCTATACAGATTTTCTAACAAAATATAAAATTATCGGTTTGTGTCGGAAACCACAAACTGTTAAATTATCACTTTTAGACATCTCTCTGGCAATCTATTATTTTCTTGTAAAAACAAAAGAAGAAAAGAAAAGTTTGGGCAGAACGAGTCGAGCCTCAGTGTGTTCTGCCATTATATGTCACGGTCAGAACCTGTTAGCGTATCAGCTGTTGGGCAACCAGAGGAGAAACGCCCAGCATCTGCCGTGAATTATGCATCGTCATAGTTGATAGGGTCGTTTTTTTTTTTGTTTTTTTTTGCATGAAACATTTTATTTTTCTTCTTTGTTACTGCATTTCATTCACTTTGCACTTAAAGGTGCCTCGATTATCCTAGATAATTCAAGTGTAGAAGTGGAAATGTAAATTTCGTGCCTCATTTGCGGGATGCAATTGATATAAATCTAATAATCTTTTAAAAAGACGATAAAATTATTCTGAAATATCTTATTGAAACTCATAGCGAGGAAGAAGGAAGATTTTGCAAGCTTCTTAAAAGCACCATGTACATAAAACCCATTAAACTGAATATGACGTCATAAATTAGGTCGACCATACTATTAACAAATGTATATAAGAATTATATAAGGAATAAAAAAATTTAAAATTCAAATTTTAAGAAATCTAGGTGATTTTGAATTAGTTTGAATTGTTGAATTGGTCTTAAGAAGCCGTCTTCGGGGTTTAATATGAAGTTTCTACATTAATTTACCCCATAGTTTAATCTTTCTTTACAAGTCGCCGAACAATTGCCAAACGGTTAGGGCACTGACCTTCGGAACCGGAATTCGTGGGTTCGATTCCCACTGTGGCATGAATGTTCGTAGCCGTTCGGAATCGGCTTTAAGCAGTAGGTTCCGGTCTCATTATCCCTCGTGTTGCAAAAAAGTGGACCGTAGTGGTCCAAACCAACCAACCCTTGCAAGTCATCAATTGAATTGAAATTGAAAAGAAAGGAAATACACTTAATAAAATCTATAGCATGAAGAATTTGAAACAGACCTTGTCAAAAAGAAACAAAACTTACATTAGTTGAAAACGCTTTCATAGCTTTTCATAGCAGTAAAGAGAAATCACGGACAATTATATCTACCAACAGCTATTCAGTTCCTTTCAGGCTCAATATCCTAACTACGAGAGCATATATACAGACGGCTCGAAATCTCAAGATTATGCTGGTTTTGCGTATTGTAGCGACTCATGTGCTTTCAACTACAGTCTTCATCCTTTTTGCTCCATATTTACAGCCGAGGTAATTGCCATATACGAAGTTTTAAGGTATATTTCTTCCAGCAATAAAAGATACTTTATTATATACTCTGACTCAATGAGTGTCTTGGAGAGCCTAAAATCGAATTCTAATACTCATAGCTACGTTTCTCTGACTATTCGACTGCACAGAAAACTTTCTCGTAGAGGCTTTAACATACTTCTCTGCTGGGTTCCTAGTCACGTTGGCATTTCTGGCAACGAGAGAGTCGACACCTTAGCGAGACAGGCAACTACATCTTACACTGGTGCTTTGCCTTATAGCGACATCAAAAAAGCCATTTCCTCCTTCACAAATGACACGCTGGAATGCTGAATGGAACTTACAAACTAGGAACAAGCTTCACTTTATTAGACCGTCGATATCTTTTTTGGCCATGTTTCTCAAACCGCAAATTAGATGTCATTTTAACTCGTCTTCGAATAGGTCATACTAGACTTACTCATAAACATTTACTATTGGCTGAGCCAGCTCCACATTGTTCTTTCTGTCACACTCATCTGACCGTTCATCATATTTTAACTTCATGTATCGCTTTTACACGATTTTACAATATATATTTTAAAACTTTTCATCCCAGTATAAGCGAGCTTTTGGGCGAGACACCGCACCCAAAACTTTTTAAGTTTCTAATTCGAATTGACATTTTTAACCTTGTTTAGTTTTAAAAATTATTTTAATGCGATCCTTTACATCGTTTTTTATTTGTATTTTTTTAAGTATTTGATATTCTCCTCTACTTTTAAGTTAAATAATTTTGTGTTTTAGAATTTCACTCTTTCGTTTGGCGCAGCATATCCTTGCTTGGATATTGCACCAATAAATCTCATCCAACCAACCAACCATAGCAGTAAAATTACTAAAAAGATATAATCATTTTAGGAAATTAGTAAAATAAAATGCAACAAACAGCTACAAAATGTATAGTCACCAAATTTGCCGAACAAAGGATAGAGGATAGAGAGCTGTTCTTAAGTACCGGAGTTCGCGGGTTCGAATCCTACTGCTGACATGGATGTTCGTAGCCGTTCGGAATAAGCTTTAAGCAGTAGATCCTAGTCTCATTAGCCCTCGGGAGCAAAAGAGTAGACCTCAGTGCTCCAAATCAAACCAAACTAATTAGGTTTATTAAATGTTCATTATTCCTATTTCGTGGTCACATCATTTAATGATCTTGACCTCTTTAATTTCACCTCTTAAAACCCTTTCTGAGATCTCCTGAATCACCACGCAAAATTAATTAGGATGATAATATTAAATAATATTAATTAATAATATGAAGATTAAATTTTATATAATTTTTTAAATTGCTTGTTCTTTGTTTAAAATACTTCATTCTGGCTGATTTACAGGGACTTTTTTTTACATTTGGAATGTTTGGTAAACATTTTGTAGGAATCTATGATAAATAAAATCTCAAGCAGCATTTTACAAAACTAACAAAAATTCTTCAAAAAATCACCTCTTCAAAAATGTTAATTGATTGTATGAAAAAAAAGTGATTAATTTATTTAAACTTCAATTTACATGTGCACAAATTTTCGAAATTATGCTTTAATAATTTATAAAGCACTTTGTTATGTTCACCATCCTCTTAAGGTATCCGTCTACGTTCGGAGAACTTTTTTCTTTAAACGTAGAAACTAGTTCATGTTTTTACATTTTTAGATTCATTTTTCATATTATCATAGAGAATCGCACTTAAAAATTTTTTCCTGGAAAAGTTTTTATAAAATTTCTAATAAATGAAGAAAATTTAGTAAAAAATCGGGTTTTTTCAAAAGGTCTAAACTTTTAATAAAATAAAATATTTCAATATTTTTTTACACATTTTTTATACATTGGACTAGTGAATCACCTAAAATCTTTGCTTAATTTACATTTGGTAAAACATTTTGGTCCTTCAAAGTCATACACGTTGAATTTTTAACGAATTTTCATTACTTTTATATCTATGAATGTAACATCATTGAAATTTATCCAAATTTAAAGCTTTTATGTCATTCACTAGTAAATACTATCAAAAGCATCCATAATAATTTTCAACAAAATATTTTAAGAACTTTTTGAGAAATCACATTTTAAGTTTCAACATTTTATTAAAAGTACTGTTCTGAGAAAAAACATTTGAAGTTTATGAAAGCAACTTTAGCAATTAAAAAATTAAAATACATGTTTAAAATTCCCCACACTTTCTTGCTTCAAAACTTTCTAATTGCCAAGTTGCTAATTATTAAAAAATACTAGAAAATGTTTAAACTAATCTTCATGAAAATATAAAAAGTTTTGTCCAAAAAATGCACTTTAAAAGGTTTTAAATTCACAACTTCCGGTTCCGAAGTCGCTACTTCCGTTTTGTTTTGACAGCTGCCATTGATGTTTAAACAGCTGTAACTTTTATTTAAAATGCTTTAGAGAAAAAACAAAAACAGATTTAGAAGCCTAAAATTTGAAATTTTATAATAGAAAAATTTTTTAAAAAAATTATGATTTTTGGCAAAAAATAACATTTTCAACGTAGGCGGATACCTTAAGCAGTAGTCTTAGTCTATTTAGCCATCGTGTTGCAAAAACTGGCCGTGTCGTTTGAGGCTGAACCACTGGATTACTATAAACAGAAATTTTTAGCAGCTCTGAATGCATAAGTAGTCATTGGTACTTTTGAACCTTTAGAACAATGTTTCTTAACCTTTTTGGCACAATGGACCACTTTAAAAATTTTAAATATGACACGGACCCCTCTGTGAAAAAAAATTGCTTAAACATCATTTATTACAAAACAAATTCTGTTTTATTATTTAATTATTTTAATATTTTTATTTCAATACGCACTCTCTTTACTACCGGTGCGCTACGTTTTTAGCGTGAGACCTGCCCGCCTACTTTACTGGGGCAGGTACGTTCTTAAACTGTCGCTGGTATGCATTACTTCTAAAATAATTCCTCGGAAACCTCTTACAGACGAAACAACATTTTGTTATTTACACAAAATTAAGAAAAAAATGATTAAAGAAAATGACATATCAAAATTGAGTCTCAGAGCCAGTCCTAGCTTTCCACATCAGCGCAGAGAGATGTTTCTCGGCTGCCGGCCCTATCTCGACTCCCTCACTCTCTCTTCTCTCTGAACTCCAACAGCCCCCTTCCTTCTTGGGGGGGGGGGGTGTCTGGAAACTTGAGCCCTGCCGAAAAGGGCATACACTCCTCCGAGAACCTGCAAAAACATCCACCCGTGCCTCCGAAAAACGTTATCAGTCCCCTTTGCCGGCCGGCTTCTTATTTCTCCTAAGAAAAGCCGCGTGCAAGGGGTCAAAATGGGGCGATTCTCCCAATGTCATTCAGAGCACACAAAGTCGTGGGTGCAAATTCCTTACAAATAGTATAAAAAATTTGAAGAAATTAAAATTTTTAATATGAAGGCTGTTGTTTTTCCTTAATAAACAGACTGAATTGAGGTATGGTTTTCGACAAAGCAACCCGCATATCATGTTCGATATTCAGTCGATTTCCATATTTTACATAATTTTCACCATACTTCCTTTTTTTTTTGGACATTTTGGGCTACAAAAAATGTCAAATAATCAAATTAAATATTAAGAATTCGAATGAAAAAGTAAAACAAATATTTTGTTTTAAAAATTTGCAAGAACTTTGCGGAATTGATTTTAACGTCACTTTATTTCCAAGTGAAGTAAAATTCAAAGGCTACTTTGTGTTTCTAAAAATTTCGAATTTTATATGGTTTGCGAATGTTCTTTTCCATCGTATTGTAGAGATCTGTATTGGGAAATGGCAGACAGGCGGCTTACAGAGGTTGCCCGCGACAAAAAAAGTTTTTTTTTTTTTTTAATATTAACCCTCTGACTGCTCAATTTGTAAACCGAGATCTCTTTAAAAATTGAGTATTTTTTTGTTGCATAGTTTAAGCATATATATATATATATATATATATATATATATATATATATATATATATATATATATATATATATGTGTGTGTGTGTGTGTATATATATGTATATGTATATGTGTATATGTGTATATTTATATATGTATATATGTATGTATATATATATGTATATATATGTATATATATATATATATATATGTATATATATATATATATATGCATATATATATATGCACATATATATGCATATATATATATATATGTATATATATATATATATATATATATATGTATATGTATATATATATATATGCATATATATATGCATACATATATATACATATATATGCACATATATATGCATATATATATATATATATATATATATATATATATATATGTATATATATATGTATATATATGCATACATATATGCATATATATATGCATATATATATATACATATACCTACATTATATATATATATATATATATATATATATATATATATATGTGTATATATATATGTGTGTATATATATGCATATATATATGCATATATATATGTATATATATATATATATATATATATATATATATAAGTATACTATCAATAATTCTATTATCTAATATAACTATACAATTCTATTTATTACCTAATTAAATGTCTAATACTGTATATAATTTATTCCACTGGTTAAACGGCGATAAAGTGAAATGTACTTCTTAAAATAGGAAGAAAAACACATGCCCGTGAAAATCGCGGGATGAGCAGTTAGAGGGTTAATGCAAGCATTTTAAAAATTAGGAACAGTCGGCGGACCCCCAAAATATGACCCAAGGACCCCCCCCCCCAAGGGGTCCATGAACCACAGGTTAAGAAACCCTCCATTAGAATAAAAAAAAAAGAAAGAAAATTTTACGAGGTTGGGAATATATTATAGTTATAGAAAAACAGTCGTACTCTGAGAATATGTAAGGCTTCTTTCCTAACGTTAGTTTGAAAAGTAATTAATATTCTTGCTTCATCACCGAGTGTTTTCAACCGTAGGATAATTCATCAATTCCTTAACAAGACCAAAGCAATTTCACGATCACTGGTCAGCTCATGAAAGGAAATATTTGTATCGGAATGATAAGATCTATATCAGACGCTTAAAATAAAGGGAAAAAAATAAATAGACGGTAGGGGGAAAAATAAAGGATAGACGGAGTGTAAGCAGTTTACATTTACGTAACTATAAAATTCCAAGCTTTTTCCATGATTTTTCGGTTTACTTGCAATTTTAATCGAAAAATAATTGTTTTTACATAAAATATCGTGATTAAAATCCCATCTTCTTCCACTTTTTTTGTTATCTACTTTTTTCTTCTGCTTGTTCGTTCGTTGAGAAATCTTGTACTGGATGAGTCTTTCTTGTGTTTCGACCGGCGTAAAGCAGGAAACAACGTTAATGCTTCTCCGGCCCAATCTCCTTTACCAAGGTCAGTTTTTTAATATATAACCTGTAACCTTGTCTGCGGGAAATTAAGTGACACCGCAGTATTTTTGTTTATTAATCTTTTTTTTTATTTGTGTTTTGTAGTATTAACTTGGCAGTCGGTCGCTCTTAATCTCACAATTGTTGATTTCTTACTCATTTCGACTGCTATGAATAAAATCTTCATTTATTTTACAAATTTTTACATCAAGATAAGCTTTCAAATATAGTCCTGTAATCGCTTTAGTTGTATATACATTGTATATACACTATTAAAAACAAGTTTAGTATTATTTACTATCATCACGCTTACTATTATTATATTTACGCTTACTATCATCATACTAGCATATAGCCCGTCATATGGCGAAATCAGTAAAATTTTTAATTTTCCAGAATTTTAAAGTACTTTGTGAGGCAAGTAAAAAAATAAGGGGGTTGTGCTTTGTCTGAGACTTATCTTGAAACAAAAAATAATCGATGATTAAATTTAATATTATCACATATGTACCTAATCTATTATTTAAGTCAAATATAAAAGAAAATTATTTACGTAATATCGAAGTTCGTGATAAAACGTACGAAAATAAAGCAGACGATATTTAAATAAGAAATTATTAAATGAGATGGTTAAAGAAATGACGTCATAATGCTAGAAAAATTGTTATTATTACCCATTTATTTTATGTGATAAATTGATAAATTTAATCACCTGCTCTTAACCGGAGAAAATAGGGCTTGAAATAATGGTATTAAAAGCTCGAAAAGAGAGGAAAGGGTGGATTTCGAATACGATTTAAAGATCCTTTTTTCGCTGTGATATGAAGCATATTTATACCAATTTATTTTAGAATCAGATCGATAGTTCAGGAGAACATAAACTTAACTCGCTTTGAATTTTGCTAAACCTAACTCATCAAGAATCCAATATGGATGCCTCTATCCATTCCAGGTCAAACCTCTCCATAAATTCGAGGACAGCCCAACAGATTACTTTGGCTAGTCTTATATAGGGGATGTTTCGGCGGAGAAAAAGGGCCCAATATCTGTAAGTAGCCACTGAAAGAGTAAATTACCCTCTTTCTCTCTTATTGAATGAAAATTAAAAATATTCTAAATTGGTATACTTAAAATATATCTTAGGTTATGTGAATAATAATTTATCCAAATCGTATTAACAAAACACAATCCTGACTATTTGAAAATATTTCGGATCTAAAATAAACTGATAGACCTTTACATCACAATGTTGCAAGTCTGCAACATACCTTCCAAAAAATGATGTTACTCACACAATAAGCTTTTTAAAGGTAGTTTTGTTAATTGTTGCTATCCTGCAACACTGAGATTTACAGTCTGCGTATTGAAATTAACCTATACCAAACGGCGATATTAAGTTTAAATTCCATATCAGTTTTATCGATTGTTATATTAGATGCAATGAATAGGAGTTTATTTTTAATATCTATACATCAAACAAGAACAGCATTCCTGATTATTTCAATGTATTTCGGATTTAACATAAAGTGATAGACTTTTGCATCACAATGTTGCAAATCTGCAACATACCCCAAAAAATTGATGTTACTCACACAGTAAGCTTTTTAAAGATAGCTTTGTTAATTGTTGTCATCCTGCAACACTGAAATTTACAATCTGCGCATATAAATTAACCATACCAAACGGCGATATTAAGCTTAAATTCCATATCAGTTTCATTGACTTTTAGATTAGATACAATGAATAGAAGTTTAAATTTAATATCTATACATCAAACAAGAACGCAATCCTTACTATTTGAATGTATTTCGGATTTAACATAAACTGATAGACTTTTGCATCACAATGTTGCAAATCTGCAACATACCAAAAAAATTGATCTCACTCACACAGTAAGCTTTAAAGGTAGTTTTGTTGGTTGTTGCTATCATGCAACACTGAGATTTACAGTCTGCTCATTGAAATTAACCCATACCAAATAGCATTACTAAGTTTAAATTTCATATCAGTTTCACTGATTGTTAGATTAGATACAATAGATAGAAGTTTATTTTTAATATCTATACATCAAACAAGAACGCAATCCTTACTATTTGAAAATACTTCGAATCTAAAATAAACTGATAGCCCTTTGCATCACAAAGTTGCAAATCTGCAACATACCCAAAACATTTATCTCACGCACACAGTAAGCTTTTTAAAGGTAGTTTTGTTAACTGTTGCTATTCTGCAACACTGAGATTTACAGTCTGAAATTAACCCATACCAAACAGCATTATTAAGTTTAAATTCGATATCAGTTTCACTGATTATTAGATTAGATACAATGGACAGAAGCTTATTTTTAATATCTATACATCAAACAAGAACGCAATCCTTACTATTTGAAAATATTTCGAATCTAAAATAAACTGATAGCCCTTTACACCACAAAGTTGCAAATCTGCAAGATACCCAAAAAATTTGTCACTCACACAGTAAGCTTTTTAAAGGTAGTTTTGTTAACTGTTGCTATTCTGCAACACTGAGATTTACAGTCTGCTCATTGAAATTAACCCATACCAAACAGCATTACTAAGTTTAAATTCCATATCAGTTTCATCGATTGTTAGATCGGATGCAATAAATAGAAGTTTATTTTTCATATCTATACATCAAAATATAAGCTCTCAAGGTAGTACCAAATGGGTAACAGGTTCGCCGCCCTGTTAAAGCGTTAGGATAATGTTTGTATCTCCTGCTGCATTGAAAAAGACATCAAAATATACTTTTAAATATTAATCGTTTCAGATGTGCATACAATATTTAAAAAAATGCGTAGCATTGTTTATATATCAGCTTAGAAAAAGAAAATCCTGGAATCCTATATCCTGATATAGCCACTGAAAGAGTAAATTACTCTCTCACTCACTTCTTGCATGAAAATCTTAAAATATGTGAATAGGTATACTTAAGGTATATCCTAGGCTATATAAAAAATAATTTGTCCAACATAATCCTGTTAAACCTAGAACGTTAGCCTGAATACTAGAAGACGTTTTCTATTTAAAATAAACTGAAACTCCTTTTTCACCCATGTTGATTTACACAGTTGTGTTGATTGTTGCTATCCTGGAACACTGAAACTAACACAATCTACCCATAAAATCCATACCAAATGCCGACACTATGCTTAATTTTCATATCAAATACACATGATTATTTATGAGACTTTAGATTTGCTAAATTAAAGAAAATGTGGAAATGCTAAAAGTAGATTTGGCACAAAGAAAAACATAAGTTTAACAAAACAGAAACAAACAAATTTTTTTTTTATTTTTAGTTTCTTCTTGAACATATTTGAGACATTCACTTTTCAACCACGTGCTAACATATGTTGTCGAGAATTCAACCACATTAGAAGGCACTTATGAGATCAAGTTGTGTAAGAGGTACCATCTTCTTATATAATTGGATAACTTTAATGGGTCTGACTTACACCTCAGGAGGTAATCTAAGGACAAAATGTTTGAAATTTATTTTAAAATATTTCTTATCACTTAAAAAAAGCCCAAGCAAGAAAGTTGGCTAAAATCAAGTGAACTGTTGTTTATTTTTGCAGATAAAAACAGAAAATTCTCTATTCGTATAACCGTCAATACCTATTGAAAAAGTCTATTACACGTCAGTGCAATTTTTCTATATCTCGTGCAAGATGTTTCATCTTAAAGATATAGTCGCTGTCCGTCAGGGAAATGCAAAAGAAGGTTGTTGAATAATTGCTTCTGATGCTAGAGGGCGCTGACGCCCTCGTGGAGATAAAAAGTGATGTAAGCATGTGCTTGCTTGAGATTGTAAGTTTCTGTTACGTGTTTGAAGGCGGAGGCTTAATAATACGATGTGTATAGTCCTTAGTCCATTAAAGTTTTGTTTAAAAATGCGAAAACTGTCCACTGAACCACCATCATCTAATGTAGTAGCCCATTTTTTTTACAAAGGTATTTATGACACCCCTCTACCCTCTATCAGGGTTTGTAAATTTACAAACTTTTTCATTTGCGGATCGGTAAATTATTTAAATATTGGTTTACCAGTTATTTACCAATATTTTTTCCAGATAATTACTAGAGTAGGTAATAGGTACTAAATGCATATAATACTTTTTGGCTTGTTCATCAGTGTTTCAAAAACAAAATGCTGCATAGTAATTAATGTTAAATTAAACATTTGATATCAACAAAATATTCAATAATATATGAAAGGTGGCCATTCTTTCTGTTCTTAGGTAGAATGAATCATAAAACTCAAAAGATCTATCGGTGGACTCCACTGCTAATAAACTTGGCTGTATCTCAGGAATGTGTCGGAAAACGGGGTCAGCCCCGTTTCGCCTCCTGTCCCCTAAAAATGAAGGGACAAACCCCCAGGAAACAAGCTTGATTTGAGGCTAATTTCAGACAAAGAATGTAGACACAAGATACGTGAAGCATTCTCTGTGAATGTGATTACTTATGTATACACAAATACAATTTTACATTTATGTACACATAAATAATGTACATATATATACACAAAATATACAGAGAGAAAATATACAGTAAAAGATTTCTTTGTATGAAAGATGAAAGGTTGATCCAACCAGAATATCTACAGTAAGCGTAGAAAGTATTCGTTAGTAAAGTAATTTTACTAGAAAATATTGATTTTTTGTACGAATAAACGTTTGTTAACAGAAAAGACTACCTAACTTTCTCTATAGTGCAGAGCTAATCAATTACTACTCTTTAGAGAATGACGTAGTGTCAAAACATATACGTCGTATGCGAAAAAGAACCCCAAACTTTTAGGCTGAAAAAAAAAGCAAATTTTCGATGGTGTGAGTTTTTTGTACATATTTTTTATGATTGATGATGTCACTGATCGTGTGGGTTACATAGATTTCTATCTAAACTACTTGACGTTGTTCAGGTAAAGATGGGGTTTGATATGTTACTGAAAGCTTGTTATTTTGAGCATAGGGAAACGATGCAAAATTCTACGAGGGTCCAATAAAACTATAATTTTTTACGTATAAAACAAATGTTATTTTTAAATCAAAATTTGAGTGTACAGAGTGTTTCACTATTGTCTGTCTGAAAAGTAAAAAACAAAACATCTGGCTTACTCTTTTGCAATACACATATTTATCAGCTTATATCAACTATATGAGACTATATTTTTATATACTTTAATTGTTCTTATTAGTAATATTTAAACTTCAATTAATAATATTTAAACAAAAGCAAGCATTTACTTACCGAAAGATGGTCTTCACAAACCCATAGAGATGATTTATATGATAATTTGCGGTTTAATTTCTCATCCCTTTTTATCGCATTTGTCTAGTTTTACGTGTATGTGGATCTTTGGGAACGCTGAAAATTATCTTCTCATTGCAATTAGTTGTTGTATTTTACAGACAATACAATACAATACGGCACAATACAATATTTATAATATGATTTTTAATGCCAGACATAATAAAAAAATTCTATTATATGCGATAATTAGAAATCACTAATTAGGCCCTCAAATAAAAGAAAAATAGGTACTGTCCTGCTTACTTTTTTGTCTTCTATTGTTTAAAATTAAAATTAGAAAACGTGAAAATTCCTCATTATATAATTAGAAAGTCAAAAGTGAAATTCTGTTATTTTCGATTTCCGGTTTCTGTTGGTAAATGAACTGTTCTTGCTTCGGTGCCAAGATATTTTTCTTCTGACAAATTAAGAAATGATGGTCAAGTGAGAATTTACAAAGATATTGAGCGTTTAACCGAAAAATAAATAAAAGGGAGCTTTTTAATTCTTGCTACGCCCTGCCCGAAAAACAAATTCTGGCCATCTTACTATCGTGTGTGTGAAAGAGAATTTGTGACTGTTTTAGCATTGCTTCAGTATGAAATGCCTTATGAACAAGCCCATCCGAGTATAACCGAAATAAAAAATATTAACTTTCTGATACTTTTTAGAAAAGTATTATGTCATAATTCCTTTAAATTTCAAATGCTATAAAGAATCCGGCACTCGCTCAGTAATATCATTTTTATTTAATGCTTGTTTTTAAAAAAGGATTCAAGAGTTTTATTTTTAAAAGAAATTGGAAATTACTTTTTTAATAATTCTGCTCAACAGTAAAAAGTATATTTAAACAATTGCTGAAATCTATCATTGAAAACGTTGCAACAGAAATCAGATATTGTGACAATTATCAAATCCGCTCTGCTTAAGGATTGTTTTATCTATTTATTTATTTTCATTTCATTCGTTTTGAATTTCCATAAATGGCACAACATCACAAATAAAATGAACTTGTTGTACAGTTCCGCCACATAAGTCTTTTCTTTTGTGGTCTCCGGATTAGTCAGGCATCGTTAAAGCGCTTCATTTAATGGGCGTATTGAAGGATAAGAGTGGAACTATCGGATAACCTGACACATGGCGAGGTGGCATTAACAGAAGAAATGATTTACCGTCCGCAGGGGTAAAAGGATTTCAAATGTGTAATAGTTTTAACGTGAATGGCATAAAAATGCACTCCAGATCAAGACATTAAGTTCCTATATCTGATTTTATTGTACTCTCAGAGGGATTGCTTAGATGTTGATGATATCAGACAGCGACGAAACGTCAAGGGTTCTTTTCAACAACAAAGAAGAAATGAGGATTAATATAGAAACGGCAGTGTTGTTATTAGATTTTCTTCTTCTGTTTATCACCCGTAATGGATCACCTTTGTATCAAATTATTTTCTCTTATTTATACTGTAAGTAAGACAGAGAAATTATTAAAGCCCAAACTACACCATTAGATGATTTTTGTTTTAATCTGTTAATACTCCAATATAAGCCTGGACGATATATGAAATTTAATATATATCCCCAAACTGTCATTGATACTGTGGTGGTCCCCGAGGAACTTCCGTAGCTAACCCCATGGTTAGGCAAGTATAAACCTTTTGGAACTGTATTGAAATAAAATAGGACGATAACTGTGAGGTTAACGAATGTATTCAGTGTCATGTATTTGTACTTGAGCCGACGGCTGCTATAACTTTTACTGTTTCTTTACTTATTTTATCTATTTAACCTTCTGATATTTTTATTACATTTTTTTTATTAAATTGGTTTAATGTTAATGAGTGTTTTCATTTCGGTTTATTGGAAAACGAAACTTTGATGAACACTACAATATTATTGATATATCGTGATAATACTTTAAATTAGTAGGGTATATTACTATTTTTGACATGACTATTTCAGATATTGTCACGAAGATTTGAATGAACACACCTCTTAACTTAATAGATGAATTTATTGAAGCAAAGTAGAAACTCGCAACTTTACAAGATCGGGAAGTTGCCTACAGCTAGTGGGTATCAGCTTTTATACCCGAACAGAATATTCGAGAAATAACTAATTTACATATTAAACAAAGATCTAGAATGTTCAAGAACATAAGGAAACAATAACAATTTTAAATTAAAAATCCGTACTTTGGATCAACCGCTATGGCAGGCATCGAACCCACAATCTTCGGATCTGGATCTTTGACCATTCGCCAACTGAGCTCGTTGGCTAGGCTTCTTTATGCAGCAATATTACTATTTTTGAATAGCCTTAGCTTTCATTCATTCCAAACCTTTCTTTTTTTTTCATACTAATTAAAAATTTTGGAAATACAATTTGATCCTAAAAATTAGGGTTTCTGAAAGGTAAAAACAACTTTTTAGGAGTAATTCATTTTAATACTTAAAAGAAAAAAAATATATTTTGTACAGAAATAATTTGTTCAGATACGAAGCATATGCAGAAAAAAAAATCGAGTTCATCTGCGAAATGCGGAATTTCCGGTCTTGACCCGAGTGCTTTGTTATCAGAATATCATTGGGATATAATACCAAAGACCTGTACAAAGACGATAATCTTCAACAGTAAATTTCTGGCTTGTGTTTGTATCAAGTACGTGAGTAAATACATACAACGAATGTAATAACTTGAAAAAAAAATATCACTTTATATTGAAATACGCAGAATATTAAGTACATCTTTTGGCAATCCACAATAATATCGTGAGCGGAGGTAAAACAGCATCGCTAATGGGTGATATATCAGCAAAGAAAAATTTTAATATTGTTATCGCGATACTTAAAGTATATCAATATTTGACAATATATTGAGAAACAATCCAGCCCTACTCCAATACTCGTGTTACTACAAGCTACATTGAAGCTTGTCCAGTGTCTACCACAAATTCGTAGTAGCTGTGAGTTACACGATTAACTTTTCCCAATTGTCTATAATTAATGTCGAATGTTGGAGTGTAGAAATATTAAATGCTCAAAAAAGAACAATTATATTTATAAATAACTGTTAGTGAAACATTTATTTAGTTAAATATTAGAAACATATATGAGCAGCCTAGTACATAAAGTAGACGTCGTGTACCTGAAAAATTAACGGAAGTATAAGAGAGTTAATATTTTTTAGGATAAGTTCACACAAATATATATGTATGTATTTATGCATATATAGCTCATATTTCTT
>CM063498.1:60661035-60726035 GCA_032207245.1 Pardosa pseudoannulata
AAAAAAAAAAAAAAAAAAAAATACTTTTTTTTTATTTTCATCAAAGAAAAAAATCTATAAAAAAAATATCCAGAAATGATAAACTGTTAAAAATTTTTTTTTTTAATTTTTTTTTTTTTTTTTTTTTTTTTTTTTTTGTCCTTTTTTTTTTTTTTTTTTTTTTTTTTTTTTTTTTTTTTTTTTTTTTTTATTTGTTTTTTTTTTTTTTTTTTTTTTTTTCATTTTTTTGTTTTAGTTTTTACTGACACATTTTAAGTCTTTGTGTTATTATATTCTAGCACACTACTTTCAATAATTTCCACAGCTTTCTTAAGAATGTTTAAGACTTTTTCTAAATTGGAGACATTTTGTTGTTCTAGTTTTTCATCTTGTCTCCTATTCCAATAATATGATAACAATTATAGTGTTTTAAAAAAATGTCTGAAAAAGAATCTTTGTTCCTGAATAATGTTTATTCTTAGGTACTCCCACATTAATTAAGCAAATACAGATTGTAAAATCCAGTAGTCAAATCACTTTTTTTCTTCATTTAGCTTTGATATCTTGTTATAAAACAAGAAAGATTCTTGTTAAATATCAATTTTATTTTCTCTGTTTTTTAAACGTGTTTTCAGTCTAGCAAAATGAATCTCTTAGATTCAAATGTGACGCTTTTGCTGACACCCCCCTATTACCGGAAGCCGGATGATGAAGCCCTCTGCACTCACTTTTTCTTCCATTTAGCTTTAAAAATCGTTCTAACGGTTGAAAGATTCTTCATCAATTTTTTTTTCATAAACAGAATTTGATTTCTGTGTTATGAACATGTCACGTAACAGAGCTTTTCTTTGCGATATTGTGGCATGGATGTTCGTCGTTTGATATCATCGGCTTGCTGTAGGTCCGGTCTCATCATTAGCTCGTGTGGCAAAAAGTAGACCGTAGCACTCCAAACCAAAACCATTTCTTTGGGGTACCTCTGACACTTTGATTCTTTTGTTAGAAACTGATTGACCAGCTATCAGTTGATAATTTCTAATCTTCTGGTATTCTCATTGAGCGCGGTTGACAGCTTCTAGTTAAGTATGCAATGCTGTTGGTCTCAGAAAATCTCTTACTTGTGTACGATAAATGAATAATCGTTTGATGTCTGAATGTTTAAGAGCCTTAAAAATCTACGACGGATTCTTCTTTATTTGAAATAACTGTTGCATGCTTCTGTTCGACGTTCGGTCTACTATGCGATTTAGATCAAAAAAAAAAAAAATAAATAAGTGAAATACTAAAAACTTTAATCAAGAAGTTTAAAACCATCTGCTGTGTTTTGGTCCTAACAGACTATCTCAAATTTTTGTATTAAAACATAATGTCGTACTAGGTGAAATATAGGCTATTTAATCTTATACGCAAATAATGGAAACAAAACATAATACCTATTTACCACGTAGTAATATAAAAAGTTTTTAATGACCAAACATCGTAAAGTATAGGATTGATCTAAATTTTAAAATATTATCTTTTATAAATTAAACCTATTCCAGAACGTACTTCAACATACGATGATTTGGAGATAAATTAAATAGCTGTTCAACAATTACGCCCATACAGCTCTCTGATATTTTTGTTACATTTTTAAGGAACTATCAAAACGTTTCCGTTAGATGACTGTACAGTCCAAATTTGGTATGCCAGTTATGCAAAATGACCTACAGTATTTAGGCTATCCTCTCACTGCTGCACCAGGTTGAATGTATACGCCTTTGGTAAAACCCCTCTTTCTGCTACTTGAAAAAGTCTAAGTGCAGTTTTCCTGCTGCACTTTTACGTCTGACAATAACCATCATCCTTTCAAGAATTTTTTTAAGCACACAAATGCAGGAAAATCCCACGTAGAGCGATTTTGACTTTTATGAAGACATTCAAGTGTCTCCCACAATGGTTAGCGCAACTCCTGCACTACGACATTTACAATAGAGGTATATTCGTTACCATGAAGTAGAATCGCATCATTTCTTACGTGTTGAAGAGATTTTGGTTTTTTAACTGATTAACTAACTGGCCGTACGATTTTGCAGACGGTTAATGTTTAAATTTATGTATTGTAAGATTTTATTTTCATGGAAAGATAAAAGAATGTCTATAAAAATGTCTTACAGACAGTATATAAGTTATACTATGTTACACCATATCCCTGGTTTTGTTTTTAAAAATTGTCAAGATGTTTTTCGCAGAATATATGATTTTCAAATGTTAAAAACAATTAATAAATATAATTTAATCCACTGACCAAACAAGAAGCAGTTCGATCTATTGTGGCAGCATGCAGTGAAATCCTCTGCACGTGGAATAGACTAGACGTTCTGTTTGTCAGCACCGCAGCGGCGGGCGCCATGTGGTGCTACGTTTGATGAACATATAAGTTTTTCGTAGAAGCCCGAAGTGTTACTATTTCGATGCCGATGTGACACCATTCAACAATAGACATGATTTTTGCTTCAGTGCTAGTAGAATTCTCATAAGTTTAGCTGTTTTTATAGTTATAACTCGACTACTCGTAGGTAAATATTTTATTTATTGTATTCTTTAAATTTATATTCATAATAAATAACCCTTTTCAGAATGGAGAACTCAGATGTCTCAATAATTAAAGATTTATTGGAAAATCCATGTTCTCTGCACCCCCTGCATGAAAACCTACCACACGCCACTGGTGGTAAACATAACTTTTCCAGCTGTTAACGGGCTCTTGAACTTCAGGACGAGGATCCAGAAGTCTTCAATTACGATTTCACTTCTGTGATTTTTTATAGGCATGTTTCTCTGTACACATTCTTCATTCTTCGAAGAATGTCTACCAGTTGTCTGACCCTTTTATTCTCTGGGAAGACAATAAAAGAATAACAGCACGTTTGTCCTGTTTGGACGCATTTGGCTTCACACATACCTATATGAATACCACTATAATGTCATACCTTGGTGTCGGTGCATATATATCCGCATCGGCGATGATTTCCATAACCGATGCAACTATGTCTACAAGCAAAAGCTTTTTTATCCTTTATAGTTTCGTGCTGAGTGGAGGTAGCTCATTCATCAAAGGCGTTGATATTATAACCGGAGGGATCGAGGCTCTAGTTGGTCAAAGATCCACCGGTTTTATTAATGGCATGGGCACATAAAGTAGGTTCGTAGCCACAATGTCCTCCAGTTTACCCAAACGATACCTGTCGGATGTGGCAACCCAAGCCTGGGGGGTTCTTCTGTTTGATCCAGGTATCTAAATTACGAGGACCCACTCTGTATGTTTGTGTTGTCCTGTGAAGTAATGTTGGTCATCTATATGGTGCTTCCATAATAAAATAGTCAACAAATGCCACGTCTTTATTTGGACGAAGGCTTAACAGGAAAGTTCCCACGTTATTAAAAGTATTTTTTCGTATTTTTTCTTCGTGTAAATAAATAAATTATTAACAAAACTAATTGACTTTCTAATTTATATCTCCTTAGACCTTCTAGATGTTTATACAAAATAAAGAGACCTCAGAAATGTTGGAGATGGGATTTTTTACACGCTATAGAGCGTCAGCGGTACCCTTTTTTTTCTATCTATCCCATTCAAACTCATATTCAACTTACCAATCCTTTTACTTTTAAACTTATTTTTTGAAACATTCATCATTAATTTTAATACCATCTATCACTTTTCACCGCAACTTTCATTAATGAATGTAGCCGAAAACAAATGCTCTTTGACTTAAAAGAGAAATTCCCCTTGATCTATTTCAAGATCTTCATTCAACAGAAAGTTTAATTTGCATCAGAATAAAAGGAACATCTGTGAACCAAATACCGATACGCCTTCAAAGTAACAATTAGCTCTATTTTCACCTCATTCTGAAAGTCTTAGATTTGCATATATTCTAGATCAATAAGGTTATATTTATTCATAGGAACAATGAATGAGTTACACATTTGGCTTCATTCAAAAAAATCTTTCTTACTACAGATGCCTCTAAATATGCCCATAATTTGACCGGAATCAATCCGAGGTGAGTTTTATGAATGGGCACCTATTCTCCAATCGTAAAATGCATAAAGCGAACCAAATCATGCTTTAACAACTTGGGGGATAATAATTTTCAGGCACGTGACGTCAAAAATTCAGGGTAGGCAGACAGTGAAGTAAAATACAGGGCAAAGCCGTATCCAGAGGATGGCCATAGGGAACATGGTTTGGTTTGGAGAGCTACAGTCTACTTTTTGCAACACGAGGGCTAATGAGACTGGGACCTACAGTTTAAAGCGGATTCCGAACGGCTACGAACATCCATACCACAGTGGAATTCGAACCCACGAACTCCGGTGCCGCAGTCCAGCCCCCTAACCAATCGGCCATCGTTCGGCCATATTGAACCTAACCTACTCCGAAATTATATAATTTAAACCAAATTTTAGTATGTTAATTTAGATATGTTTACATAAATTGTCGTGCTATATAACAGTCATTATACATAATGATATTCTGAGCCACAGTAGCTCAGTCGGCAAAGGCAACAATCTCGTAACTGAGGGTTGCGGGTTCGGGGCTCGAGCCGGCCTAAGATCTACCGTGTTCGTTAATGGTTACTGGGGCACATAAGATGGGTTCGTGGTCACAATGTCCTCTAAAATCTCAAACGATACCTCTGGGGGTCTTCTGATAGGTCCCTGCTTCTAAATTATGATGACTCACTTGAGCTAAGATGTTCTTTCACCCTAACGGTGCTTGTTAGGCGAAAGACGTAAATTTTCTCCTTAATTCGTATGGCCTCTAGCCCACGTGCTTGGGTCGTTTAAGTGGCATTGGCAACTACAACATTATATTCCGCAGAGTATGAAACAGAGTCGTTGTCTAATTGAATATTGTAACAAAATGTTTCATAGCTAATTTTTAAAAAAATTTTGATTATATGTATATGTTAGGTTTGAGAGGAAAAATCGGACTTCTGATATATTCTGTTAACGGTAGACTTTCTCTAACTTTCTTACCAAGACGGCAAGTCATTGGAATGTATGTGTGTATCACAGTATGTATGTACTAATAAGTGCGCTGTATAGCCAAATCATTAAGACTACCAGAATTTTATACTTTTTGTATATAAATCTTAAACCCAATCTTAGCAATTTTCTTACCAATTTTAGGCTTATAAAAAACATGTCTAAATTAACATTTCCCAGTGAAATTTCGGTTACTGGTGCATTTTGGGAGATCACCTACATATTGTAAAAGAATGTACATATTTTTGATCCCCCTGTGCCTTTAATAGTTGTAAATAATTTGTAACTTATGCAAAACCTTTATCTGACTATCGTCAATGTTTACATACTCTTTGCATGATTTTTTAAAACACAACTCATATAAAGAAGATATAAATGTTTATTTTAAACGTTACAAATTTTTACCAATTTTTCATAATTTCAAAAATTTATATGAGTTTACGAAATTTGGGGAAACGATATAATTTTGAAAAAGAATCATAATGATATAAATTAAGTTTTAAAAAAACTTAATTGACGACGAGATAGAAGAATGTAAAGGAAATAATTCCTTGCTGCACATGCGCAGAATATACCCATATTTTTATTACATATTTTTGCAGTCAATACAATAGGGCAACTTAAAAAAAGACCAAATGTATATTATGAAAGTGTATATTTAAAAAAGATATTGGTGCTATATTTGGTCCTATTTTAGTCACTGTTTGATAGTGGTTAATTAAAGAGAATGAGGGTCTGCTCCATATTGCCAAAATAAGTTGTTTGAAAAAGAAAAACAGAGGAAATAATTTGTGAATTTCATTCATTTATGTATTTCTTATGTATGAATCTACACGCTTGCATTTGATATAAGACTGGATTTATTCAAATACAAAACAGGTGTGTACTAAAAATAAGTACAGTAAAACCTCCAAAGTTGACCACCTCTCTATGTTGACCGAAATTTATTAGTTTGAATGGTCAAAACGCATTTTCAATGGCGATTTACCTCTCTATGTTGACCACCTCCGTAAGTTGTATGTTGACCAATTTTTAGTAGGTTTTACTCTCTGTAACTTGACCACTGATGTTTTCTTGAATTAGATGTTTTCTCCCGCTTCTTTCCAGGAATTTCTTTATCAGTCAATCGGATTATCTGAGCGACACTCGCGATCCCCCCCCCTTTTTGGTGCTCCATTCATTCTTCACTTCCAGTATGGTACTGTGGGAGGGAAATACCAGAGATTACCCAGCCTTTTTTTAAGGAGAAATGATATTCTAGCCCTTTGCATGCTTTCATTTCTTGGATTGGCTGTAATTGCTAAAATCTGTAGAAAACGGTCAAGAGAGTGGGGTATGTGTATAACGGTGTAGCATTGAACGAACTACCCGGAATTGGAAAACAATGTGTATCGCTCACATGTGAAACACGTTCTGTTCTTTTTTTCTGGATATCTTGTCGTGGCAGTATCAGTCGTTTTTTACGAATTTTTATTAAAAATGGGGCAAAGAAAAGCTCTAAGAGAACTTAAGGAGAAAGTGGATCTTCTTAATTTTATGGAAAGCAGCAGCCAAAGAAAGACAGCAGAAAAATTAGGAGTGAGTAAGACAACTGTAAGCAAAATTTTAAAACGCAAGGAAGAATATCTGGAAAGATATTCTTCCGAAAACGGGGAACTTCAAAGGAAAACGTGTCTCGACGCTGTGAATGAAGCCACATTTCTTTGGTTTACAGAGATGAGATCAATTAATGCAAGAATATCGGGGCCTATGCTTCAGGAAGTAGTAAAAAAATTTGCAAAAGAATTCAAAATTGAGGACTTCCAAGCGTCAGCAGGGTGGTTTGAAAAATTCAAACTACGATACGAGATTCCTCAAAAAGTTTTGTGTGGGGAATCGAATGAGGTTTCAGCTGAAGTGGGGGAGAAGTTTATTGAAAAATTCACAGAGTTTGCTAAAGGTTTTAAGGATGAAGACTTGCTAAAGGTTTTAAGGAAAAAGGTTTTAAGGATCTTGAATGCTGATGAATGCTGTCTCTTCTTTAAAGCAATGCCTGATAGAAGTCTAGTAATGAAGGGTGACTCTTGCAAAAGAGGAAAACTTTCAAAACAGCGTTTTACTGTTCTCCTATGTGCTAGAATGACTGGAGAAAAATTGAAGCCTATGGTGATCGGCAAAACCGCAAAACCTCGTAGATTTAAAAATGTAAAACCTGAAGACCTTCCTGTTTTTTGGAGGGCGAGTAAATCCGCTTGGATGACCAGTGCTTTATTCGAAGAGTGGGTTAGAGAAATTGACGCAGAAATGAGGGAAAAGAAGCGGTCTATTCTACTTATCTTGGATAACTATCCAAGTCACCCAAAAGTGAATAATCTCACAAATGTGAAGCTAAAATTTTTGCCTCTAAACACAACTTTGAAAACCCAACCTTTAGATCAAGGCATTATTCAGTCCTTCAAAGTGCACTACAGAGCTCAACTTCTGGAATGAGTGATCATGAAAGCACAAACCTGTGGTCCTTCTCCGTTGGCATCATCAACAGCTGCGTCAGTAAATGCCTTGAATGCTGTTCATTGGATTAATTCTGCTTGGTATAAAGTTACGCAAACCACGATTAAGAACTACTACAAGATACAAAATCGGTGCAAGAGGATGAGCTTCCTCTATCTCCCTTGCCAGTTTTTGATGGAGTTAATTTTGAAGATTATGTTACCATGGACTATGAGTTAGTAACATGTGTTGAACCAGACTCAGGGGCAATCATCAGTGAGATACACTCTGGGACTAAGCACAGCGAGGACTCTAAGGTACGAGAAACGGACGGTGAAGAGGATGATGATCCAAGTGACGATGAAACTGAAAATTCCCCAACTCTGAAGGAAGATGATGTAAAGTGCATGTTGGAGCAACTTAAAGATTTCGCTGTAGAAAAATGCCCAAGCATGCTTAATGGACTTGTAAACTGTGAAATTGCTTTTTCCAGTTACCAAATGAACAAAAAGAGGACTCAAACAAAAATTGAATCATTCTTTCAAAATTTGTAAAAATGTGCTGTATTTTTAGTAAAAATAAAAATCAGTAAGTGCTAATTTTTTTCTAAATTTTTCCTTAAAAAATACTAAAAAAGCTTACTAACTTTTTTCTAATATTTTTAAAAAATTCCCTAAGTTGACCACCTCTTTATGTTGACCACTTAGTTACAGTCCCTTAGGTGGTCAACTTATGGAGGTTCTACTGTAGGTTTCAATTTGGGAAAGATCCCTCCCCTCCTGGTTTCTACATAGGCGCCTGGAACTTGGTATTCCATTCGGCCTGTGATTGGCTGGTAAGTACATTGGCAGCGATGTCTAAAACTGGCGTAATATCTTGGCGACGCTTTCCACGATTGGCTTCTTATCCATTGATTTAGATTGGCTTCTTATCTATTTATTTCTCTTTATTTATCCATTATTTATTCTTTTATTTAGAAGAATTTGGAACGTACAAAGAATGAAATTGAAAGTTTTAATTAGTTACCAATTATGTCTTACACACAAAACACATTAAACATTGTTAATATTTAGTGTTATTCTTTATCCTTATATAGTTTTATTTAAGAAGTAGATAAATTGGGTAGTATATTACTGAATTTCAATAGTGTACCTGTGTCTGAACCCATTATCATATTAGCCCCCCTGCCCTATAATTTTATATTCTTCCAAATTTATAAAAAATTTTAAATTCTAAACACGAGAACTAAAAAATCATGGCTAACTTAGCCCCCCTAATGAGGAGATTAAGCTCCGCCCCCTTTCTTCCTGTGAAATTCTACTGGTAGTTTTCCTCGATCCGATTTACGTTTCGGATCGGGGATTTTTGATGTATTTCTATGTTTTTCTTATATTTAACACTTATATACTCATATTTAATCGCCTTTACGTATTTTTAAATTTATTTTATCGCATTTTAATCATATTTAGCCATTATTATTATATTATTTTTTAGCCTTTTTTATTATTAATCTTTTATTATGTATTTTGCTTACCATTTATTATTTACTTAATATATTTAATGGAACTGGCATCTTTATCACTTTATTTATTCATCATGAACAGCTCCCTTTCTAAATTTTACATCTTACTGGAGATATGCCCTAATGGGCCAGGGACTCCGATAACTACCATCAAATGGAAGCTGGTGGTGAAGCCTTTATCATTTTTTTCCTGCAATTTTTCACAGAATGAAATTATTGAAGCAAGCTAATACGTTGACAGGAAAATATTGTATGTGTGCATAAATTTTTTATTGTATTGTATTTTAAATCATATAATTAATAAGATATTTAAACTCTATTTAAAATAAAATTTTATTTTCATGCTGCTATGCTTTGTGTGTTCTTTTGTCCACCAAATTTATAAATTTACCCATCCCCTTTATTTAAATACCCCAGTAAAAATATATGTTACCATAAATATAGGATACCATTTAAAAGTTTCATTCATTATTAAAAAATTCTCAAACCTGTATTTTTAAAACTTAATTTAATAACGAATCTGAATTAACTTTAATTTTTAAATAAAAAGGAGACTTCCACACACACATATATATTAGTAATTAAATGTATCGTATGACACTAATAAAAAAATTGCTTAATATTATTGTTATAAAAATTCTTATTTCAGTGAACTATAAATAATTTAGATTGTAACTTAACTTTAATTAAATATCAGTAAGCCTTTAATTAAATATATACTCGCTCCCCCCCCCTCCCTTTGAAAAAAAAATTCTATGCACAATCCTGTCTCTTTCGGATTGTTGAAATAATATACAAATCCAAGGAAAGCGTCGCAAAGTTATTTCGCCAACTTTAGAAATAGCTGCCAATGTTCTTACCAGCCAATCATAGGACCAGTGAAATACTAGGTTCTAGGCGCCTGTGTTTCTACTGTTTGCAAGTTCAGAGGTCTTAAATACGCTGCACTGTAACGAAATATACTTTTTAATTTTCAAAACAGTCTAGCAATTATTTTATATTTCTTGTACAAAGCTACATCTTTACTGCAAATTTCATAAACTGTTCATATAAACTTCGGAAATTAGGAGGAAAAACACTTGTTAAAAAGGGCAATTTAAAAAATTAAAAAAAAAAAAACATTTACAAGGTACATAGAAAGTTCTCGGCCGGCTTTTTTCTTTGCCATAGTTGGTCTTAGGCATATACATCCTATCACGAAGATGTTTTAAATAAGATTAGCTTACGTTTTATGGTATTTTTAAATTTATAAATTATTTAATTTTTTATATTTACAAAATCTAAATTTTTATACTTTCCTCTTCTCTATCATTCTATTTTGTAAAAATTGAAATTCGTCCTAAGAATTGTAACACTTAAATTTCCACTTCTCCGTGATAAAAATTGTGTTGAGGCAATTATCCCATTACTTGACAAGGTTGAATATACCCTTTGATGAAAGTCTTCTTTCAATTACTTGAAAAGTCTGAAACTGCCTACTGCTCTTCTACGTCCAATAGTAACCGTCCACTTATCAAGGAATTCTCTAAGGAAAAGTGGGAATAAAAATCATATGGGCAGAGATCATGAGTCTAAAGTGGATGCTCGAATGTCTTCCGCTTTAGTAAATTTTTTTTCTGTGTTACGACGACATTTACGATTAGGGGGCTTGGGTAATCATGAAGAATCTTTCCATTTATGTTTCCCAGGACATTTCGCCGTAATTGTATGTCGTATTATCTCGAGTTTCGCTGTACCTTTCCCCTGTGATAAAGAAATCTAGTTCTTTGAAAACAGTAAGCATTGAGCCCTGGTAATCAAAGGACATGGTAACATCTCTTATCCAACAGATGGCAAAATCTTAAACTTCTTGGAATAAAGAACTTTCACCATTCCCCTACTGTAGTTTTCGACAGACATGCTACTCCAGACACATTCATAATTCCCCAATAAATGGCTACCAAATTTTGCCCTTCGGCAACCACCCTCCCCCAGAAAAAATAAGTATATTTGTATGCTGGTCTTCTTCGACGCATTTGAAGCAATGCTGCCATTATTAATGTTTCAGTATTTTCATCGACAGTTGGAAATAAGTGAATGCCATAATAACTCCGTATCTTTATGAAGATAATTATATAAAAGCATCTTGGTAATTTGCATATATGCTGCAGCCATGCTCTCAAACGGAGACCTTTTTATTTTTTTCATTGATTCTTTCAATTATATATATACATACATATATATATATATATATATATATATATTATATATATACATACATACACACACACACACACATATATATATATATATATATATATATATATATATATATATATATATATATATACACACACACACATATATATACATATATTTCAAATGGAAGGCGAAATTCAAAATTGAAGATCAATAACGAAATTTCTTCTACAAGAATCGTTGTCGTCTGTAAAATATCAGTTTTTTAATTGGCACTGGACTGCTTCACATTCAATAAAACCGGCATTGCCTTTTAGTGATAAATTTTATCTAATCCAAGGAAATACTTAAATCGGTCATGGAAGAGGGGTGGAAGAAAATAACCGCAGGAGATACATGGACTAAATACATTAAGAGATGTTACAAACAAAAGAGCATATCCTACAAAATATTAACTTTTAGTAACAATCAATTATTGTAAACATTGTTGTCAATGCGCGCAGTCTTTGAGGCACATGATTTAAGTCATTCTTAAGTTAAGGTATCCGTCTACGTTCGGAGAACTTTTTTCTTTAAATGTAGAAACTAGTTCATGTTTCTACATTTTTAGATTTATTTTTTATATTATCATAGAAAATTGCACTTAAAAAATTTATTCCTGGAGAAGTTTTTATAAATTTTCGAATAAATGAAGAAAATTTAGTAAAAAATCGGGTTTTTTCAAAAGGTCTAATTTTTAATGAATTAAATTATTTCATTAAAAACTATAAAAAAAACTATAGCTTTTAGGTCATTTACTAGTAAATACTATCAAAAGCATTCATAATAATTTTCAACAAATATTTTAAGAACTCTTTGAGAAATCACATTTCAAGTTTCAACATTTTATTAAAAATACCGTTCTGAGAAAAACGCTTTTGAAGTTTATGAAAGCAACTTTAACTATTAAAAAGTTAAAATACATGTTTAAAATTCCCCATACTTTCTTGCTTCAAAACTTTCTAATTGCCAGGTTGCTAATTATTAAAAATACTAGGAAAATGTTTAAACTAATCTTCATGAAAATTTAAAAAGTTTTGTCAAAAATATGCTCTGTAAAAGGCTTTAAATTAAGAACTTCTGTTACAGAAATCGCTACTTCCGTTTTGTTTTGACAGCTGTCACTGATGTTTAAACAGCTGTAACTTGTCTTTAAAATGCAGTAGAGTCAAAATAAAAACAAATTTAGAAGCCTAAAAGTTTAAATTTTACAATAGAGAAATAAAAAATTATTATTTTTGGCAAAAAAATGACGTTTTTAACATAGACAGATACCTTAAAAATATTTGTATTATCTTCTGTAATGATCATGTAATAAGGTTATTTCAGGCAGCAGGGCATAGCTCAACTTATGATAATTCTGGCTTTAGTTTCAAACGGAAGGACAGTTAGTTGTTTGCCTATTGGCTGTTGTAAACAGGAAAATGAATGGGAAGATCATTATAGTAGTTCGTGACGTTGTGCGAAATTGCTGTATTGTTGCTTGTATCATTTTTAAATATTTTAAGAATCGATAAAAGTTGTGTTGATACAGAAAGACTCCATGAACATAGTGATCGTTGCACGAACATGAAACATCTTTCGCTGTACTCAGACCTTTAGCAGTATATATATATATATATATATATATATATATATATATATATATATATATATATACACACACTAAGGGACTAAAAGATTAGATAATCCTCTAATAACAAGGTGGTCTTCCTTTTTCAGTGATTACAGTCGATATTCAAATTGTTTTGAACTCTACAAATTTCTGATACCGTTTTTGTTGAATACTGGTCAGTACAGACATAATGGCAGCTCTAAGTTGTGTCATATTGAATTGTGGCATTTCTAAGCATTAGCCCTCGTATTGCAAAAAGTAGACTGTAGTGCTAAAAACCAAACATTAAATAGATCTTTCGACTGCGTCCTACAAATTCTCAGTAGGAATGAAGTCATGGAGGGCTCAGCTGACGACGGACACAGATTAAGCTCTGATTAATCTTCCTCATACTAATTTCAGACCTCTAGAGCACGGTAGCAATGTACATCATCTTGCTATAAGGGACGATTTCCAGAAGGGGACATTATAGCTGCAAATGAATACAGGTGATTGGCAACTATGTTGACGGAATCTGTATTGCTCAGAGTTGTGTCCTCAGAACCAAGAGATCTAGTGTACCGGATGCCTCCCCACCCGATAACTCTACAGTCACCAGCTTGAAGGGTTGTCATTTTACAAGAGGAATCCATTATTTTGTACTATTTGCAACATGTTTTGATCATGGCATCTGCTTCATCAAAATACCCAAGGCACTCCTTATGGTCTTCTGCTATTAAAGTCCATCCTTTGAAAAGTTCATCTTAATGTGCGTCTGAATATGCTTCGTAATTTACTTGCATTGATTAAGTTGTTTGTTGTGCTAAACTTTTGTTGTACTTCTGTTGTTGCGTTCTTGTGTGTTACGCGCTTTTCACCAATCTCAATCTCCTGATATTTTCAATCATATTAGTCCTTATAGTATGTTTTTTCTTAACTATAACTCTTTAACTATCTAAGGTATTACTAGATGAGAAAATGCTAAAGAATCGTGGTATCAGAGATGCTTCATCAGCTATTTTTGCTCTAACGATAATCTCTCTTTCAAAGTTCCTTAAATCTGTGGTCTTTTCCCCTGTGGTCCTATTGTTACATTAACTTCCGTAGTAACTACTTTGTCCGAAGCTGAGAAGTTCTTAAATATTGGAAAGACTGAGCTTAAATTAATCATAATGATTATATTTGTATTATTACTGTGTCATAATCATGAGGGGATTGATTATTCTGTCAATACCAACATTAACTATACGGCATTCTTTACTTCAGTTTAATACTGTTCTTAATTAACCTAAAGACAAATCATCCATTTTGTAACAAAATTAATTTAGTCTCAAATTTTTGTAATGCTGAAAATTTCTGTATTTAGTTTAACTAAACTTTCTTTTACCGAAACATACATATTCTTGTAAAAGTTCAGCCATTTGAAGGCTGGGGTAACGAAAGGAGACTGCTGATAAACCTTTAAGGCATCGGTCGGGGAACTTTTTTAATCATTACCCCAAAATGTTTTTGTGTAAGTTGATATTACCCCATGGCGAAGAGAAAAAAAAAAAAAAAAAAAAAAAAACGAAATCGCCTCTTTTTAGCATCTTTCATATTATAGCCTCCCATGGTAATTTTGAAAAGAAAACAACTAAAAATTTTATTTAAACTTCATTTATTCAATTTATCAATGTAATACCTAGTAATCCATAACGGTATTGTAACAAATTATAATAATAATAATAAAGCAAAAACAAACAATAATTAGAATTGTAAAAATTAAGAAAAAAAAAAAAAGAATAATTGAAATTTTTTTTCACGTTTTGAGAAATGGTGTTTCATGTTCGATACAATTGCTTCAAAATTAGGACTTTTTGATGTAAGAGCGATTTGAATGCAATCTTCGACGTTTAATCGATTTCTGTTCTTCGTTTTTATGTTCATTAGAGTGGAAAAGCCTTGTTCGCATAAATATGTTGTTCCAAATGGCAGCAATTTTTTAACCGCCTCTTCATGTGCAATTTTGAAAGCCTTTGCAGCTTTTGAAATCCAAAAAGACGTCAAATTTGATTTATTCTCAAATTGAATACGTGCTACATTATTAGATCGAAGTTCAAGAATTGCTTCTGCCAAACCTGAAGGTTCTTCTGGTATCATAGCAATATCACATTTAAAAGGATCTACAATCCAACTGATAGTACCTGTATCAAGATCTGGAAAGTAATCTGAAAACCGCTTTCTGAGTTTGATAAGATGACTTACAATTGTATCCTTGATGTCAGCAAAAGTAATATTTTCGCAGTCTTCCAAAAACAAAGCTAACCTTGAAAAAGAAGCTATCTTGTTCTGTTCTACTATCTGTCTCCAATATTGCAACTTTAATCCAAACGCTGACACTATTTCTCTCGCTGAAATGTTATTGATATTCTTTCCTTGCAATTCTTTGTTAATATATTTACACTCTCAAAAATGTCCGCTAAATATGCGAGATATGCAACCCAGGAAGAGTTTTTAAACTTATCTGCGAGAGTATTTTTTTGATCAACCATAAAAATTTCGACTTCAGTTTTGAGAGTCCATACTCGATTTAGTACATTTCCGCGAGAGAGCCACCTTACTTCTGTATAATAAAATAGGTCCGTATATTCAGCTTCACCGTCCTGACAAAATTCATGAAATAGCCGCGTGTTTAGTGCATGTCCCTTGATAAAATTTACAATCTTGATGACATCATGCATGACAGCTTCCAGTGTAGGTTCTAAATATTTTACCATAAGGGCCTGGTGATGGATCATATAGTGAATAACTTCAATATTTGGGTTATTTTTTTTACGAAAGCCGAAAAGCCGTTAATATGACCCAACATAGCTGGAGCTCCATCCAAAGATACAGAAATACAGTTTTCCCATTTTAAACTTTGCGCTATGAAGTATTCATTTACTTTATTGTAGACATCAATTCCACGAGATCTCAACTCGAGAGGAGAACAAAACAGCAATTCCTCTTCAAAGTTATCTGCACCTTTGTAGCGAACATATACCATTAGCTGTGAATTGCTACTACAATCAGTTGTCTCATCAAGCTGAATAGCAAAATATTTAGCCTGTTTTAATGCGAAAATAATCTGTTCCTTCACATTTTCTGCTAATATAGAAATTCGTTCTTTCACAATTTTTGCAGACAAGGGCACTCAATTCAGTTTCTTCGCTTCTTTTTGATCACACATAATCTCTGCCATTTTTACAGCAGCTGGTTTAACCAAATCTTCACCAATAGTGTATGGTTTCTTATTTCGAGCAATCAACCAGGCTACTTCAAAGCTAACCCTTGATGCTGAACGCTGATCGAATGTACCAAACAAGTTGCTATTCAATCTTTGTCTTTTAACAGATATTTCTAAATTTGCAAAGTATTCTCGCGGTTTGGAAGACAGGTGTGAATGCAAATTATCTAAATGTTTCTTCGACTTTTTTTGAAAGATTCTGAAGTCAGTACCTTCATACATATAACACACTGTGGTTTCATTGTACCATTGTTTTATATTTGTGTAAAACCGTAATTAAGGAATTCTTCTTGGTATGTTCTTTTTCTATTTCCTGCCTAAAATAGCAAATTAAAAATATATACTTTTTACTCAAAAAAATTTCATTTTTACCCCCAAAAATTTCATTTTTACCCCATTTGGGGTAATTTACCCCGGTTCCCCGACCGCTCCTTTAAGGGGAAAGCTTTCAAATATGACTTCACACTTGTGAAATTCCTAGTTGCTTCTATGTCATAAAAGTAGGTTAGAAAGTTTCGATGATAAACTCACATTCGAAATATTTTTAGGAAATGGGTAAAAACGTTTATCAAGGATTAATTTTACGATTTAAGCAGCGTGTGTTTTATTAAATACTACTCCATGGTTTTGACTGACATGCCGGCATGAGTTAAGTCCACTGACTCCAACTTTCACTGAAACTAAAATTGTTTTCACTCAAAACGTGTTTACTTCACGTGTGTATTTCATGGTCTTGTAGTAATGTTACTATAAATTTTATATGGTAAATAAACAACTTATTCAATCTCATAGTGATTCATATGTATTTTTTTTTATAAATTTTTATAGAATTTTTACATTTATATTAGAATTTTCCTAAAATTATTTTGTTATACATAATTTTAAGCAACAAAATGTACAGTCGTGTGCCGAGATTCATATCGTAGAACTTTTTCAAACAGTTTGTTGTGCCGATTGATTTATCCTCTGTAGCAACTATTACTATGGGAGAGAGGTGAATGTTGGTTAGCTAAAACCTTTTTATTTTCATGCAATGTTTAATTTTAGTAGAAAAATAAAATTTTATAAGTTGTAGATCTGAACTATTAAATGTATGATATTTACTCTGATATTTATACTTCGTTCTATATTAATCATATTTACTCACTTTCCACATGATATTTATGTATTTAAGCTTAATTAAAAGGAAAATAAATAAATAAGGAAGCTAAATTAATTTTCATTTTTGGTTTATATCATGTAAAGATTTAGGTCATTGGATGTGAAATTAACATCTAGTATAAGTTTTGTATATTAATAAATTGAATCAATTTTTTCATTATTCTTTTTTGCATTATTTTTGTTTACAGCAAATTGCAATCGTGATGATTAAGTTTCTATGACTGTTAAATAGGTACAGATTCGACCGTCATTATGTATTTATTGTTCTGATTAAATAAGTTCTGACAATATAAATAAATGCAAATACAATAAAGAAAAGTTATCACCTTTATCTACTGATTTAAAATAAAAATAACTGGTTCATAAGAAATTGGCCTTAAGTATTGATTATTGTGTTTTAAAGATTAAGAATTTTATAACATTTCACTTAATGTTATAAGTTATTTGTGTTTGTGAATCAGTTAGGACACTTAAAAAAAAGATTAACATTAAAACCATTCTATTGTCAAAACTTATAATGTTATCTTTCAGATGATAGGTATGTTTTCAAACATATTTATATATTTTCTTTGAATGTCTTTTTCAAATTTTATATGTTAATTTTTATACCCCTTTTTTTGGTTAAGATAAAATAATCAAAATATGGAAACTACAGAAACACATAAGCCTCATAGGGCTTCTCATAGTGGACGTAAAGCACAGAAAAAAGATGCAAAAAAGAAGACTCCTGATGATGTATTATCTGCAAGGCAGAGAAACCCTAAAGCCTTTGCCATTCAATCTGCAACTAAAGCAGAGAGAATGTTTAGGAGGTAAGTTTTTATTCGATGTTACATGGTAGAATCCCAGTTCTGGGGGTCTGCTGACATGTTTTTGGCTCTATTTTTGTACAAGTGACTGCCAAATTGTCGCTAAGTGATGTTTACAATTTGTGCTTCTTTTTGTATTAAGTTTATACCAAATTTCAAAGCATATTTTGGACAAAAAAGGTTTGAAATTTTGTTAAGATGAATACAAATTTAAATTTGAGTTTTTAATGCATTTAAAGGTGCTTTTGTACTGTTTATTAAACTAAACAATGCAGAATTTTTGCAATAGGTACAAATTAAGCAAAATATAAGCATTAGTTGGTTATATTTAGGCAATTATGCTTATAAAATATTTAGTTATATTTATATAATATGGTTGCTATTTAATTAAATTATTTTAAAATTATCGAATAATTATAAAGTAATAAAGTATGTTACAAATTGCTGTTAGAAATTTAGCTTAAAACCAGAAAGAAAACAATGGAGTAATGGTTTTAAAGAAATTATTTAAAATGCTAAAGAAAATAGGGGGATAAATGATTTTTTTTTATCCAAGGGAGGCAAAGGGCCACTTGACCTCACATTTAACAATTGGCGAAATAATATAATTTAAAAAACAGTGTAATGTACTATATAATAATATTTTAAAATATTTCTACTTTGGTATTAAAATTAGATATAATTTGAATAGAAGGGTTTTAAAAATATATATGTGAAATTTAATAAACATTGTACTTACCTAAATTAGGTATCTCATTTGGAGGATACAACTTATTTACTAATATTTGACAGTACAAGAACAAGCTTAAATACATTAAAACCTCAATAACGACATTTCAAACCTTTTATTATTAAAAATATGTTTTGAAAATCGTATATAAAAAATTAGCACAAGGGCATGATCGAAATGAACAAAGATGCAAAATGAATGCTAGAAAATCCAAATTCAGCGGTTGTGAAGTATTGAGAGTTACAAGAACCAATAACAGTAAGGTATTATAATCACTTGTTATTTCTCCCAATACCCAAAAATGAAGGCACCAATTGACACCCCCACCTTTTTTCGGGGGTAGCGGAAGAGTCCGAAAAGAATAGCAAGGTTTGCCAGAAACTGAGGTCTAGAATTTGGCGATATCACCCATGCTTGGCTTGCCCACTGAACTGAGCCCCCAAACTAGAATACGGTCATGTTACATGTATATGAAATTATATAATTTTTTTAAAAAAATGTGATGGAATCATGTCCAGTTGTTCTTATATTGATCTTTCAATTTGTTTGGTCATGAATTTAGAACCAATGTTTTTTTTCCTGTATTCATTGTTCCTAGATTCTTCATTTTCCTTTATCAATCCTTAAAAGATTTCAGTCCTGTAGCTTAGTTTTCCCATATGTATCTTTTTGTTAAATATAGGCTAACTGGGAAAGTGTTTTGTTATGTTGATAAAAATATTTCAAAATTCTATGGTTGGCAAAAATATATTTAGCCTATTAAGGTTTCTTTTTTTGACTACCAGACAATGCTTTTTAAGGCTAGTTGTGATTTTGGAAACAACAGTCTGCTTCAATGGAATACTGGAGCAAAATAAAAATTAGGCTGGCTAGATTTATAGATGCAATGAATTTGTCATTCCTTCACTCTGGCGATTCCTCTAAGTTTATTTGTATCTTTGTCATATTTTATTGATATCATTTATATGTGCACCCTGGTACAGTGATAATATGCTTGCACTGGCAGAGGTGATTGAGTAGTTATTCTTTACAGTCATATTATTCAATTGTACAAAGTTACTGTCCAAATACAAAATATTTTTTTAGAATGTTAAGTATCATTTAAAATATATATCTTAAAATTATCCAATACTTTCAATGAGTATTGCAAAAAATTTATTCATTGTCATACATTTTATTGAATTTCTACGATTTCCCACATTCATAGTTTTCTGTTTATGTCCCCTTGAAAAATATTAGAATGATTCTACTGTATTAAAATGAGAAAAATATATATAGTTTTTTCTTAGAGTTCCTTTATATTTATTTTAAATAGTTAGAATTTGATAGTTTAAAATAACATGTAGGTGAATTATTTTTACATTTACATAAATGTTAAAGATTTTCTTAGTTTAAAAATATTGTTCTGAATAATTTTGATAGAAACTATTGGTTGCAAATATTTTATAAATTTACAAATTCCTTTATTTCTCATATTTTATAATTTTGTTAATAGTCTTCTACAAATTTATAAGCTAATATTCATGGAATATTCTGTAATATATCAATATATAATTTTTAGAAGCAAGTTTGTTTTATAAATTTGCTGTATGTTTTGTTACAAATTAATTTTGTGAATTGCAGAACTCAGGATATCAAAAGCAAAGGCTATCATGTACCAACTGTTGACCGTACTCCAGCTAAACCCCCACCTGCCGTTGTAGCCATAGTTGGACCTCCTAAAGTTGGTAAAACTACTCTATTAAAATGTTTAGTCAGAAATTTTACTCGGCAAAAGCTTACTTCAATAAATGGTCCAGTTACCTTAGTTTCAGGTAAGGAAAGCTAAAATATGATGATATATATTGCTAAAGATATATTTAAGTATATAAATTATTCTGTTGATTTATTTCTTAGATTTCTAAGAACACCTTTTCCTGTTGAACAGAACGAAATTAAGGGGAATGTTTTAGTTATAATTTCTAATTTTTAAATCATTTTACTTATATATATCTGTATGTTAAAGCATTATATACTAGATTTAACAAACAGTAGATATATAGAGTAATTATACAGTAGTTAGAAAAAAATTGTATTATAAAAGTTTTTCATGTTGAGCAGTATCTTTTACTAGAACACTTTGTTTATATATGTATAATTAAATACATTGTCAGAAAATCTTTTCCAATTTTGATAACCAAATTATTATCAGTTTGTACAAATTAATAAGATTTGATAAATGTCGTTTTTTAAAAAGAAATTATATATTTGTTTGGTTTGGAGTGCTACAGTCTACTTTTTGCAACACAAGGGCTAATGAGACAGGGACCTACTGCTTAAAGCCGATTTTGAATGGCTATGAACATCCATGTCATAGTGGGATTTGAACCCATGAACTCCGGTTTTGAAGACCAGCACCCTAACCGATTGGCCATTGTTTGGCATCGTATGGCTTTTTTTGCATGTGATGTATTTGTGGAGAATATAATTTACTCTTTATTGTTACATATATTTGTGAAAATATATATTTTTAAAAAAATCTAAAATTGTTTCTGTCTTTGTAAGTATATATTTTTTAAACCACTTAGCATTAACTGTGTTATATACAGGTAATAGCTCTTTTTGGGTACTGTATGACTTGCCTGTATCAGTCATTGCGTTTTCAAAGCTCACATTTCTGATTATAATATCATTTAGTTCACTTTTAGTTTCATAGATGGTATTACTGATCTATACAACATACTTTTTTCTATTAATACAATGTCAATACCTAGCTCTACAAAATGATCTAAAAAATTGAGTTTAACTGCAAATGTACATGCATTTGTAATTGTGGTTTCTTTATTTTAAATAACTTTTAGAAAATAGGCATTATCTACAAATTTTTCAGTGTTAATTTGACTGAATTGACTATTTTAAGATTAGTCCTGCAGGGAGAAAATATTCGAAAATCTCAAAAAGGAAGAAAGTTTAAAATTTTGTAACCAATGGGTATAATCAAAATTATAAATCTGAATGTCTTTCTTTCAACCATAGTTATCTATCTTGGATAGGTCATAAAAAATTAAATTACTTAAAATGTCCTTAATTTTCACTTTTAAAAACATGCATGAATCTTGTATCAGTATTGTTAACAGCATTTGATATTTCTAGGTAAAAAGAAGCGATTGACTTTGATTGAATGCAATAATGACATCAATAATATGATAGATGTTGCTAAAGTTGCTGATCTTGTAAGTTTTATTTGTATAATAAATATTAGATTGATATAAAAAGAAACATGTCATAATTGATTTTGATTGTGTTTCTACAAATTTCAACTTTGGTGTTTTTGTATAGGTTTTGTTGTTGATTGATGCAAAATCTGGTTTTGAGATGGAAACATTTGAGTTTCTAAACATTTGTCAAGTTCATGGCATGCCACGTTTAATGGGTGTATTGACTCATCTTGACTTGTTTAAGAATAAAAAAGCTTTACAGAAAACTAAAACAATGCTGAAAAAAAGATACAGAACTGAAATTCCAAGGGTAAGGTTGACATTTACATTCACTGTATCATAATTTTTAGTTAGAATATAGAAGTAATTTTTTCATTCTGAGCATTATAAAGGAAGATATATTTAGTATGTTTTAACTATATAAACAAAATAACTGTTTGAGTTTTCTTATGTATAAAAATTTTTATATATGATATCAATTTTAAGTATTTTCGATAATTTCTATTTTAAATAATTTTTTGAAATGTATTCAGTGCTGATGTTTTAACCCATATTGTACCACACCAACTAAATATTTCTGTAAGTTATTAAAACTTAATCTATATCATAAATATGGTGTAACTAAGTATATAAAGCCAAAATTTTGAAAAAATATTTTTAATTTTTTATGTAATTGGCTGTCCTATAAATAGGACAACAGTGCATTACACTACTAAAACTTAAAAAATATCACTTACTTTGCATTAGGCTGATTCATAGATAAAATTTGGGGAAACAGTCAAAAACAAAGTCCAACATTGCATTTTAAGCATACTGTTGTAGGTTTTCTCTTGCAGTTATTAACTGGTAGTAAGAGAGTAAGTTTATCTTGCAAAAAATCTCCAGTTTTCTGAATAGAATAAACATTTATTTACCACTTGTTGTGTCCAGGTGTTTGAACTGGTTTTCATTGAAAGATAGAATGTGCGTTATCAATGCAATATCGAATTCATAGAAAAATAATCAGGATTGGACCGTCGTCTTAATTTTAGAGCACCTTTTTTATACTTACAAAATACACATGTAAAATATATTTTTCAACAAAAACTTTCAGCTACATTATTAGCTCTGTTTTTAAACTAAAAGTAACCTCCACAATGTTTAAAAAATAATAATAATAAATATAAAATTAAAGATTAAAAAATGACAATTTTTAAGAGGTTGCTGAAAATAAATTTTACAATACAATATAATATGATTTCTCATTTTTTTTTTTTGTTACTATGCTGAAGTGTGTCTATTTTAAAGGTGTTAAAATAAAATCCACTCAGAAAATATTTATAACTTTATTATTAAATGGAATTTTATTTGCTGTCCTGTTTATAGGACAGCAGTCCAATATGGGTTAATACATGAGTTTAAACTCAGAGCAAGCAATAGCAGCAGATTATTTTAATTAAAGTGAAACTTCTTAAATGTATGTATAAGTTCCTTAACTAAAAATAAAACGTTTTGTTTAGGAAAATATTAAAGAAGTTGGCCATTTGTCTTTTTAAATGTTTCATTAGTTGATTTGTTGATTTGCTTTATTACTAGCAGAGTATCATTATTAGACATACTAATTCTTAGTCTGAAATTCTAGGGAGAAAAGATGTTTTATTTATCTGGTGTATTATATGGGGAATACCTAAAAAATGAAGTTCACAATTTAGGACGTTTTATTTCTGTAATGAAGTTTGAAATGTCATCATGGAAAAAATCTCATCCTTATGTAATAGTTGACAGGTAAGAAATATTTTTTATAACTTTTTGTTGTTAAATAAGTATGTATGATTTATTTTTACTTAGATACATTTTAAAATTATTCTAGATGAGAATTCATCTCTAATTTGCTAAAATCTAATTAGTGTATTAAATCTTTCCTTCTGACATATCAAAATTATGAGGTGAATTTTTGCAATCTTATATCTCATGTTGATTTTTCCAGGCTGAATTGTTCCAAAGTAATGCACCAAAATACATAGAAATTTCTTACACATGAAAAGTTCTTTTGTTTATAACATGAAAATGTCATTCTCTAATGCTTTTTTTTTTTTTTAATTATTATTCCTTCTGACATATAAGTTCATAAAATTTCCGAGAATGTTTTTTTCCCCTTAAATACCTCTTCATTCTTGGAGAAAGTGTCCTAGAGTGTGTAATGTATAGGGAACAAAGGGCTATATATTGCAATGCTCTGTTGCTCCAACAAAAGCAAAGGTGACTATCATTGCTGTCATAAGTACATAAGTATCAAATCTAAAGTTTAGAAGTTCACTTCCTAAATAGGAATGACAACTCAGTATGAAATATCCTTGTTGCTGATGGTAATCAGTTTACATGTATTAATTAATGATAAATGCTAATTTATATATACTGTTATATTCTGGGTTGGCATGATTTGAATTGTTGATTTTTTTTTTTTAAAATCATTAATTTAAATAATTTTTTTTCACTTCTCTTAAATTCCATATTCCAAAGACAGGAGAATTCGGAATCAGTCAGCACAGAAATACCAATAAGTATATAAGTGTAAATAGATAGTATGTTTTCCAAGAATTTAGGGGTTGTTATCAGAAAGTATGTAGTGCGGTAGGTACAATTACTAGTTATGATTAATGGAATTCATTGTATGTTATGGGAGATATAGAGAGTATTACAGAACTTGAAATCCAGTTTATCTACCAAATAACAACAGCCTTGGCATTATCTGCTAGTTATAGAAAGAATAGTTTTCTTCTTTTGGTATTGTTCATTCTAACCTTCATAACAAATTAAGAGTGGATACAGAATCGAAACTAATGTTTTTATTGAAACAGTTAAATCCATAGTTCGTAGCTTAAAAAAATATTGAAATAACTTTTTTGTTTTTTTTAATAAATATTTGGCATTAAAAGATTATTTAATTTGTTCTTCAAATTTTCATCTTATTTAGTTTGTACCATGCAATTACAAAATAATGAAATGTATTTAGATTAAAAATTACATATTTAATTTTAGGTAATCAGTGTGTAGAATATACTAAATAGATAAGTTGTTACTTATAACAAACTATTCTATGTATATTGAAAAAAAAAAATATATAAAAACACAACAATAATTAAAATAAGAATTCAGAAAAAATCAAATAAATCTGATTTAAAAAAAAAATCATGATTTTTAAAAAAAAAATCATGATTTTTTTCAACCCTGGTTATATTAGAGTTGAATGGTATGTCATGTTTATTCTTGTGCATGGAATGGCATGTGGTACTAAGACATCCAGTACTATGTAATTAAGTTTCTAATATATATATATATATATATATATATATATATGTGTTTGCTATTTCTGTGGGATAGTATCTTTAAACAAATTCCATTCCAATTTATCTTATTCATTTCACTGTCATTTATCTAGAATGGAAGACATTACTAATCCTGAAATCCTAGCCAAAGATCCAGTTTGCAATAGGAAAGTTTGTCTGTATGGGTATGCTAGAGGAGGTTGTTTAAAAAAAGATACATTTTATCATATACCAGGTATAATAATTTATTTTTCTTTTTAAAATATTTACTATAGTATGCAACTCTCTTAATATAGTGCATTCAGTTGCAGGATTGTTTATTATTTTGACTGCAGGTTTAAATAGTCTCTAAAATCATGGATTTTTCATTTAGGATGTGGGGACTACCTGATAAAATATATCAATTTCTTGCCTGATCCTTGCCCTCTTCCTGACAAACAAAAGAAACGCTCCTTAAATGAAAAAGAAAGGTTGATTTATGCTCCTATGTGTGGAGTGGGTGGTATTGTGTATGATAAAGATGCTGTTTACATTGAAACTAAAGAAAAAAATTTGAACAAGTCTGAGGTAATATTTGTTTTTATTCTTTTTTAAATAGTTAAAAACATTTAACGTTTTTCCATCCTCTTCTTGAATCAAATTCTAACTCTGTACTTTTTCATTGTCTTAATTTGTATGCAGTAAAAGACAAACTGTTATTTTTTTATGTATTAAAATTTGTCTTTTAATATGTCTCATTCTAAATTTTGTCTAAATATGCTAACTTGTGCATTTTAAACACTGCACATTGCATCAGGGTTCCCACAGTCCTTAAGAACTCCTTAATTTTAGCTATCTTTTTTAAGGACCCTTAAAACTACTTAATTTTCTCCAAATGTCCTTAAAAACTCCTTAATTTTTAAATTGGAATGCAATCAATTTCTCCATCGATGAGATCCACAGTCTCATGTCATTTCCTATCAGTTTTCTTATATGAGAAATATATAATCTTTTGTATACATAAAAGGTTTAAAGTATAAAGTCAGCTGCCCTTTCCTATTATCTAACAGTCAAGCAGATTTTAATTAAATGAAGCATGGAGGATTTAGGTTTGTAGATATATTAACTTATGGAATTTTCCTTGCACTGAATGTAACAGAAAAGTCTAAAACTTTCTTCTTTCCCAGGCAACATCGGGTAAAATCAGCTAATATATATATAAACTCTTATATAAATATATATATATATTAGTCATTTTTTAAACCCTCAGGAAGTATTGTTTATAATGTTTTTATTAACAATTTATTTTTAATTTGATCACTCAAAAATTTTTAGATGTACATTTTTCAAAATTAGGTTTTGTCCAATAGATTTATCTTATATTAATTTTTAGGCATATTTAAAAACTTAATTCTGAACTATTGTAGGGCTTTTATTGAACATGCCTTGTCTGGTTCATAATTATTGAAATATGTACCTAAGAAGATTATGCCGTTATGTCGTGTATTTCAAGTAGGTCCTTATAAAAAGTTATCTTGGTCCTTAGAAAGTCCTTAATTTTTGTTCTAGAAAAAGAGTGGAAACACTGTGCATATTTTTCTAATAAAAGGTTATTAAAGTAATAACAAATATAAACTCGATAATTTTCACTGCCTATAGAAAAAAAAGAAAAAGAAATTAGATAAAAAATGAAAATATATAGTTACTATTATGGCTTGGATTTACTTGTCTAATTGTAATAGAAAATTTTCACTATTGAGAAAGAGTAGAAAAACTTTTAACTGTTGGTTCAAAGAAAATAAGAAAAGTTTTGCTATAGCTTTTATTGTTATCAGAGAATGCTCTTATAATGGAAAGCTTAAAATAAGGAAAGTAGAAAAAAGCATCAAAATTTGCTCAGATACTATCAGAAATATATTTTATCACCAATTTTCAAGTACGGAATTCCATCCTTATACCCAAACAATCATTGAAATAAGTTCTATTAGGATAAGGCTATAAACTATACCTCTATATGTACTATTTTATTTTTTGAAAAATGAAGCTAGTTTTGAAACTATTTTCTACCATCCCAAGTCTCTTGATTACCAAATCTTTCTTTTTAAAATCCAAGTCGTATAGATTACTGTGCATTTAGACTTTTAAAACAAGTTCTTTATGTGCAGCATCACAAGACATTGGATGGACTGAAAAATTCTGAAGGAGAATAGAAAAAAAGGATTTTAACAAATGCTTTGATACTCTGGGAAATAAAGATGTAATATGATAGTTCAATAAAAGGGCTATAAGATTAAACATATTTAGAAAATAAAATTTTTATTTGTTTAAATGTATATGTTTGCAAAATCATTGCAAAAATGTGTGAATACCCACTGTATTTCCGATATATTTTGTGTCATAAATAAAATAACCATTCAGAATTTATTTTTTTAAAGATATTGCTGATCTTTAAGTATGTCTTAAAAGTGGATGCAAAAGGGCCATTGAAATCAGTATAACAATAGCTCACTCTATAAAATAGGACTGCCAGCTAAGTAGGGGATCTTGAAACACAATGTAAACATAGCCAACTACTAACAGGGACAAACCCCTATTATTCTTAGGAGGGAAGAGGAAAATAACACATACATTCCCAGCTGGACTTATCAGGCCCACTGCACTCAACAGAGGGTTAAGATTCACTTAATAGCCTGCAAATACACTTCCAGTTTAAATGTGTATTTCACATTTTCAGTGTGTGAAATTGTAACATTCTCAATAGCAGATGTGTTTTTTTTTATGTCTAAAAAATCCATTTGTTGTTTCAAATTTTAAAAAATTGGCACTTTATTTTCTCCTTCTTTTTCAGCTTATTTACTGTGAAATTCTAATTTAAAAAAATTACAGATGTTCATCTTATGCTTTTAAATCTATTTTAGGAAGAAAAACCTTCTGATAAATTAGTTGATTCTTTGGCATCAGCACAGCACACAATTGACGAAAAAATGAAAGCAACAAATATACAGATATTTCCTGGTGATATGCCATTAGATAACAGTGATTACTCGAGGTAAAATTTTCTGCATATTTTGTTTGTTACAAATTGTAACTTTATGTTTTCCTCAAGTATTTATAAGACATTTTATATGCAATGGATAAAAATCTAAGGCAGAATGAAAAGTAAAATTAATGTAGGGAAAAAATTAGCACATATTGCATGACATTTATTTGTAAATACTGCACAGTGATCAAATGATATAATTTTGTAGTTTTTTTTAAAAAATATTTAAACAGGTTAGAAAACTTTTTTAATGTAGCAGCACTTTTTGATTAATGCAAGATTAATTTTTATATAATTATACAAAATTGATTTTGAGATAATTATGTTAAATCCATTTTTTTTATTTAATTTTTAAAATTTTTAGCAGTACAAACTAATTTTAGCTAACCAAACTAATATCAGACTTTGTCCTTTCTTTATTTTTACAAGTAGAAAATTTGAGGGATGTCTATGGTATCTTTGTATATTTTATAATGTTGAGATTTGTTATAGTATTTCTTCTGAAGTTTTTCTTTTTTGATGCAAATCATTACTGGGCTGCTATTGGGACAATTGTAGTTTTAAGATTTTTATTTTATGTCACTGTATATATGAATAAAATGGTAACTGTTACAGGGTTCCCACAGTCCTTAAAAGTCCTTAAGAACTCCTTAATTTTAGCTTTCATTTTTAAGTTCCCTTAAAACTACTTAATTTTTGTCAAATGTCCTTAAAAACTCCTTAATTTTTAAATTGGAACTTGAACAATTTATTTGTCGTCACATGATTTCCTATCAATTTACGCCGTACTCTCCAAACTTTCTGGTTTTGTAAGTTTGGAGTTAAACTTGCCCCAAACTGGTTCTAATAAAGAACGCCAGTTCAGGTGATCAGTACTGGTCAAAGAATATATAAAATATTTGTTAATGTTCCTAACATTCTTTTGTATTTTCTAGCCAAAAGTGCAGTATTAATAATAAAGAAAATCCTCAAATACATATGTTTTTAGTGTATCTCTGTAGTTATTCAAAATTCCTTTCCTTGATATCCTTAAAATATCATGAAAATACTTTTAGTTTATTAGTACTTTTTATGGTCATAAGCTAGAAAACTTTTTTGACAAATAAATAATTTTTCGCATACTGAATACGTTTATAAAGTCAGCTGCCTTTCCTAATAGCTGACAGTCATGCAGAATTTAATTAAACGAAGCATGAAGGTTGGGGGCAGGTTGTAGATATTTCAGTTACTTATGGAAGTTTAATTTTCTTTGCAATTGAATGTAGTAGAAAAGTCTAAAACTTTCTTCTTTCCCAGTAGGGTATAATCAGCTAGTATATACATACACACACATATGTGTGTATATATATATATATATATATATCAGTCATTTTTAAACACTCAGAAAGTACTGTTTATAATATTATATTTTATTCACAATTTATTTTTAATTTAATCGCTCAAAAAACTTTAAATGTACATTTTTCAAAATTTTTTTTGTCAAATAGTTTTATTTTATATTAATTTTTAGGTATTTTTAAAAACTTAGTTATGAAATATTGTAGGGCATTTATTGAACATGCCTTGTTTGGTTCATAATTATTAAAATAGGGTCCTTAGAAAATAGGGTTTATGTCGTGTATTTCAAGTAGGTCTTTATAAAAAATACTTTGGTCCTTAGAAAGTCCTTAAAAAGTCTTTAATTTTTGTTCTGGAAAAAGAGTGGGAACCCTGTATTAAAAAAAAATTAAGACCTCTGTCTTAATTTAGTATTTAGTAAAGCTAATTATCATTGCATTTTGTAGCTTATAATTTTATAAATGGTATGTATATTGATTCATAAAACAAAATAATCTGCAGTTTGTAATATTTCTTTTGATAACTAATGAATGCCTAAACTAATATATAGCAGTTATTTAAAATTGTTTATATAAACTTGTTTATGTTAATCTATATGCAATTATGCTTAAGTGAAAGTGAAGAAGAGGATGATGATGATGAAGTTAATGGAAACAAAGAAAATGATGAAAGTGATGATGATGAGGATGATGATGAATTTGGGGATGAAAGTGCTGAAGAAAGTCCAGATGATGAAGATGAAAGTGATGAAGAAACAATGAGCGGTTCTGATTTAGAAGATGCTTCTCCTAAGAAAATCAAGAAAAAAGTATGAATTTTTTAATCTAAAGTATTGAAAAGAAATTTGTTTCATCATATAATTTCAGATTAATGATTAATTTTTTAAGTGGATGCAACAGAAGTCATTTTAGCAAACTAAATTTTATTTTTTTTTCTTGTAGTCAGATGGGAACTGATTCGATATCCACACCACTTCCAGCCGCCATGTTTTTTTTTCATTCCGATCTTGGTAAAAACCCCATTTTCTGTATGGCTGCAAAAAATGGTGTTTTTGGAAAGATCACCAAAAAAACATGGATAGCACCACATGGCAATTAATCACACAGCATATATTTTACAGATTTTGACTATTTAAAAACTATATAATCACACCAAAAATGAGAAAATTCTTTAAAACAAATTTAAAATTTTTGAAGGGGGGAACCACCTTTAATGATATAATACATATTACAACCAATAAATACATATCAAAGAAGCATATACTTTACGGATTTTTACTAGTTTAATAATTAAATTATTTAAATTATTTAAAATAACTAAAAAAATTTTTTTAATTAAGATTTTTAAGGGGGGGGGAGCTCTCCGTAATGATATAATAATACATAATGCAACCAATAAATAGATATAACCCAAAAAGCATATATTTTACATATTTTTACTTATTAAGAACCATATAAGCACACCAGATTTGAGTTTTATAATTATTTAAATTGTTTTATAATTCTTTTAATTATTTAAAATAACTAAAAAATTTTTAAAACAAATTTAAAATTTTTGAGGAGGGGAACCCCCCCTCTCCCTTAATGATATAATAATACAAATTTCATACATTAAAAAAATATTACAAACACAAATATTTCAATAAAAATTATATATAAAAAAAAAGAACATAGAAGAAATTAGTAAAAGGAGGGGTACCGAGTGCTCAACAGGATGGAATAGATGCATACCAGTGAGGCGCAAAGACCCCACGAATTATCCCCTCAAAATCTCCTGATACTTCTTAACCACAATGAAAATAGTTATAACATCCATAACTAACTAAACTATAACTAAAAAAATGAAGAAACAAAATTGTACAACCACGCAACCTGGACCACACTCTGACCGAGAAAACCATGCGAAAGAGGCGGGGTTTGACTTCACAAATCATATGCACCAATGGTGCTTAAAATAAGAACCAGGGTTGCCACTACAAAGCTACAATGACAAAAGTCACCAGCGATGTCAAACATCATCCGAAAGGTCTCCAAGTTCAGCAACAAAATCCACGGTGTGTGTATTGAATCTGTACCGTCATATTCTCTGTTTCTTTCTTTTCTTATTAAATATGGTTGAAATGCAGCTAAACTAATATTAATGCAAGCCCTATCACTGTTGTTAAGTTTTATATCTATTTAGTGAAATGCAAGATCTAAAACAAATGCATATAACATCATATTTATTATGCACCATGAAACTATACCTATCAAAGAGAAAAATAATTTCCTCCTTTTTATTAAATATGATTCAGGTTAGATTTGCAGATGAACAAGATGCTAATGGTTTATCAAAAACACCAAAGAAAAGAAAATTAGAAGAATGGGATACTGATGATAGTGCCAAAAAAAGTAAAAATAATGATGATTCTGAAAATGAGGATGAAATTGAATTAGGTGAGTTTTATAATTTATTTACTTTTGTTATAATTTTACTTTTACTTTATTTTGTTATTATAATAGTGTTAGTGTTTCATGGCATAGATGAAAAAAATTCCTCAGAATCGAGGAATGATATTTTTTTAAACTAACTTGGAGAAAAATAGTAAAAGAAGGTAAAATGACCTAATGTATTGTCCTGTTGTTTAAAACTGAGAATTTTAATGACCAGATAATAAACTGAAATTATAACTCAAACTGGAACAAATGTAATAATATATGGTATTTGGCTTGTTTTAGACTTTAACTATTTTGGCATTAGCCTAGATTTTAGTATCAAACGAAATAATATAGTACAATAACTAATTGCACAAGCTGAAATAAATGTGCATAAAATTTCTATTAAAGTTTCCGTGATATATTTCAAGCACTATAGTCTACCTTTTTTTGTTATATAAGGGCTAATGAAACCAGAACCTACTGCCTAAAACCAATTCCTAATGGTTATGAACATCCATGCCAGTAGTACCGTGATTTTCCCCATAATTTTATTGCAACATATATGTAGGATATATTTTGTTATAGGTTCAATGGTTTTCATGTGTTATTGTAGCAAATGTGATTATCAGACATTGTACAAAATAATTAAATATGACACTGTATTCTGAAACCACAACTTAACTCAACGTAAAATAATACTTTTAGTGTATAAAGTCCAGATTCACTTTTCTTGCATACCATAAAGAAAAGATGGATACCTTTATTTTTATGATGTGGTGTGTGTGAATGTGTTCTGCAGATGCACAGATCATGGTTATTATATATAGTAGTTGAAATAAACCTAATTTATTTTTGTTTCAGGTCATTCTAAATGGAAACACAATCTACTAAAAAGAGCTGCAGATGACTTTTATGCCAGACAAAAGGAAACACTGAATTTACATAAAATAGTATATGGACAAAGTAAGTCCCGTCTTATATTTATCAGCTATTTATATTGCATAATATATATGTAAGAGAAGCTATATTATCCAAAATTAAAAAAAAATAATAATTTAAAGTTCAAACCATTTCTAAACCCAAGGTTTTGTTGAATGCGTGTGCATCAAAAACCCAGGTATATTTTTGGGTTGGAGAGTCATTTTATGCACTAAGGATGTTAGAAAGAAGAAGGCCAAGATTCTCTCAGTAGTCCAATTTATAGACCAAAAATGGATGATGTGGTAAATTTCTCTCTCAGTATTCCATGTGTGGAATCCTCAGGCAAAATCAGCAACTTCTTTGTTTATCCCATCTCTTGCTTTACAATAAAATTTTATTTCCTATTTTTAGAAAAATAGGGTTTCAATTAAATAATTGAGCTTATGCTAATTTCTGTCATTATATATATATATATATATATATATATATATATATATATATATATATATATGTATGTATTTATATCTACACATATATGTATATATATATATATAATGTAATGATATTTTTACCCTAATTAATTAACCAAAGTAATTATGTCTATCTTAAAATAATTTTCAGCCAATTCTATCCTTTTCAGGCAAATTTGTCACCTATCTTTGTTTTTTCTATCAACTTGTCTACTTCAAAAGCACCAAAGATCCTCTCACATAATGATTTTCATAACTAGTGATGCTTAAACTGCATCACTAGCATCATCTCATGACTGGCTATTAAGAATCCTGATTGGTTGGTCATACACCTATAAATTGAAATGTGAAGGTTTTTCATAGCAAAAGTCGTTGAGGGAAGATGCTAAATTAAACTTTGTTCTCTTCATTCCAAAGTTAGTGTTTTTTAACACAACGGCATATTAATCACGACTGCACCAAAGATGGATACTCTTCCTTTAGTGGTGGTACAAATTACCCATTACATACATATATACATTTATATATATGCATATTTATATGCATGTTAATTTAAAAAATATCATCAGTGTATTAAAGTTTTATCCTATACAGAGGATCTAAAAGTATAAAATTATCCTAAAAAGAAGTCATCGAGATTCAGACCCTGGTAAAAATCATTATTGTGCCTCTAAAGTAAAAACTTAGAATGTACATTTTTTATAGGAAAGCAAATTTTGAATACACCCGTTTTGTCAAAAAATGACTTTTCAAGTGGGCTGACTTTGCCAAAGACTGGTTATATCATTGTAATGCTATTTTTTAGAATAACTTAACTTGAATATCTGGCTTAACATTCCTGTTCTATACTTGTCATATTGGGATTAAAAGTGTGCTTTGAGTAAGAAATATTTAATTTTTAAAAATTTATATTAATTTTAATATAGTTATTTTGTCAAATACTTGCAAGTTGCATTTGAAATATGAAAATTTATTCAAATTGTCAAGTTTTTTTTCCCTACTTTGATCAACTTTTATTTAAATAAAAGTGTTACATGTAAGTGTAATAAAATAGCATTTTTGCATTTTTTTACAGGAGAAATTCAAAAGACTGAGGATTCCGAATCAGATTCTGACAGTGAAAATGAAATTGGTGGAATGTTTCATGTTGCAAAGCATGAGAAAGAGAAAAAAGCATTTGAAACTGATAATGGTATTGATTGTTCAAAGTTTATAACAACTGTTCCACGAGATTGGTCGGATGAAAAGGTTAATATCTTTTTCTTAATTTTTCTACCTTTTTTGTTGTGGTTTTTCAAATTATAATTTTTAATTTAAAAACTTGTAAAATTTAAATGTGGTTAACTTTGAAATATAGGTAGTCAGTCTTTATTATTGTATAATATAAAGAATTTTGAGTTTAATATTTTAGTATATTATTATATAGAAGTAAGCTTACTGAGTGGTTGAAAATAATTTAAAAATTTTAACTAAATTCTGACTAGAATTTAGTTAAAATTTGGTTAAAGTGACTTGGGCTGATTCATGAATCAGCCCAATGCACTTTTCTCTCCATTATTCACTATTTTTAGCATTTATCACTTTTAGATACTGTATTTCTTCTGTAGTCACTTTTTTGCACATGTAACCTACTTAAACTTGTTAGATCTGTAACCAAAATTTTTTCTGTTTCTTTTACACCACCCCTATAAAACCAACCTCTGACTATTAGTAATTTTTTTCTGCAAGGCTGCGCCAACAGGTTCAGTAAATGTTTTCTGGGACCTTCCTGTGCTTTTGCTAAATAAAGTGGTGCTGTTTGAGAGGATGTGACTAATATTGTCCGTCATCTTAGGTTGCATCAGACATTTTTTACCATTTGTTCTTATTTTCAAATGGTTTCTTTTACTTCCCATTTTTTTACCAGTTAGAAAAAATATTTCTATTTTGTATCTTTCCTTATTCACTTGATCTTATTATTAGTAATATCTGCAAAGCTTTGCGCCAACAGGTTCAGTAAATGTTTTCTGGGACCTTCCTGTGCTTTTGCTAAATAAAGTGGTGCTGTTTGAGAGGATGTGACTAAATATTGTCCATCATCTTAGGTTACATCAGACATTTTTTACCATTTGTTCTTGTTTTCAAACGGTTTCTTTTACTTCCCATTTTTTTACCAGTTAGAAAATATGATATTTCTATTTATTTTGTGTCTCTCCTTATTCAATTGATCTTATTATTAGTAATATCTGCAAAGCTTTACGCCAACAGGTTCAGTAAATGTTTTCTGGGACCTTCCTGTGCTTTTGCTAAATAAAGTGGTGCTGTTTGAGAGGATGTGACTAATATTGTCTGTCATCTTAGGTTGCATCAGACATTTTTTATCATTTGTTCTTATTTTCAAACGGTTTCTTTTATTTCCCATTTTTTTACCAGTTAGAAAATATGATATTTCTATTTATTTTAATTCTGGTTATTCAGTTGATCTGAGTATTAGTAATATCTGCAAAGCTTTGCGCCAACAGGTTAAGTAAATGTTTTCTGGGACCTTCCTGTGCTTTTGCTAAATAAAGTGGTGCTGTTTGAGAGGATGTGACTAATATTGTCTGTCATCTTAGGTTGCATCAGACATTTTTTACCATTTGTTCTTATTTTCAAATGGTTTCTTTTACTTCCCATTTTTTTACCAGTTAGAAAAAATATTTCTATTTTGTATCTCTCCTTATTCAATTCATCTTATTATTAGTAATATCTGCAAAGCTTTGCGCCAACAGGTGCAGTAAATGTTTTCTGGGACCTTCCTGTGCTTTTGCTAAATAAAGTGGTGCTGTTTGAGAGGATGTGACTAATATTGTCTGTCATCTTAGGTTGCATCAGACATTTTTTACCATTTGTTCTTATTTTCAAATGGTTTCTTTTACTTCCCATTTTTTTACCAGTTAGAAAAAATATTTCTATTTTGTATCTCTCCTTATTCAATTGATTTTATTATTAGTAATATCTGCAAAGCTTTGCGCCAACAGGTGCAGTAAATGTTTTCTGGGACCTTCCTGTGCTTTTGCTAAATAAAGTGGTGCTGTTTGAGAGGATGTGACTAATATTGTCCGTCATCTTAGGTTGCATCAGACATTTTTTACCATTTGTTCTTATTTTCAAATGGTTTCTTTTACTTCCCATTTTTTTACCAGTTCGAAAAAATATTTCTATTTTGTATCTTTCCTTATTCACTTGATCTTATTATTAGTAATATCTGCAAAGCTTTGCGCCAACAGGTTCAGTAAATGTTTTCTGGGACCTTCCTGTGCTTTTGCTAAATAAAGTGGTGCTGTTTGAGAGGATGTGACTAAATATTGTCCATCATCTTAGGTTACATCAGACATTTTTTACCATTTGTTCTTATTTTCAAATGGTTTCTTTTACTTCCCATTTTTTTACCAGTTAAAAAAAATATTTCTATTTTGTATCTCTCCTTATTCAATTGATTTTATTATTAGTAATATCTGCAAAGCTTTGCGCCAACAGGTGCAGTAAATGTTTTCTGGGACCTTCCTGTGCTTTTGCTAAATAAAGTGGTGCTGTTTGAGAGGATGTGACTAATATTGTCCGTCATCTTAGGTTGCATCAGACATTTTTTACCATTTGTTCTTATTTTCAAATGGTTTCTTTACTTCCCATTTTTTTACCAGTTAGGAAAAATATTTCTATTTTGTATCTTTCCTTATTCACTTGATCTTATTATTAGTAATATCTGCAAAGCTTTGCGCCAACAGGTTCAGTAAATGTTTTCTGGGACCTTCCTGTGCTTTTGCTAAATAAAGTGGTGCTGTTTGAGAGGATGTGACTAAATATTGTCCATCATCTTAGGTTACATCAGACATTTTTTACCATTTGTTCTTATTTTCAAATGGTTTCTTTTGCTTCCCATTTTTTTACCAGTTAGAAAATATGATATTTCTAGGACCTTCCTGTGCTTTTTCTAAATAAAGTTTTGCCACATATGTCTAATAAATTATTAAAGATAAACTACTTATTCAGATCATGTGGTTTCAAACGTATTTTGTGGACACTTTGTTGAAAAGTTGCCTTTAATCTTGTGATTATCAATCCCTTTAACAGAAAGGGTTTATAGATTGTCTTTTTAATTACAATAATCAAACTGATTTAAATTAAATTAAATTTTGAATTTGAAAATCATTTACCTCTTAAATGTGATCATCTTTGAAATATATGTAATCAATCTTTATGATTGTAAAATATAAAGAATATTGTGTGTAATATTTTAGTATTTGAACTAAATTTGTATTAGAGAGTACTATAGCATTATCATGCATTTAAATTATATGTGAGCTAAATGCTTCTCCTGTTTTTATCTGTGTTACTTATATCTAGGAAATTATCTAAAGTAAATATTTAAACTATGTAGTTTTGAAAGTACTTTTTTGACACTTTGTTGCAAAGTTTAATTTTGTGAGTGCCAGTGACTTAGACAGAAAAGATGTATGGGTCTTTTTAATCATAATAATTAAACTGATTTCTTTCCTGTGGTAAATCCAGCATTCTATTGTGAAATCTTAGCATAAAGGCAAAAATGTACATTTGTAGCATTACTAGAAGTAGTATACTTATGCTTTTATTAACAGCAGCAACATTGAGTTATTCCATATAGTGGAAACTCAATTAAACAAAGTATTTCTGCTTCCCTAGTGAAACTCCCATAGGTCTGTGTATTTAATTATTTATTTATTCAAAATATCCACTTATACAAAGGGATTTTTAATGCCCTAATGTGCATTTCATCCACTTGCATGATAGGAACATATTTATGTTCTTATTAAACATCTTTCTGTAATTATTATTATTTTTTTTTGTTTCAGAATTTTATTTAAAAATGATTATTCTATTCTATAAAAAATAGATGAGAAAATTTTCATTTAACTTCTATTCTATTTCATTTAAATGTTTAGTTTAATTTTAGTCATTAATTATTATACAAGCAGTGTCTGCCAGTGTTCTCTCATTGCAACTTGAGAACTCAAGAAATTAATGTATTTTACTCTTTGCATTAAAAAAGCAATTATTGCACAAAATTTGCACACTTTATAAACCAGCTTCAATATGCATGAAATTCACACATTTCGAAAAAAATTGTCCACTTTAATATTTTGGATAAATCAGTTTTGTTGTATGCAGAATTCCTGCATTTTATTCTTTTTACCTCTATCCTTATTTCTTGTTTCCCTTCTGACCACAATTTCAGACATGCCAACTACTCTGGAGTTTCTCTGGAGAGATGAGAGAAATTAATAACTCCGGAAATTCCTCAGATGGCTCTGCAAAATAACAAAACTTTTGAACAGCTGAAGGATTACAATTCAGCTATGAATTACAAAATTGTGCAAAAAATAATGCTGAATATGACTCTTTCCACACAGTAATGTTGCATATTAAAGAGTGTGGAAGAATCAAACTGTATTTAGGTCCAATTTGAGTAGACAAACTCTAGAATCCCTGATGATAGAAAAATGGAATTGTTTTAATCAGGGTCAATGTTGCTACAAGAAACACTGTTCTGAAAAATAAGTTGTCAAAGCTAAAAAATCTAGTCATACATTTTTAAATGCATAAATTTAGTTCATCTTTTACAATTTACTACTGTGTATATATTTTAAATTTAATTTTAATTTAGAAACCAATAAGATATGTACTTATGTATAATCTGTCATTAGCATGTTAAATTTCAAACCCCACTGTTGCTCTGGACACAAGTGTCTGGATGTTGGCATGTCTGCAATTCATCTTATCCCAATAGAAATACTTAAAAATGTTTCACATATAATATAAAAGAAATAACAAAAGTTTTTCATACATTCTGCTGAAATAAGCGGGACATTACAAACACCTCCAACACATGAAAGGTGGTTTATATGTGTGTTATGAGTTTGTTAGTTTCTGTTATGGAGTATTTGTATTATGAAACTATACATATTAACAAAATTAGTACTAAGTTAAAGATTCAATTTGAAGAAAGTGTTATTTAAAAAGGTTATGAATGTATCTATATATGCATAACTTATACAGATCTATAAATAAATATTACATTTATTCAAAGAGATAAATGGAAGGTTCACTCACTCTGGGTAAAGCTGTTGCCAAACTCCAGACAAGTGTCAGCTAGCTGCTTTCAGAGACAGGCAACAAAATTCAAACATTAATTATGTTTCTCTTAGTTTTTTTTTTTTTTTTTTTTTTTTTTTAAATTTTGGGGCAGGTGCATTTGTTTTGCAAAAGGTTAATTTCTCAAAATGATACTGATTTATGGGAAATCCATTTTATACAGAAAGAATTTTGTAAAGGGTTCGTTTTATAATTAAATTAAGATATTTTATGAAGGGTCCATTAATGGACCCACATTTTGCCTAAATAGACCCCTGTATTGAAATAAATATTTTTTACTTTAGGTCATTTTTATTAAAAAATCAATGTAATATTGGTTTCATGATTTCATGGGTGGAAATGACTATTATTATTATACAAGGACTTTTCCATTCCTCCTTATTTTCATATAAGGTTTCCACTGTATATGTTTTGTATATTTGTGTCTGTCTGTGTGTACAAATTAAGCATTTACAAAATTGACAATTTATTTTGATTTATGAATGTAGGCTAATATTACTTTCTGCTATAGGAAATGCAAAAAATAAAGGATTGTTTTGTTACTGGAAAATGGGATGAAGATCAAGATGCAGAGCATTTACTTCAACAAGATGGTAATTGTTTATCTTTTCCTTCCTTCTTTCCTTCCTGAGATGTCTGTAGGTAGTCAATTTTTTAAGTTTTGTTATGTAATATTTAAGAAAGAAAGGCTCATATCAATTTGTTGCATAATTTCACTTTAAAGATTAATTTCTACATCTTATTTCTATATTCTTAGAGGAATTATATGGTGATTTTGAGGATTTTGAAAAAGGAACTGTACATAAAGGAAAAGAGTCAAAAGAAGAAAGTACTGATGGTAAGGAGTTTTGGTTGTTTGTTTGTGTGTGTAGCTGTATTTTCAAGATGGTATGACATAACCCCAAATTGTTAACATTTTCAGCATATTTATGTTGAAATGTTATTTAAAAAATCAATTGCATGTTATGGGAGAGTCAAATGAACTGATTTTTGCATTTTATAACCTTAACCCACCCCTTCCAGTAAAATGACGAGTCTAGCTCATCATTAGTTTTTCATTCCATACCGCACAATGACGAGCTACACTCGTCATGTGATTAAAGTTACTGTTAAATATGATAATTAATTTAGTTTAAAATTTCTAGTGTACTGAATTTGGTAACACTTTTATCACTTGTGAAAATCACAAGTCACTATTGCATATTGTTTACTTAGAATTTCTTGGTACAAGTCATTGCCAAATTAATGAGTCAGAATAAAAGAAAACCTGCTAAGAAATGCTGTGTGTGTTACAAGAATCAAATTAAAAGTGAGACTACTTGGTGGTGTAAACAATTAAGAATTCCTTTGCACTTTGTTTTGAAAAGTACCACTAGCTTGAAGACTAATATCTGTATACCTTATTAATGTTTTGCTTTGATATTTTCTTAATTTTACTGTTTCTGATATTATTTAACACTATGTAAAAAATGGATTTTAATTAAAAATATGTAAGAATTGTAAAATGAAACAAGTTTTTTAAATAAAAATTAAGTGGTTATTTCATGCACAGTTTTTCATTATTAAATCATACCGGAAGGGGTTAAACACTATCTGCTATTTTACTTTTGAGGGGGGGGGGCTAGTTGAACATCAAAAGTCTCACCACAAAACTAGTGCATTTCATGTGTTTATCCTTTTCCTCTAGAAAAAAACAAACAGAAGTGTTTAAATATCTGCAAAAAAAAATATGTGTATATATAAACATGTATGAGAGATGGAAAATTTTATTCCAACTGTTCAAAATATTTAATAATATGAATACAGATTATTTGGGTGCCAATGATTTAAATCAGTGTTTTAAAAATGTTTTAAACTTAAACCATAGAATCATATTTGAAGTTCTAAATCTTAATAAGTTCTTACACTTTTACATTAAATACAATTTATGACTGCAAAAGACCTGTTTCCACAGTTTTTATTGATTAATTTAATTCACTTGTGTATATTTTGTTTTGCCAGTATAAAATTTATGTGACAAAGCTAAATAAGTGCCTTGTTTTTATATTTCTTAATTGTTTCCTTGTGGTTTTTCTAAACTATAGTGTGTGTGTATGTATATATATATATATATATACACACACACACACACACACAAAATATTTATACTAGCTGAAGAATAAGTTGTAAAAAGGTCCAGCATTTCTATTACTGGTCCTAAACCTGTCCTTGGACCAGCTCCTGGGTCCATTTGGAACTCTGATATTTTCAGGCATATTCAGTATGCTGTCATAGTTAGAAGAGTCATAGACAATCCAAAGAGCTCAATCGGGACTGCCCAAGTTTGTGACTTAAAGAGCCTTTTTTGATTGAGGAAAGTAATGGACTACTAACTTGTCACTGTGCCTTCAGATGGCATTTTAATGTAATGGGGATCAGTTCTGATCTCTGAAATATTTTTCCAAATTTTGTACTATCATCTAGTAGTGAGAATCTTGTATGTGTGGGGGACAGTTTTAAAATCATCAGATTAAAAGGCAAATAAAAGTGTGCATTTACATGTATGTAGGATACAGTCATATTTGTAAACACACACACATATATATGAAAATTAACATGAAACAATGAAAAATGATATTTATAAACACCAAGTAATAAAAATGTTTTTTCAAGTATTTTTCATTTTATTGATCAAATGTGGGGATAAAACAGGGGGAGGTCTTAAATGTATTTTAGAATATGAAAAGATTTGGAATTTAAAGAAAAGGTTGAGAATTTTAATGTATATGTTTAATTTTGGAAATGTGCACAATAAATGATTATGAGTCACACAGTGATTATATTTTAATAAGGAAATTTAAAATACCTCTTATACTGCTACTCATATTGATTTGTATTTGTGTTGATAAGTACCTTTTATTTAAAAATAATTTTAAGTGATGTCATCATGGAGTAATCTAAATTTTGAATTATATGGAATTAATTTTGTTTGTTGTAGATGAATCTGATAAGAATGAGGAGCAAGAAAAAGAAGATGAACAGACCAAAGAAGAAAGAGAAAAAACATTGCACGAAAAAAGAATGGAAAAGAAGAAAAAACTAAAAGAATTATTTAATAAGCAATTTGATAGCTCGGAAGAGAAATCTTATCATGATGACTTAAAAATGGAGGTTGATGCTCAGAGTGAAGTAAGTGCACTTTAATAAAACTCACATTTTTACTGTTAATATTTGATATTACATAGTTTATTTTCCTTTTATCATTTAAAAGACTTTTAACTTAATTATTTTATAAAGACAGTTCAGGTTTTTGTTTCTTAACAATTCTGAAATAGCCTTTTTTACTACTTTGTACAAAGTAAAGGTAGTATTGTATTCACAAAATATTTTAGAAAGAAAACTGATTTTGAACATGTTTGAATCAACTTTGACAAGTTTCAGTGTTAAATTATGTCTATATGTGCATATAAGGAAACTAATTGTCAAACTTTAAATATGCATTTTGACCGAGTTTTCTTGTGGCATTTTTTTGTGACATAGCACACAAAACTCAAAAACTATTAGTCATAGGAGGTTCAAATTTAGAACTATTTTAATATCTGTTTCTGTACCTCCCCTTTTGATTTCAATCAGTTCTCTAAACTACAATGTGTAATGAATATTAATGCTGCCAGGCTTGACATAAAGCAATTAGTCCTTGAAGGCTGAAATTTTGTATTTTGGACTGTTGTAACACACAGTCGTGTGCCTTTCATTTTGATTGCTATTATATCTCTATAAACTAAAACAAAAAAAAAATCTCCATAATAAACTTCAATGCTACCTGTCTCTAAATACTATGCATATATATCAATGCATTCATATGCAGTTCTAACATAACTTTTTAAACAGTTGAGACAAAGTTTTTAAAGTCATTTTTATAAAACAAATAAAAAATTTCTTGTTCTCAAAGAATAAAAAAGAGAAAGCAAATTGTAAAAGATTTTGGTTTTGAACAAAATAATTAATGAAAAATCTGAATATAACAAAAATTAATGCTAGGTGTTGCTGCCGTATAAGTTTTGTTACATGTTGCAAATGTAAGAAAACAGTTTTAAATTTATATTATTTAACTATCTTTATACCAGTATTACCTACTACTGGACCAGCTGTTTTTAATTTTATATTTTCCTTTGCAAAAATATTCAACAGATATGAGAAATGCTACCATTAGCTGTATATCAGAAACATTAAGATGTTGGGAAAGCTCAGCCAGACAATTTATAGTCATTGTTAAATTCTCCAAACCTCTCTTTATTTTAAAACATGATTAAAATATATGAATACTTCATGTAATAGATATTATTGTCATAATATTTACTAAGTCGAGGTATGGGAAAGAAATCATGGTAAATATTTATAAATAATCATTACTTACAGTTTGTGTAGCTCACTTTTTAGTATTTGTTAATCCTTATCGTAAATTACCCATTCTGACATGCATAATGAAAATTTGCAAGTGGCCATTAATGTTTATAACTGTTGCCATTCTGGGTTTCAAAATGTTGTTGATTGTATTGTCACATAGGGAGACTATTTCCTTTAAAATTAAGCAATAATAAATATTATCAAAAGTAATAATAGTGGAAAAGGCCAAAGTAGCTTCTTTTTTTTTTTAAGTATTTGAAACAAATTGTTATAATATCTTGTGATTTTTTATTCAAGGCCCTAAAGTTTCAATTATATTTTCTAGAGCGTATTAATGATTTTTTATTGAATAATTTGGTCTTTTATGTATTAATTATAATTGATCATTGCAAGCATAAAATTAATAACAGAAATGTACCTGTTTTGTTTCTTGTAGTTGAACAGAAAAGAATTTGAGGACATGGATGATGATGTAAGGGTACAATATGAAGGGTACAGACCTGGACTATATTTAAGATTAGAAATTGAAGACATGCCTTGTGAATTTGTAAAGCACTTTGATCCATCCTACCCAGTTATTCTTGGATCTCTTCTTAAAGGGGAAGATAAAATGGGATATTTGCAGGTATGGTTTTTTTTAAAGTTAAAAAAAATATATTTGTTGATAGTTTTAATATGGTTTGAATTAATGTCATGTATTTTGCAGTTGTTTTTCATATACTAGTGAGTTTATTAAGGTATTTTATTTTTGTTAATTATGTATAATTTACATCAGGGTGGCATGATTTAATTCAATGGATTTAAATTTTGAAAAAATCATTAATTTAAATCATTTTTTTCACTTTTTTTAAAACCTATATTCCAAAGACAGGAGAATTGGTAATTAGTCAGCACAGTAATACCAATAAGTAAATAAGTGTCAATAGATAGTGTGTGCTTTCCAAGAATTTAGGGGTTGTTTCAGAAAATATGTAGTAGGGGTAGTACAATGACTGACTATGACTGGTGGAATTCATTTTATGTAATGGGAGGTAAAGAGAGTATTACAGAACTTGAAATCGAGTTTGTCTACTAAATAACAACAGCCGTGGCTTCATCTGCTGGAGTGGAAAGACACTTTTCTTCGTTTGGTATTGTTCATTCTAGCTTTCGTAACCAATTAGGAGTGGATAAAGCATCAAAGCTAGTGTTTTTATAGAAACAATTAAATCCATAACTCAGTGCTTAAAAAATATTGAAATAATTGTGATTTTTTTTTTTAATAAATAGTTTGCATTAAAAGAATATTTAATTTGTTCTTTAAATTTACATCTTATTTAGTTTGAACTATCCAATTACAAAATAATGAAATGTATTTAGATTAAAATTTATATATTTAATTTTAGGTTATCAGTGTGTAGAATATACTAGATAGATAAGGTGCTACTTCTTAAAACAAACTATTGTATGTATATTGCAAAAAAAAAAAAAAAAAAAAATTAAAATTAGTATTCAGAAAAAATATAAAATAATCCAATTTAAATCAAATAAACCTGATTTTTTTTATTTAAAAAAAGAATCCTGATTTTTTTTTTTCCAATCCTGATTTACATACATATACATACTCTGACTAAATCAAGAAGTATCTGTAAATTGGCTGGCATTTGTCCCACCTTTGTTGATTATGGGATTTTGCTAGCCACTTTGCAAGATGGCATACGATGATCAATCAAAGTTGGAAGAAAAATGCAAGAGCATATATGGTAGAAAATTGTACAGCTTGCTAAAACATAAATTCAGACACAAAATTAAGCATTCATAGACAATTCTTAATAATTTTCTAAAACATCATAAATAAAATAGTATTTAACATGGAACCTTATTGTAACTCCAGACATTCATTTATTTAAATATGGCCTCTTTGCCCTTTGCATTTTATGTTTCATACTAACAGGATTAAATATATATATATATATATATATATATATATATATATATATATATATATACATATACAGTCTTATTTTGCCACATTTCATTTTGTAAATAAAAATATCATCAAATTATATTCATATAAGCCAATTATTTTAGACAAAATTTAAAAATAAAGAAATAATATTCAAATACTTTTTAAATACAATTGAAATTGTAAATTTCAATTGCATTACTTGAATTTCAAATGTTTTACTTAATTATTTACAAATTATAGGTAAAAATAGGGGATGTATTGTTCTTGTAATATTTACATAGCATATTAGTTATATATATGTATATATATATGTTTTTAAAATAGCTTTTAATTCAATGAATTTTGATTCTAGGTTCGAATTAAGAAGCATAGATGGTATCCCAAAATCTTAAAAAGCAGAGATCCTCTTATTATTTCACTTGGGTGGCGAAGATTTCAAACCATACCTCTTTATTTTATTGTTGATCATAATCTTCGAAATAGACATTTAAAATATACCCCTAAGCATTTACATTGTATGGCTGCCTTTTGGGGTAAGTTACATCAAAATATCAAATATATTAGTAAATTTTATTTTAAAACTTGTTACTGAATTTGATTGTCTGTTTTCTTTCTGTATCATTTAGGCCCGATCAGTCAGCAGAAGTCTGGAATTTTAGGTGTACAAACTGTTAGTGAAATTGGTGTAAGTTAAACAATTTTTTTTTTTCTTTTATTGAATTTATACTATAGTCTGTTGGCTAAAGTAGGCATTCATAAGACTGAAAGTAAACGAAGTAACATGGATAAATGGCTACTCTGCTAAATCTTTAAAAGATTAAATTTTAAGTTTTACTGATAATTGGAAGTAGAACCTTTTCCTAAGTTTTTTCAAGTTGTTAAAATTTGCTGAGAAATTTTAAGTATTAGAAACAAAATTTTCACTCATGAATCTATTTATGCAATATTTATTTACATGGTTGAGCAAATATGTATAAAATGTTTATATCATTTAAATTGTATTCCATATATGATTGCAAATCTAAAATTCAGTTCTGTGTGATCTGTTTAAAAATTCCATCCCAATATAAATTTTGAATTAAAAATGGAAAAAGTAATAATTTCTTTATAAAAATTATTATGAAGTTATTACTAATGAAAGTCATTTTTGATAAATTCTTTTCAGAGTATAACTTTTATATATGTAACTTTTAAGTTATACAGAATCAATATAAAAAGTAATGAAAAGTAGTATTTGTTGATTAATGTAATAGTCATATATAATTAAATAAATTTCCATATTCTTTATGTATAGCCATACTTAAATTTTAGGAATAAAATTTAAATTATAATTAGTTTGATTTAAAAAGATTCTTACTATTTACAAGGTGTATATAAAAAACCTTCACAAGAAAAAAAAATCATAGCCTTTTTAAATGATACAGCTACAACACTGTTTTTACTCAGTATTTTTTAGTTTTGGGGAATTATATATTATTGTTGCATATTTATATGAAAAAATGTTTTATTTTCTCTGAAGTTTGTAAATGCTTTATTCAATGTAGGTTAACTTTAGAATTGCAGCTGTTGGCAGTGTCACAGAAATTAACCAAGCAACTAACATAGTAAAAAAATTGAAACTAATGGGCACTCCCACAGAAATTTTTAGGAAAACAGCCTTCATAGAGGTAAGTGTCATTTATTCTGTTGTTAATTTGTTTTCATATATAAAATAATTTTAAACATGTTAACTTTCAAAATTATTTTAGATTGCTTCAATTGCTGTTATTAAAAAATTTTTATTACAAAAACTTCTTTATGTGTGAATTCAAACATGCCTAGTAAGTTTATTTCCATGAACACATTAATTTATTTCGTAGGAATAAATATATTTTCATTGAATCAGGTTATCCTCTAAACATGTATAACCTGTTTCAGGATTAAAAGAAAATTGTAGATTTTAAATAATTATTTTCATATATAAAAACTAGTAGTTTGGGGACTATTTTGAACTAAATTTTAAGTTCTTAAACTAGCAGTAAACCCTCAACTATAAAATGCTGCAGAATTTTTTTTTATTTCTATCTCATTCTATTATGAAATATAATACAAAAAGAAGGTACAAAATTTTTTTCTCTGTCTTTCACTCTATTATAAATGTTAATTGTTCCCACAATGTACTGTTTATTTATTCATGAGTTTATCCGAGTCACTTTTCTCTCCACAATTCACTGTTTTTAACATTAATCACTTTTAGTTGCTCTATTTGTTCTGTAGTTATTTATTTTCGCATGAAACCTACTTATTTGTGTTCTTGTTAAATCTGTTACCAAAATTTTTTATGATGTTTCTTTTACACCTACCTCCCTATAAAACCAACCTCTGACTGATAGTAATTTTTTCTGCAAAGCTTTGTGCCAACAGGTTCAATAAATGTTTTCTGGGACCTTCCTGTGCTTTTGCTAAATAAAGTGGTGCTGTTTGAGAGGATGTGACTAATATTGTACATCATCTTAGATTGCATCAGACATTTTTTACCATTTGTTCTTATTTTCAAAAGGGTTTCTTTTACTTCCCATTTTTTAACCAGTTAGGAAATATGATATTTCTGTTTATTTAGTATATTTTCTTATTCAGTTGATCTGAGTGTTAGGAATATATGCAAAGCTTTGCGCCAACAGGTTCAGTAAATGTTTTCTGGGACCTTCCTGTGCTTTTGCTAAATAAAGTGGTGCTGTTTGAGAGGATGTGACTAATATTGTCCATCATCTTAGGTTGCATCAGACATTTTTTACCATTTGTTCTTATTTTCAAACTGTTTCTTTTACTTCCCATTTTTTTACCAGTTAGAAAATATGATATTTCTATTTATTTTGTATCTCTCCTTATTCAATTGATCTTATTATTAGTAATATCTGCAAAGCTTTGCGCCAACAGGTTCAGTAAATGTTTTCTGGGACCTTCCTGTGCTTTTGCTAAATAAAGTGGTGCTGTTTGAGAGGATGTGACTAATATTGTCCATCATCTTAGGTTGCATCAGACATTTTTTACCATTTGTTCTTATTTTCAAATGGTTTCTTTTACTTCCCATTTTTTTTACCAGTTAGAAAATATGATATTTCTATTTATTTTGTGTCTCTCCTTATTCAATTGATGTTGTTATTAGTAATATCTGCAAAGCTTTGCGCCAACAGGTTCAGTAAATGTTTTCTGGGACCTTCCTGTGCTTTTGCTAAATAAAGTGGTGCTGTTTGAGAGGATGTGACTAATATTGTCCATCATCTTAGGTTGCATCAGACATTTTTTACCATTTGTTCTTGTTTTCAAACGGTTTCTTTTACTTCCCATTTTTTTACCAGTTAGAAAATATGATATTTCTATTTATTTTGTATCTGTTCTTATTCAATTGATCGTATTATTAGTAATATCTGCAAAGCTTTGCGCCAACAGGTTCAGTAAATGTTTTCTGGGACCTTCCTGTGCTTTTGCTAAATAAAGTGGTGCTGTTTGAGAGGATGTGACTAATATTGTCTGTCATCTTAGGTTGCATCAGACATTTTTTACTATATGTTCTTATTTCTGGAACAATTTCTTTTACTTCCCATTTTTTTACCAGTTAAAAAATATTATAGTGATAGCTATTTATTTTGTATCTCTCTGCTTATTGAATTAACCTGTGAGTGCTTGTAATATTTTCAATCAAGCATTGTGCCAATTTGTTCAGTAAATGTTTTCATGGACTTTCCTGTGCTTTCGCTAATTAAAAGAATCTGTTTGAGAGAATGTGACTAATTTTGTCCATCGTCTTAGGTTTTTTAGGCATTTAGTACCATCTGTTAATAACATTTTATAATTTTCATTGTTTTTAGAACTTTGCTGTCAATTCCAGTTGCATACAAATGTAATGTGTGGAAAAAGTTTGATATTTGTGTTTTCCTTTCCCATGATGGTTTCTAATATTTTATGCAAAAATTTGTGTTGATAATTTTAATGAATACTTTCTGGGTGTTTCCTGCTCTTTTGCTGTATGTATGAATTGTTGCTGTTTTAAAAGATTTGTTTATTTTTCATCATTTTTAGCTGTATGAGAAATTTATCAAAATTCATAACCCTTTTTGTTTTTCTGATCGGATACCACTATGAATATGTAAGAATTTTGTATTTGTTGCCTTATTCATTCATTGCATTATGTATGGCTGGATATTACATGTAATAAATAAAGTATTTTTAATAGAAGTTTTCTATTTTATGAATATTTCAAATATCTGAGGTTTACTTTTTAACTGTTATAGCTCCTTGAAATTTCTCAGATCTTTACATGGTAACTGAAACAATAAAAGTTAGTTGGAATTAATGTTTTGAAGTACATTATTATTGCATTCTCTACTAAAAGAAACTTTCGATTACATTTTATATATTGAAAAATGGATATTTTCACTTTTATTCTAAGGCTTATGTATATTATAAATATAAATGGTGAACTGATGTGTAAGAGAAATACACATAGAGTATTTTTTACTGTCTATTTTTAAATTAATACTTTTATAGCTAAGAAAAATTAATATCTTTTATTTTTTAATTTTAACTATTTGTAAATTATATTTCAAATGGCTTTACATTTTCAAGCAAATCAGTTTAAAACAATAAAAGTTAATTTTAATAGTTCTTAATTTAAAAATTATGTTTACTGATGTTTTTAAATGTAGGGATGAGAAATGTCAATTGTGTAGAAATACGACTGTTTTTTTGAGCTGGGTGCACATTCAAGAAATAGGTCATAATTAGGTTTATTTGTTTATTTTGAGTTGCATGCATTTTTTATGTGTTTTTGCAAATGTCAAAATAATATGCTGAACTTAAACCATCTTTAACGAAAAAAAGAAAAAAATTTCTTTTTTAAATCCTTTTTACTATTTATTAATTCCAGTTAATAAATGGCACATTAGTGCACCAGATTGCCCATCCAATTAATAAGTAAATAAGTGTATAAATTTATAATCTGTATGAAAACTTCTAATTTTTCATATAGATGATTTTAATTAAAGATGCTAAACGTATGGGGTGTTTCTGTGTCAAAAACAGTCAATTTTAACTACTTTTGTGTGCCAATCTTTTATAAGTATTTAATGATGCAATTTTTTTACTACTTCTATATCATATGATATGTAGTGATATAGTAAGCTTTAGTAATCAAATTATGCATTTCAAGAAATTCAAAAATTTGTTTTGAAAAGTGTTAATAATTTATATACTGTTTTCCCTTATATGTGAATAGCTTATATTGTATTGTATCAATACTACCTGAGTTACATATTTTCATGTTTGCCTAACACTTTTAGGGCATGTTTCACTCTGCTCTAGAAGTTGCAAAGTATGAAGGAGCAGCTATAAGGACTGTGAGTGGCATTAGAGGACAAATAAAAAAAGCTTTAAGGGTAAGTTTTGATATACATAATGATATAATATTTTTAATTTGACCTTTGTTTAAACTATATTCAAATGCATTTTTAATAGTATATTAGAATGCATTGATTGTAAATGCCCATATATGTATGTACTTAAATTTTACTAATTTTTTTGTCTAAAGAAAATATTTGCTTTTAAGATCATCATTATTTTAAACTAAATGTTTTAGCTAGTTTTATATATATTTCTTTATTATTATTATTTTTGCACTTACCTTTGATTTTATTAAACTGTGAGATGTTTCTCTCTCTGATAGGTACCTCCTGGTAATTTTCGTGCAACATTTGAAGATAAGATTCTAAAGAGTGGTAAGTTTAATATACTTATTTTTAAGTAAATTGAAAAACTTTGTGTCACTATTCATTATAACCAGAGTTAGTTTGGGTGCAGCATAATTCTTGGTTATAGTTTTATGTGCTGCATGTTTTGTCGGTTGTCAGAACTTTCTGCTAATTAGCTTAAAGAATAAAGTATGCACGACTTTAGGGAAAAGATAAAAAGTCAATCCAATGATTATTTGTCAGCATTTCTCAGGGTTAGTTTATAATAGCTCTTGTATACTCCCCTATTAACTTATTTATCTTTTATGGGCAGTGATCCAAACTGGCTGGCTGAGCATGGACAGTGTAAAGAGGTTGGAGAAAAAAAAAATTTCTTACAATTACAAATTTAAGGTTTTTCTTTGCTTTTCTCCAAAAAAAAAATTTCTGTAACCACATCACAATACATATTAGCGAGCTATTAGTTGAATAGATCCTTTTGTAGTGAAATTTTTAATAGTATGTAAAGTTGAAAAATTTTCTTTAATATTGTCTAGTTTGCAACTTGTTTTTTCATTATCAAAATAATGTATTGTGACATCTAAATTCATGTTGTCCCATTTGAATTCAATAGTATTCATTTAAGATTTCTTCCTAGGTGATATAATTACCTCCTTCACATCAGCTGATTCTGATTCATCATTTTTATTTTCATATTAATCCTATCCATTTTGATCTCTGTTATGATTTAATACTTTAATCCTCTCTTTACTATTCATCAAATTTACAGAAAATTGTTGGATGTAACAATAACCTAACCTTCAATGACTATTAAGTTATTTTTTAAATAAAAGGTGAACACCTGCTCAAATAATATGGTTTAGACATTGTTGAATAATGATTAAGTATAATAAGAATAAAGAAAGCCAGGTGCGAAATCCTAACATGAGTGCTATATAGAGGAGTCATTTTAGGTAGAAAATTTTGTTCTAGCTCTCAGACTTCAGGCTGAACAATGGTTGAATGGTAAAGCACTGCTCCTCAGAACCAAAACTGGGTTTGAATTCCACTGTGGGTGTGGATGTTCTTGCCATTCAGAATCAACTGTAAGTTGTGGGTCCTGGTCTTATTAGCCCTCATGTGTAAAACAGTAGAATCTAGCACTCCAAACCAAACCTCTCTGGCTCTGGGGTAATCCCTTCTGGTCCAGAATTAGAAAACTGGATCCTTATTAATTTAAATTATAATTCTGGTAGGTCGAAAAAAATTTATTTGGCATGACATATTAGTTTGAATTAATATGTATGAAGTATTGATTCAGATGAAGCTTTTTTCTAACAACAAACTTAACATTTATTTAAAAAAATAATAATAAAAAGAATGTTGGGGCATCATTACCTCTCGGGGAATAATTCTCCCACTATCCAAATGCACAGTCTACATCAGGCAATTCAGAAAGAACATCTCTCTAGCTGTAGAGTCCAACTCTGTCTTTCACATCTTTCTCTCTTTACTAAAAAACCTCGGAATGAGGTGTCATATCTCTTCCCCCTTGCCTTTAATCTTCGTGCTTGAGGTTATTAAGTAGTCTTGGTACCTGGCTTACTGCAAAGTTCAAATGTCAAATATTATTGTTAGAAAACTGATGATTCTTCCATTTGTCCCAGAGTTGATGGATAATGCCTATTGTTTACATAAAACACTTACAGGTCTTTCAGCAACTTTGATAGACACGTCAGTTACAAGTGTTTTCTGAGAATATAGACATACAGACTGAGAATATATTATACTTAAATTTTAAGACATCAGTGAGCACTGAAGATGGCTTATAGCATGCCATTATTAGACAATTATTGTGTCTCATTTTAAACATATCCTGCAGACTTTCAACTTGAGTCATTGATGGGCAAGAATGTTTTATGCAACTTGGACCATTATATGACCTGGAAAGGTTAACCATACTGTTGAGGGATATGAGTCATTTGGATTTTTTCCCAATTTATTACGATTGTCTTTACTTTGTCCCTTTTTAAATGCATGTTCTAAAGCTGTTTTAAATAATATTTTCTTACTTGAGCAAGCATTGTTTTAGTTAAATCTTAAAAAAAAAATATTTGCTGAAAGATTTTATGTTGTCCTATTGTTTCTAAATATAAAGAAGCTGAATGGAGATTTTAATTCAAGATTATTAAACCAATTGAATTTATTAGACTGCATTATTACTATTTAAATAATGGTTATTATAATGTTTTATCTCAATATAGATATGAAATTTATTTTAAAAGTTTAAATTTAAATATAATACTGCCTGTGTCAGTCCAATATTCCTGCTCAATTAATGCAGACTTTTTATACACGTTTTTTCTAATATCAAAATTATTTTGGGTATTAACATGTATAATCTAAGAACCATTAAAAAAAGGAAAACACAATGTTTAGAAACTTAACTATGCTAAAGAAAATGTGAAATGCGTGTGATATATTTTCTTTTTTTTTATTCTTATCCTTGTAGACATTGTTTTCTTGAGAACTTGGGTAACTGTTGTTGTACCACAATTCTGCTTGACTGTCACTTCTTTGCTATTACCACCTGACCAGAAAGGTAAATGGCAAGGAGTCAGAACTCTTGGAAAGTTAAGATATGATAAAAATCTACATGCTCCAGTTTCAGAAGATTCTAAATATACAGTAAGCATTATTGACGCTCTTATCTATGCTATATACATATGTTCATAATTAGCATTAAAAAAGGAGTAAATTTTTGTGAATATTGTATCTGTTTATATCTCTATGTAAAATCATCTATATGTACATTCATTATGAATTCCAAAATAGCTGGATTCGTGAAATTTTGTATAGTAATTCAGATTGATCCTGAGAAGGTTTTAGATGAGTTAAATTTAGCCTAGGTCATTGTTATTGCAGTGCTCTAAGACTTTTTACCCATTTTTGTTGTCATCTGGGTCTTGTGACCATGAAGGGCAGAAACACAACTATTCTATTACTCAAAATTTAAATATTTCTCTTTTTTTTTAATATGTTAAGGTAATTAAAAATGTTTCAGTAATCTAATGAGTGGTATTAGATAATATAATTCTGCATCTTTTTTTTATATATTTAGTTATTTAATTTTATTATATTTAATTTGGTATATTTTTTTCTTTTTAATCACCCATTTTTGTGAATCTTTTCACCATGCTATTATATTCTGTTGCTAAGAGTAATGATGTGATCATTTTATTTATTTTACATGCTCAATATTTTATATATCCTTGTTCTGTTTGAGCAACCTTGTAAAATTATTGGCATTTTCCCCTTAGCTGCGTGCAAGGATAAATTGTCAAATATTGCTTAATAAAAGGCTCATTTCTTTAGTTTATATCTGTTAAGTTTATGAAGAAAATTAAATTTAAATAAAATGTGTTTATTTGTTATATGAAAATGATTTTTTTTAATTGATATTATAGCTATATTAAATAATCTAAATCCTAATATAAATTTAGGAATAAATTCAAGCTTCATTTAGAACTTTTAATTGCTAAAATCAAAGGAGGGGTGCAAGACATCTTCTTTGCAGTATAAAGTATTTTGATAAGAATTGCATAAACTTTAGTTTATTATATTTCTTGTTTTATTTATTATGTATTTGTGTATTTTCAGCCTATAGAAAGAAAGTTTAGACAGTTTGCACCTTTAGTGGTTCCAAAGAACTTGCAAAAAGCTTTACCATTTAAAGACAAGATTATTCACAAGTCCAAGAAACAGAGAGATCCAGAAACAGAGAGGGTTGCTGTTATCAAAGAACCTCATGAAAGAGAGGTAAATAACTGTTTTGTTAATTATACTAGAAGGAGATATGCATTTCATATTAAATCCCAAGTATTTGTTGAGTGTAAAGAATCTTTACTTCAATGCTCTCATTTTGTTGCAAACAAAGTAATATATGTACTATAATATAGGAAACATGCAAAAAAATTAGGGAAAATAATCCAAGTCTTAAGGATTTTCTGCAGATGTAATTAAATTTTATTGTTTAGGGTTATGCTGGGTTTGTACACTCCTTTAAACTCCTTAATTTAAGCTGCTTCTTTAAAAAAGGCCCTTAATTTTTTTAATGTCTGCATAATTTTAAAATATATATCTATGAATGAAAGCAAAGTAAGAAGCATCACTAAGAAATATTGTATGACCCATCACAAAATGAAGTTTCAGGAATATCTATAATTTGCTGTCTATTCTACTACAGATAGTATTTTGGAACATTGAATGAAAAGCTTAAATCAGTAATTCTTTTGAAGCTTTTCGATACTAGAATAGATTCTTTATCTGTCAATTGAAGACTTTTTTACAAAATAATTTAGATCAGAAGTTTGCAATGTCCATGTATTGGTAGTTGTGGTTTCCATATTTTAAATAATACTTTTGAAAAAGGGCATTATGTACTGGTAAGGTATTACTTCAGTGACTGTTGTATTGAACTGGATATTTAAAGGATTTTCTTGCAAAGAAGAGATTTTATGAGAATTTAAAAAATGAAGAAACCTTTTCTAAAATTTTGTGAATTAGGAGGTAATCAAAATTATAAGCTTTTGTCAACCATAGTTTTCTACCTCAGAGTTCTTTAAAAAAAATTGAAGGACTTGTTAAAAAGGCCATGTATTTTCACTTTCAAAGACATGTATGAACTGTAGTAGTTTTACATTTTATCAAATAGTTTTAAAGAATGTAATTTTTTTTTTACTATGTAAGGCTTTTTCCTATTTTCATTTTAAAGTAAAGTAATTTTATTTTAATTTTCATTATGTGTGTTACATTATTTAAGTACTTTTTCTCTTCAGTTTAAATTTAAAAAAGACATTTCATTACTTTTATTTGCATATACATCATGTACATCAATTTAAACTGATTTGGGTGAGAAATTGCAACTGTAAGATAGATACTGCACATGGAAAAATGATATGCCTTTGACTTATTTCGACTACTTTTATTGAAAGTGTTAAATTTAGATAGATTTAGATTTAGGGTGGGGTGGCCCATAAGGGCTCCAGCACTGTGACCTAAGGCCTATTGTACTGAAAAGCCTCCCATTCACTGGAACAAAAAGTCCCAGCACAAAGTTAAGAAATATTAACGATTAGGTCTCAGAGAGACCAATAGCTGAGATAAATCTAAGCAGCAATTTAACCGGGAAGTTGATCAGCTCCCATGGCTCGATGAAGTGATATCCAAGAAATTCAAATCTCTTGTCACAGTAGTAGTCACATTCACACAAAATGTGTGAGGAACTCTCCTCTGCCATATGGCACCCCCTGCATACTGGGTTATCTGTGATGCCAATAATGTTAAGGTGCCTCTTTAGGCAACAATAGCCAGTCAGCAAACCAATGGCCAACCTTAGCTCATTTCTACTGAGCTTAAGTAGCTCATTAGCCCTCATCCAGGGATAACCCTGATTAAGCTCCTTAGCCTGTCTTTGATTACCAGAATCAAGCCAGGCCCTATAAGTGTCCCCCATTAGAAGGTCCTTAACAGTCCTTCTCACTACATTATGAGGAAGACCAAGTACTGGTTCCAGCCAAATGAAGGGCAACTCAGAGCCGTACTTAGCAAGATTATCAGCAACCTCGTTGCCAAAAATACCGCAGTGCCCAGGAACCCAGATTAGGGTTACCTTATTGACCATAGCCAGCTGGTTAATGGTCCTGTAGCAATCCTACACAATTTTGGAGGATAAGCAGTACCTGAGCAAGGCCATAAGTGGGGCCTGACTGTCCGAGAAGATTTTTAACCTTCTGTTGGCAACCCCCCTTGCTATGCAGTATTGAAAGTGTTGAAATCATTAAGCGCATCCAGATGAAATAAATCTACCAGGATAAACATAAAATAATACTTTTTACTTAAATGAATGCAACAAATGAAGATTCCCAACCCTACAGGGATCAAAATGTTTAGCACACTTCTGAGAAATGTCACATGGTTGTAATATGCTAGGGGATTTGTTGGAAATTATCTGGGTAATATCAGAGTACATTTTCTCCTGAATTTTGTGGCCCCCTTGTTTAACTGCTAAAGAAGCAATATGTTTTTATGCAAATTATTTGTGTTTAATTACAAAAGAAAGTTGTTACATTAACATGACTGTTTCTTTTTCATTGTAGGTGTCCAAAGTACTTAGTATGCTTAAGACTGTACATGCTATGAAAGAAAAGAAAGAAAATAAAGCTATGTGGCTTCGAGCTCGTGCTCACAGGAAAGAGAAGCGAAAAGCAGAGGCTATTCATCATCAGAAAGTACAGCAAATGAAGAAACGAATACTGAGGAGAAAGCCTCAAAAAGCACCGTCTTAACTGTGATATTTATATGCTAAGAACTTATTTGTTATCAATAAGTGCCACAAAAGAATGGTTTGTGCATTATTGCAAAAGCCATTGTTTTTTAATACTGTACATTAATAAACTGTATATATTTATGTAGCTCAGAGTTGACATTTTTTGTGCAGTTCACTTCTTACTAAACTTTTAAAATTTGAGATTTTAAGGGGGCCTGATTGATCTAATTAACTAATTGAAAAATTAAAAATTTTAAATGAGTTTTTCCCTATGTTTATTTTTTATGAATTCCATGCATTATAAATGCTGAGACTTATTTTGCATTTAAGATATAGCTGTTAATTTTATTTTGCAGGTTTTCTGTAGTGTTTGGAATTAACAATAAGATGCTTATACACACCCATATATGTATAGATATAGTGTGTTAAAAAATATTTTCATAAAATATAATTTTATAGTTATCTAAAAATTCTTGTCCAGTCTTATGTAAAAAAAAAATTAATTGATGAAAAAAAATTGCAGCAATAAATATTAATATTTACAAAAAATATAAGGGTTTTTAAAAATTTAAATGAACTTATTCAGTTAATTTTTTTTTTTCCTGACTAGGCTTTAAAATTGGATTCTGAAATACAAAATAGTCACTATACTTAATATAATACTTAAAATCATATGATTTATTGAAAGTGTGCCAAAATATCCCCTTAAATATTTGAGTTTTTACTTAACTCAGTTTCATATTCTCAACTGAATATTTTCTTGGAATGCCTTTAGTGGGTGTTTATTTTCCTTGCCAACAGTATACATTTGTATTATGAGCAAAGCTCACTTTAGCTTAAAACGTAAGAGACACTCAAATTCTTTATTCTTTTGAAATATTTGCTTTTTAAACTTTTTTTACTAATATGAAAAGGTTAACAAGCAGAAAAAGTAATAAATATTATAATGAAAGAAATACTTTTAGAAGGAATATTTATCTATTTTTATATACATTTTAAAAATCATTAAAAGTTTTATAATATTTAAACTATATTTTAGTATACCAAAAAAACCCAAAATTGTTTAACTACTATAAATGAGTATGTTGATGTAATACAGCTGTCATTTATTTTAATATGTTACTCATGTTAAAAAAGATATTTCTCTGACCATTGAAAAACCTGAAATTGAACTCTTTTTATGTTTCTCAAGTGACTGTTGAAAGTTATTTTCCATAGCTTATGGATGATGGGCATACACATATTCTTAATATTGTCACGTGGATACAAGTACTGATTGCACACAATGAAGAGTCAAGTTAAGACATAACACCATTTATTAAATGCCAAGCTACCTAACTCGTACTCGAATAACAACTGTCGCTCGTAGTTTTAACACAGGCTTTTATAATGTAGCAGAACATTCTAGATTTATTTTAATGGTACTGAAAATTTGCATATTTTAGTAGTCTTCTTGACAACTTGACAAAGTGAACATAAAATTACGGAAATAAATTTGTCCTGACAGGATCAAACGAGACCTTTCGGTTCGTAGCCCTCGACTTTAACCATTGTGCCATGGAGCAAGGTAGATTCCATTTGAAATGTGGCAATATTTATGATTCATAGGTTTTTTGTTTACTACTTAGTTCAGTTGGATCAAAACGAGATAGAACAAATTCTATTCTAATTCTTATTACTGGTCTAAGAAATTCTTATCTGTTGAAATAACCAAGAATTTTTCTGCTTATTTTATCTTTTAAAATTTTTATTTAAAACAAAACAGTAATAGTTATGAGGGTTCTTTTTCAATTATGGCATTTTAATGTTGAGAGAAAGTTATATAGTTTTAAGAAAATTATTCAGTTAAATAAAAGCCAAAAAGGGTTATGTGCCTTAACTCTATTATGTCATGAGTTCTCAACTTTGTGCTTTTCTGTTCACATGCATTCACGTAATTATTTTCAAGCTCTTGTGGCGATGTGTTGAATAATAATAAAAAAATGAGTTTTAAAGAAAATAAAAGATTACTTAAGTTTTTAAGATCTAGCTAGTGAGTAATTTGCTAAATTAGCTACACTGACTTCTCTCTCACGTCGATTATAATCACGCCTCTTTTGGCGTCTTCCCAAACAATGGGCGAATGGGCAGGTCGCTATTTTTCGGTATCTTAGTTAATGGGTTTGAATCCCACTTCAGACATGAATGTTCGTAACTGGTCGTAATCAGCTGTAAGTTGTAGTCGTATAATCCTTCGTGTAGTAAAATAGTAAACTGTAACACTCCAAACCCAACCATCGGTGTCTGTCTGTATTGTTGTAATATCATTAGTTGTCAACGTTTATGTCAAGCTCGTTTTATTTTCATTACATGCTGTCAATATTTGTTGGATCAAAACGAGATAGAACATTTACCATCTTGAACCTAACTAGATTCTTTTGACCATGGCAATAAACTGCTTATCTAAAAATTTTATTTGAAAAATATGTAAATATGATTTTTTTTCTATCCTATATTCAAAATAAACTCGCAAAATATTTTTGTTTAGTTCTTTAAAATGGTATAGTACATTAATTTTTATTTCTTCTATTTTACTTATTAATACTTTAAAAATATTTTTAAACTCTATAGGTATTATTTTGCTAATACATTGAATAGTTTTTTAAGAAATAATTTTTATTTGAACGTTGAATTTTCATTGAAAATTGAATTTCTAAATTTAAATTTAGTTTTAATAACTGTAAACGAATAACAGATTTGTATAAAGGTATATTAGGAGTGTTTGGTAAACTTTTTGTAAGAATATATAAACAGTAAGTCTCTAGAGCATTTTAAAAAATAAGAAAATTTACTAAAAAAATCATTTATAAACACATGTTTTATAAAAACTATTTTTCAACTTTTCCTTATTTCTATCGGGGCGAATCTTTCTCTTTCGGACCATTTCCTTCATGGTGCAGCGTAAGATGATGCCCGTGGCAGATAATTTGACGTCCTAGTTACGGCCCTGCATCTCGGTACTTAAATAAACCATTTTGCGATGTTATCCGTCCACATGAAGGAAATTTGAAGCTACATGTTACCCCTTCCCTCATTTTATTCTTTTAGGATTTGAAATTTGAGAATTTCTTCCGTTGTAGTCTTACTTTTAAGACGAATTCCAATAAGATCTTTCAGCTTCCTTAACCCTCGTCTTTCTGTAGATACAATGAGTAGTATTTTAATAGTTGATTGGTTTGGAGCGGTACAGACTACTGTTTTTCCGCACGAGGGCTAATGAGACCGGAGCTTACTGCTCAAAAGCCGATTCCGATAGGCTACGAACATCCATATCGGGAGTTGGGTACAAACTCCGGCACCGAAGGGCAGCGCCCTATCCGGCCGTCGTTTAGCGAGTAGTATTTGGTTTTTATGTAAATAGGTATGCAATATATTATAGCAAAATAATGTTACAAAATGAATATTATATTTAGAACATACCTTTTGAAAATTATTTTATATAAAATTCGATTGTTCCGGCATTATATTTTACAACCTCGAATGCGTTCGCGCCGCCTATTAGAGTAAAATAATTGATACAATTACTCTATTTACATTTAGCAAATATGTTTAGTTCCATAAGACCGACATCGAAGTATTTTCCAACGTTTCGTTCTTCTCATTACATCTAGGGATGTATATAAATCAAACACGGTTGTGAAATTTGTGGTTTGTTTCTTTGCTTTGGTCAGTTAAAAATTATTATTACCTCTTCGCGTCTCGCATCGCTTTCATCTGATTATCATTCAGTGATCACGATCTATCGTTTCTTGTCTGTAGTATGGTGTTAGCGAAAGCGTTATGTATATACAGTAGAACCTCGGTATAACTACCCCCTGTGGGACCAACATCATATGGTCGTTGTAACGAATTGAAAAAATAATAAAAAAAATTGAGCAAAGAAATGATGCAACAGTACATACCTAGAGAACACTTCTATTTATTTATATTTCCATTACTGAATTTTTGAAAAAGATTCTGATTGACGCTAGTTTCAAGTACATTTATGAATCTTTCATTATCACTGATTCCATATCCGTTACATTTTGAAGGAAATCTTCAGAATTAAATTGTCCTTCAAAATATTGACGCAAGGCTTGATTGCATTGAAGGCTTCTTTTTCATTCGCTTTTTCAAAATCGTGGACGATTTCTTCTCCGTCGTCGGAATCGCAGATTTCTTCATTTCTGGTAATACGGGCAATAAAATCGTCCTCATTCAAATTTTCTCCGCAGCACTGTAAAGTTTCGTCTACCGCAACAAACTCATCAAAAGATAATTGAAGATTTAGTTCTCCCCTTTTCGTTATGCCCCCTCTCCTCCTTTAAGCAAACACAAAGAGAGAAGTACAGGTTTCTTGAAGTTGCACCACAGTACAATAATTTTGAAATAGCCCACTTGCTCGTGAGTTCTGCAGACTAAAATTGGCTGTCGTTCTAACGAAAAATAATACGCTTGGGGTTGTTGTAATGATTCAAAATTAACATTATTCATATGGTAAAATAATTGGAACTTTTTTTAAGAGGGTCGTTCTAACGAAGGGGTCGTTGTATCGTGGGGTCGTAAAAAAAGAGATTCTACTGTCATATAAAAACTCAGTTCTTGGCTTGTACGCATCACGCGAAAACTGCTAAACGTATTGAGAAAAGTGTTTTTTTAAGTTTATTTGTAATAAATTTCGGCTATATTTTTTCTTAAAATTCAAATTTGATTTTCTTTTTTGAATTACGCGATATTTTAAGCAGGGACGTCTGATTCTGAAGATTCCGTTGATATGTGCTTCAGAACAAAGTACAAAAAAAAACAAAAACGGAGTTATACAAAATTGCCAAAACATAATGAGAAAATAATTGGCAACAAATTTTCTTAATAGAAAGTTCTCTGAAAATATAAACAACAGTAATGCAATCTAATTCATGCATCAATACCACAAAACTTTCAAGGCATTACTCTTGCAATACATCAGTACAACTGTTAAAAACGCAAGACATTAAAATGGTTAACAAAAGAGAGAGAGAGAGAGAACGAAATATTTATAGTAGATGAACCTTAAGTAACTATACATAGACAATTACAACAGACGGGGCACCAGCGATGACTGGTAAGAAAAAAGGATTTATTGCCTTATGTAGACAGGATTCCTTATTCCCTAAATTTATTTCTTATCATTGCCTCATACATCAGGAAATGTTATGCGCAAAAACAATCGGTTTTCAACACGTATTTACGATAGTAACAAAAATTATTAATTCCATAAGATCGGGAGCTATGCAACACAGATTGTTTAAATTACTTTTAGAAGATGAGGACGTTCAGTTCACAGATCTTCTTTTACATACTGAAGTGAGGTGGCTGAGCAGAGGTAAAATACTTGAGCGGTTTATCATGCTTTTGCCACAAATAAAGGAATTTATTGCATCAAGAGGCGAATTTTACGAGCAATTAGAAAATAAGGATTGGCTAATCGACCTCGGATTTCTGACAGATATAACGGCAAAGTTGAATGAATTAAATTTAAAAATACAAGGGAAAAATCAGCATATCGCTGACATGATTAGTGCAGTAAATGCATTCAAATGCAAGTTAGTGTTGTTGAAATCCCATCTATTGAAAAAATCATTATCACATTTCCCAAATATAAAATATACTGTTGAGAGTTTAAATTTGAATAATGAAAATTTTACTGCTACATCATATTTAGAAATTATAGATAAGCTAATAGAAGAGTTTTCTTCTAGATTTGAAGATTTTGCAGCATTAGAACCCGTTCTAAGATTTTTCATAAATCCATTCAATGTTACTGAAGATGATGTCCTTGAAATAGTTTCAGTGTATTTCGAGCTTCATAATATCGAAGACCTAGAATTAGAAATAATAAACTTGCAAAGTGATATTATTTTAAAAGCGCATAGTAATGATAAAATGTTTTGGAACTTAGTCGATGAAAATAAGTATCCTATTTTAAGGAAATGTGCGCTAAAAATTTATTCATATTGTGCAACAACATACAATTGCGAGTCTTTGTTCTCAAATATGAAATATTTGAAATCAAAATACCGAACAAAGCTTAATGACTCACATTTAGATAATTGTTTAAGGACCGGGAACTCTAAATATATCCCCAATTATAAGAAATTAGCTGAAAATATGGACACCCAAGTTTCACACTGAATTATATGTATCATTATGTATGACACCAACAAAATAAAGTTATAAAAAATCTGTTTTTTTTTAATGCCTATTTATACCTGTTGATTATCTGTAAAATATGCGCCCTCGGTGATTTTCAAATTTAGTATTGCGCCCTTAAGGACAAACAGGTTGCCGACCCCTGCTCTAGTCTTTTGCAGTAACAAACTTTTCAGTATGTCTTTCCTTTTACTGAACGATATTTTTATTATCATCTTTTAGGTATATTATGCTCAAGAGAATATTAAAAACAATCGCGTTTTTAGGTTTTATTACTATTATATCCGAGTACTATTTAAACATCTAACGAAGTAGCTTTGTGTTGCGAGAATCTTGTAAAATATTTGATTTTTTTTTTTTTGTTTTCTTGTGAATGTGTAAATTTTACTCCTGTTAGCTTTTTTTTTAATGATGTCCACAGGTAAACACATGGAGAAGGTGTCCGTGTTACTTTATAGAATCCGATAATTTTCCAGTGGACATATCAGGATTATGTGTTCCAATCTACGTTCATTAACACTAGACTTTGTAACGAATCGGACTTTTTGAAATGTCATTTTTGTATTACATTTGGTATTTTTGTAGAAGTTTATTTTGCCTTCGGATACGTGGAATGGTTATCAAGAAATCCGTTTATCACTCCGAATCTAGACAATGCACTAAGAACATGTGATAAATTAAACGATTTTTGTCCAATGCCAGTAGCCTCAAGTGGAACTAGGTTTCTGCCACACGGGGCAGATGCCACATTTGCTCCTCTAAATATATTATTATAAAAATAAAATTTTCGGGGGCAAGAAAAATCAGCAGCTGCGTAGATTTCTTT
>CM063498.1:60731035-60743535 GCA_032207245.1 Pardosa pseudoannulata
TATATATATATATATATGCATACATGTGTATACAAACATGCATGCACACACACACACACACACACATATATATATATATATATATATATATATATATATATATATATGGCGATACTAAGTTTATGTTTTGTACCAAGGTTTAATAAAAGTATTAATTCTGAAATACAAACATTGGATTAGTTTAATTTTAAAGGACCAACGATGTCTTAAAAGTAGTATTTTCATAAAAGTAGGCTGGAATTTATTATGGAATAATAAAGTTTCTGCAAGAAAATTTACCGTATTATTACAAATTTGTATTTTTTTTTTTTTTGTTTTGTAGATACTTTTTTTTACAATAAATTTTTGCGTAAGCCAAGAAGTTAATTTATATATATATATATATATATATATATATATATATATATATATATATATATATACATGAAATCATGCATACTAACATGTTAGTAAATATTTTTAACCCATTAATGACGAGCCTGCTTTATAAAAGCAGTCAAAAATAGTTTACAGATTTTTTATGCTTTCCTGGAAGGATTTTTTTCTTTTTAGTGAAGGTAGATGGCCATCTTATAAACAATCTCTAAATTATGATGAAAATAAAATTCTGTCTGTTCCTCTTGCATTTAAAGAATTTTAAAAATAATTGTACAACGTGATAGAATAGCAATTTTTCTAAGAAATTGTTTTTCCCTTTTTAAAGAAACACCGATAAAAATATATTTAATTTTAAATTATTTGCGAGATATTTTGGTATGTTCTTGTTCAAATGTAAATTAGAACGTTTAGTAGATATAAATTTAAAGAAAGGTAAAGATAGCATCCTGGAGAATTTATTATTTATATGGAATAATTTTTTAAAAAAGAATTCTTTAAACACGAGCTAGCCAGAGGAAATTTTATTTTTTCTACGGTTCAACATTAGGCGAGAGGAATCCAATATCGCAGATACTGACCTACCTGAAGTTTCGTTATTGCATCAAAATATTTTGCACCCCCTATATAATAATAGCCTAAGTTATCTGTCCGTCTTTCCTCAAATTTATGAAGCGGTTGGACCTGGAATGGATACAGGCAGCCATATTGATTTCTTGGTGAGTTAGGGTTAGCAAAATTCAAAGTTTATCTTCTCCTAAACTATCGATCCGATTCTAAAACAAATTGGTATAAATATGCTTCACATCACCGCGGAAAATATTGTAGTCTTTAAAACGTTCGAAATCCACCCCTTTCTCCCTTTTCGAGCGTTTAATGCCATTATTTTGAGCTCTATTTTCCCCGGTTAAGAGCAGGGAATTAAATTTATCAATTTATCACATAATTAATATTTAAAAATAACATTTTTTTCCAGCATTATGACGTCATTCCTTTAACCATATCATTTACTCCTTTCTTATTTTAAATTACTTAAATATCGTCAGCAGTATTTTCATATTTTATCACTGAATTTAGACATCACGTAAAATTTTTTCCTTTATATTTGTATTAAATAATATATTAGGTACATATGTGTTAATTTTAAATTTAAACATGGATTATTTTTCCTGCAATAAAATTTTTATCACCGGTATTAACAACAAATACGTTTAATAAAAGTCTAGGAGTATATTTCACGGGCTAATAAATATCTAGCGTTTAGGCTATATATCTTTGAAAATTAAGAAATTTATCTGTTTGTGTCTTTTATTTTCATGCATATCCACACGGTTTGACTAAATGAATTCATCGTGATTCTAAACTACATTCATAGTATCAGGAGACTTTATAGGAATATGAAGGTAAACAAATTATTGAGTGTGTACCAGATAATGCTCAACCAAGAATCAAATCATATTTTATCTGCCTCATAGGGTATTTTACAATTCTGGAAAATTAAAAATTTTACTGATCCCGTCATATGACGGGCTATATGCTAGTTGAAAAATATTATTTGCGAGTTAGTTTTAATAATCGATGAAAATGCATCGCTTCCTATTTTACACATTTATCTATTTATTTATTTACCAGGTTGGCAGGTATGGTATTGTGTATTGTACTAAATGTTGAGATAGTCTTAAAAGTTTATATTTTTCAATAAAAAGTGACACTTGAATTAGATTTTCGTGAGTTTCTTCCATTTTTTGAGGATTGTTTTCCGTCTAATTTATCAGTAAAGCTTCGCGTTTGTGGCTTTTGATGCTTCTTTATTAATTTCTCGCTTTGTTTAAGTAAATATTATAATCTTTTTACTGATAGAATCCAAATTAAAAACTTTGTAAAATTTGGATTAATAAGCAAATTATCAAAGCGATAGAATTTATAATGTATCCGGTGTGTTATATTATGTGCCATCGAAAAAATATATCGCGAGCGTATGCTATTATATACGCCATGATTATACGCCATTTTTTAAAAAGAAAGCAAAAAAATATGCATTTATACAATAGATTATACAAAATTAAGACATAAATGAGTAAATAAGTTAAATAAAGAAAAAATAATAAGCTTTTTTCTTTCTCTTAATATTGGGTATTTACTTTGGCAGTTATTACTCACATTAGTTTGTGATTCTCAGTTTAAAAAAGTATAAAATTTATCTATTAATTTATATCCTGATAAAAAATACTGGTTTAAAACATTTATCGAAATTCATTTAGATTATAAAACCACTTGAATTAACCTTATAATAATATTATAAGGTTAATTTAAGTCAAATATTATAATAGCTTTTAAAAATTATTTTCTAAAAAAAGAGATCAGAAAGTTTTGTGATAAATCTCTTACATTGAGATCTGGTGGAATGAACAGTATCTAATATACTACTCATGTTCGGGTTTGTCTTATTTCTAGGTTTTATATTTTAATTGACTAATTTGTTAAAAAACAATTTTGTTTTAATTAACCCTTTAGTATACATTTTATTTTTCGATTTCAAAATAAACCAGATCTTGTTATTTATGAAGACAGAATCGTTGTAGTACAGTGTCAAAATGATAAGAAATTAATTTCTTAATCCTTCGCCTCACCGTAACCGATAAGAACAATCCTAAGTTAAGTGCAAAACAATTTGATAGCTAATCATCGATTAGATCTAATTGACTATTGTGGCACCGGGTCTTAAAATGTGTTAAGGCCACGTCTGATTGGGATGAACTAGAGCTAATATATTAAGAGCCATACAAATATATAGTAAGTAATCGCCGATTATCTTTAAATACAAAATTGTAAGGTAAGGTCTTAAAAGGAACTTGCTTAAACATATAAACATATTCCTTTTTGCAAGAAACAATAAAATCATTTCAAAAGAGATGGGTATCCGATTCAAAAGACATATATCTAATGTATATTACGCGTATTAGCGAATAAGATGATATTTTCTTTAGAATATGTTTTTGTAGTTGCAGTTAGAGTTCTCATTAATTTGTTTTTCATGCATTTGTTAATTTTGTGATTTACTACTTTTACCATGTTTATTTAGGTTCACCATCTGAGATGCAAATGATAATAGTGCGATTTCACGCAGCAATGCACATCTCAACTTATGACGATTCTGGTTTTAATTTCAAGCCAAAGGGCAGCTTATCATTTGACTATAAGGCTATTTCACGCAGTAGGGCAAATTCTCAAAATATGACAATTCTGGCTTTAGTTTCAAACTGAAGGGCAGTTTATTGTTTGTCTATTGGCTGTTGCAAATATGAAAATGAATGGGAAGGGCATTATAGTAGTTCGTGACGTTGCTACAAATTGCTTTATTGTTTTTTCTATTGGCTGTTGTAAACATGACAATGAATGGGAAGGGCATTATAGTAGGTCGTGACGTTGAGAGACAAATTGCCTTATCGGAAGGCCATTAAAGCCGTTTATGACGTTGCATGAAATCGCACTATAGAGAAATTGCATGCAACAGAGTACATCTCAACTCATGATAATTCTAACTTTCGTTTAAAACGGAAGGCAGCATAATGATTTACCTATTGGTTCTCGTAAATATGAAAATGAATGAAATGGACATTAAAGTAGTTCGTGACGTTGCTTGAAATCACTCTGTTCATTAATTTGAGAAGGATATAGTTTATGAATGATGTTAGTATATTAATGTCTACCATGTTTCTTACGAGGCAGAGAAAAACTAAACTTGAATAGTTTTATAAACAATTTTTTGTACGTGACGATAATACTTTTTACTTCGTTGTAGTATTTGTTTTAAGTGAGTGTAAAATAACACATTTTACCTGAAACCATTCGATAATATTGTTTTTACAAATCAGTTTGTCCGAAGAAAATTGTTATTATTATACTGGTATGTATAAAACTTGCATTTACAAGCTAATATATGGATTTTTTTTACTGGCACGTAAAATGGGTTATTAAGTATTTAAGTTAGTACCTATGCACTTAACACGTTTCGTTTTATCACTTCAGATTTGGCTCTTTTGGGAACTTGCCAAATTGGTGATAATTTAGCCAAGGTGGTGTATGGTTCAGCGCTGTTCCAAGTACTTGTGCTAAAGATTGTGTTTCTAGTGTTTTAAAAATTATATAAAAATGTTGAATTTACAATAAAATACGTAAAATTATGCCCTTTTCCTTTTTGGCAATATTCCAAAAATCGTCAATTTCGGGTGGTCGCCAAAAAGAACGTGGCTGCAGGAAGCGTCGTCTTAGGTGAATCAGTCCGAATTCTTGCATATCAAAGGTAGATTAAACTTTGTAATTCTCAAAAGATTTTTTATCTTTTTTAAAGTATTTTGGTGTCATTATGGTATACTTCATTCTAATACAATTGAACAAGAAATATATACACACCTTTTTTTCCCCCACAGAGATATTTATACTTTTGTCGATGTTTTTCTGTTAAAATTTGAGGCTTCTTGGTTCTGATGTTCCTTAAACGTTTAATATGTCTGTGCTTGTTCTGATTAAGTACGATCTTCATACATATTTTATTTGTGTAAAGATGAAATCCTAGTTATCAATTATTCGTTTGAATAATAGAATAAAACATTTTGATATAAAAAAAAAAAAAAAAAAAAATTCAACATGGCAGCTATTTTCTGTTGTGTCTTTAAAATAATTTTATTAGCGTTTATTGATAAATTCTTGTGTGCGTTTGCCAGGTTACTTAATTACGATTTAAAATTTTGAACAGAATGGTTACAGCTCTAATATCGGTCTTTTTGTGTACACGATACTGGGTATGAAACGTTAGTACTGTGGGAAATCCCCCGGCATACTAACTGCGAACTGACTGTAACCGTAACGAAGATTCTAGAGTCGGTGTCGGTGCCGAGAGAGTGTAAACAGACCAGATGATCGTTCGCTAGTTCTTTTTACATGTGTATAGTTTTTCTGTAATTTCTTTTAAATGTATATAAATTTTATTCCTTTTTCTCAAATGTATTCGAGCATTTAATACCAAATACGGGATTCACAAGGTGTTTATCAAAGAACAAAATAGCGCGGCCCGGTACAAATTGACGAGAAGCAGTACCATCAGAAATTTGGAGGTAAGGCCTCTTTGCTTTACCTACAGATTTAATTGTACTGTATTCTCTTGTGGTCTTTTACAAGTACATTTTCCAATAAAAGCGTTTTTATCTGTACTTGTGGTCAAGAACAGATTAGAATCTGTACTTAGATCTAGAGATTTCATAATAAAAATCGTCTTTACATTGAATTACATATTCCTATCTAACATATTACATATTCCTACATATTACATATTCCTAAATTTAAAAAAAATCTATATTATATATTAATTCGTAACGTAAAAGTATAACTATGGTGTTAATACAAAACGTATTATTATTATTATTATTATTATTATTATTATTATCATTATCATTATTATTATTATCATTATCATCATTATTATTATTATCATTATCATCATTATTATTATTCATCATCATTATTATTATTATTATTATTATTACTACTATTATTATTAAATTGAAATGAGTTGAAGGATACAGGAAGCTTTGACTGTTAGTTGGACTTTTCCTCCTATATCTAATTGACGATAGAATATCGGACACAATATTTTTTTATGTGACACAAATCAATTATACCCACATCTTATTAAAAAACTGAAGCCCTGCAAAACGCATTAAAGGATACGCACATGATTATGTAGTTACAGTTAGACCTTAGTTGAGAAGTTTGGTTTGGTTCAAAGCTCTACAGTCTACTGTTTTGCTATGTGACGGCTAATGAGACCGGAACCTACTGTTTAAAGCCGATTCCGAACGGCTATGATCATCCATGCCAGCAGTGAGTTTCGAACCCACGATCTTCGGTACCGAAGAGGGGTTCACAACCAAATTGAAGTTAATCCATTTGGAATAGTTTACAAAAATTGAGACCTAAATTGTCTGAATCATAATTAATGACTGGAAATTTAAATTTTAGAAAATGCTTAATGGAGTATCTTCTAACACATGTACATATGCATATGAAATAGCCCGTTTTTAACCCAAGGAAACTAATTTTGCAGAAAGAAAAATGGACTTTGTTCAATCTGTATCTTAACCCCTAAATTGATATTAACAGGGTTTGTTAATATCAATTAAGTGATCTCAAGACACTATACAAACATTTCTTCTAATGTTTATTTCATACGTTTACCATATCTCAAATGGTTCAGAATGATTAAATTATTTGCACCATGGGTTATGTTCGTGCATAAAAGGGATTACTCAGGTTGTCAATCTTTTGCCAACACAATTGATGACACGTTACGTGAAGCTCAGTTTGTGATTTTATGAAATGATACGATTTGTTCGTGTATGATTTTGGTATCCGCGGATCACTCCAAATCTACAGAATATATCGAGATGCAGGGTTTCTTTTCTTTGTAAGAGTTTTCTGATAAATTTAGTCTTCTTTTCTCTCGAAGTTCCTTTACAAGTTCTTTTTTTACATTTAATGTTTAAGTGATTTCTCAGGTTGACACTCTTTTGAAGACGGAAATGATTGCTAAAGATATGCAATGTTCAGTCAGTTATCTAAAATCTTAATAAATAAAGCCAAACGATGACCGAGAAGTTAGGGTGCTGGCCTTCGGAATCGGAGTTCGTGGGTTCGAATCCCATTACGGCATGCATGTTCGTATCTGTTTTTAATTGGCTTTAAGCAGTAGGTCCCGGTCTCATTAGCCCTGGTGTTACGAAAAGTAGACCGTAGCGCTCCAAACCACACCTAAATAAATAAAACTAGGTATTTGTTCATACCTATGCGAGCATCAAGTAGAAACTGTAGAACGAATTGGGATGCGGATTTTTTAAAAAACTTCGATTTCGCGATTTTTAATTTTTTCTTTTGTAAGTATAGTTAGTGTTACCTTAAATGTCAGAAAATCTTCTTTTGTAAAACAAGTTAATAAAAATTTCTGGGTAGTAATCAGTTTTTGAACCGGAAAACGAAAATTTATTTTCACGTTTAATGGCAAACGAGAAATGTGTCGGCTGAACTTAATGTAATAATTTTCCCGATAGCGCACAAAAAGTGTGTTCAAAGAGTACATATGGCTTGAGTGGTTAAGTAATGTAGGCATCATTTTGAGTGACGATATAATTTATTGAATAAATTAACTCTTAAAATGTTTATAAATTGTGTATATTATATCGCTGATCTTTAAAAAAAATTCTAATTTTATTATCGTTCCAATTAAAAGTGCGTGGGAGGGTTGATTTAAAGCACTAGCCTTTTTTTGGGGGGAGGGGGGGGCGACACGAATGCTAGTTACCTTGTAGACTTTCATTAAAACCGTTTCCTATCCGTTTGCGCTTCAAATTAATTTTTTTAATTCCCAATAGTCTGGTCCAAATCAATGTTTAAGTCATATCATTTTATTGCTATCCTGTCAATTTTAGCCGAAAGCTGGTGGATTGGTTAGGGCGCTGATCGTCGGTACAGGAGTTCGTGGGTTCGAATCCCACTATGGCATGGATGTTCGTAGCTATTCGGAATCGGCCTTAAGCTGTAGGTCCCGGTCTCATTAGCCCTCGTGTAAAACAGTAGACCGTAGCGCTTCTAAACAAAACCAAACCAAACCAAACCTGGCAATTTTAATTGGGTTAAACAAATGTAAACAGTAATTCTGAAATTTAAAAGCAATGACGAATGACATTCACTATTGTACCTGCTGCAAAAGAAAGATTAAGGACCAAATTAAAGTCAAACGCATATATCTTGTATCTCACCATCCGTCTGCAAATTTGCGGAGATAAGCACATTTCGAATCCCATTGAAGCATGGATGTTCATAGCCGTTCCGAATCGGCTTTAAGCAGTAGATCACGGTGTCATTAGCCCCCGTATTGCAAAAGTAGACCGTAGAGCTCCAAACCAAACCCAACCAAACCCGAAACTTGCTTATTTCTGCAAATTTTCGGACGGAAGGTAAGATAAGATTTTGACTTAATTTTGCCCCATGTCCGGCCAAAGTAGACACTGAAGCTCAAAGTGCTAGATTGTGTCCTTCAGTTTAGAACTACTTATATGCATGTGTGTGTGTGTTTGAAGGTTGATTTGGAGCATTACCCCTTTTGATGTGGGGAGGGGGGGGGGAGAGCAACACGAATGCTTGTTATTACAGGAACTTCTGCCTTAAAACCTACATGATATGACTGCTTTGATTTCGAAATTAACATAACGCGTGGGAAGAACCCTTGTTCATTTAAATGTTTAAAGGCCTTAATAATAGTAAATTAAGGTGTTTTTTTTTAATGTTAAACTGATTTATTTTGTTAGAGAGAAAAAATAAAGTAATAGTTTTGCACCAGGATATAAAATCACTCCGTTATACATCTTAGAGTTAGTCTATAAACGAATATCTATTCTAACAATCGATATCCTGAAATTTGGTGCCTAAAAGCAATACCCTGTGTGTCGTCAGCATTTCTTTTGTGTGTAAAAACTCAGAAGTGTGAAACTTGCTTTAATTAACTTTAAACCGTAAAGCACACTTAAAGTTACTCTTTATATTTTAATCTTATTAAAACCAATGAATAGGCTGTGAATCAGATAAAATAAGATCTATTGAAACAATATAACTGTGTTTGCAAGTAGTTATCACTTATATATTGTCCGTAGTACATTCGGCTGTAAAAATTAGAGCAACATAAAATGCGACAACAAAAAATTATCAAAAATCCAAATTTCAAGCTCTAAACTATTCACCTAGAAGCTAATCTTATAAATGAAAACATGAAAACAATTTTTATTATTGGACCAAAAGTGAAGAAGTTGAATATATTTTTTTCCTTTTTCCAATTCATTGCGAACTCCTGGCTAAAGCCTGTATAATCCCCCATATTAAAAGAAGTCGAAAATTTCAAGATCTAAATTATTAAATAAGCAGTTAATCATTCGTATAAATGAAAATATGTTTTTATTATTGGTTTAATACGTTTTTGGAAGTGGGATCACTTGGAATCGTTACTAGTCATTTGGATTATATTAGGAAATATTCGTATCAATATTTATGAGCACCTTTACAAAATGTAACAGAAATTTTATTTTTATTAAGTGTGTATGCTCAAAAATATAAACAAAAAAGAAAAGTTACTTTAGAAGGTGTACTGTCACTAATCGACGTTTGTCTTCATTCTAGTTATTCAGACTAAACCAAATTTTATGTTAGTTACACGAACAAAACTTGATGTGTTTGTTTATTCAACCGTCTGTGTGCGAACTCAATAGAGCAATTTGTCGCAACGTCACGAACTACTATAATGCCCTTCCCATTCATTTTCATGTTTACAATAAGCTAATAAACAAACAATAAACTGCCTTTCCGTTTGAAACTAAAGTCAAAATTGTCATAAATTGAGATTTGCCCTACTGCGTGAAATCGCCTTATTCAAAACCCCAACGAGTCAATTGGTGAAGTGTATGTGCTTTATAACCAAACTGTAAATTTTTGTATCAAATTCATAAACTGATAGATGCGCTTACAAGAATGCATATGTACTTATACTGTTTAAATCGACCACTTTGCTATTTCACATACTGTCTTCTTATGAATGCCATGCTAAAACATACAGATGGGCAATCATTTTGAAATGCATGCTGTTAATTCCTATTAACTCTTTTAATTGCGACATTTTATATCTTACTGGGGTATTAAAAAATTGCATGAGGGAAACGTACTTTTATGTTTTTTGTAGATTGTCACTTGAGCGCGGGTCACGTAAAATTACGTATTTAGTAGATTTTTGCGAGAGCGCAGGTGACGTATAGATACGATGTACGATATACGTCCGCTACATATGTGAGTCCTCGACGTAATTTACCTGCATGCAATGAGTTAAAAATAGTCATAAAACATTTTTTTTCCAATTTAGTTTTTATCTTACGAAAGCAATAAAAAGGTTTTTTATATCGAAAGAACACACCTTAAACTCAGGTTTAATATTTCTTTTCAAAGCTTAACACATTGAAGACGGGGGGGGGCGGGAATTCCCGTCTTTTATTTTTCAACTGTTGGCGACGGATGACGGAAATTTACGTTTTTTGGATTTTTTTGTTATCGCTTTAACAAAAAAGGTGCTAGACACTTTTCAGCGCACACCGTCTTCAATATGTTAAGAAATATTGTCTATTATTGGAGGCAACAACAAAATTGCTTTACTGTATTGTTTGGTGGTTAGCGTCATAAATAAAAATTGCAATTTAAATGAGGTTTTTATTGATTTGGAGCTCTACAGTCTATGTTGCTTAAATCGTTTGATTATTTCAGATTCTTTTACTGTGATTGAATGCTACTAGCCTTGAAAAGACGATAACATTTATTTTCACAACACCAAAGACAAGTTACAACGCACATTAAAACAGACAATACTGCATCTCTTAAAAATTCCGAGTGTTCAATGTTTGTTTTCCTTCAGAACGCGCCACTAAAAACTTTACGAGTTGAGCAGTTACCCAGCTTCTCAAAAGCAGACAATAGAATTCACGCGACAGTCTACTTTATTTGCAGTACGAGATTTAAATAAGGAAGTCTGATCAAGACAAATTCTAATTAAAAATTACCTAGTGTACTTTTCATTATATTGTAAAATCTGTTTCATTGAAAACATATTCTTGTCTCCAGTTTTTTAGTTCATAGTTAAAAAGAGACTAGGTAGTCGTTATTTTTACATGTTACGATAGTTTAGGTAAATAAATGTTAAATACATCGACAAGATTTGTCAGTTTAGTTTTTAGCTACTTTGACATATGTTAGGGAAAAGCAGAGAGAAAGGATGAGCGTAAAAAGAGAACATTCATTCGTAATTGCCACTTATTTAATAACCTCCTGTTTAAAATCCTTTAAAACCGCCTACTCGATAGAAGATATTCTGTACATGACAACTTTAAATACGCTTGCTTCGCCAAAGCAAGACGCAAATTATGGCAATTACTTTATTATTGTATTTTGTTTTCGTCCTTCGAGAACTTGGCCTCTTCGTAGTTTTAAAATGTACACGCATACAGCAGTAAATGAGGAAAAATAGAAATTGTTTGTGATTTAAAAATTAACTTGTAGCTAACTCAGTGCTTTGTTAACTTAGTTATGTAATCTCATTGTACATAATTGTGACTTTAATGATATTGATGTTCATTTTGCTAAATGTTGTAAAAGGTAGCACTTATAACAAAAATAATTTCGTGGAGCACCTATTATAGACAACTAAATTTAAAAATAAATAGGTTGGAACAATCAGTTTAGGTCTCGAAAGAGTTGGCAAATTTAAGATAATTTTAAACATAAAGGCAAAGACGGTATCCTGCAAAGTATAAAAATTTCCTCAAAAGTTGAACTATTTCATACATTTTCTATTTGAAACCGTAGCAAGAATAATGGAATAAGATAACTGATAATATTTTAAATGAAATTTAATCTATTGCATTTATCAATGACTTTTAGGGACTTTTCATAAGTGTACTATTATAAAAAAAATCTGATGGGGACACCACATGGCTTTCTTGTACACCTATTAAAATAGGTACAAATTTTTAAATTTCCTTGTATTATTTATATGCCATCAGGATTGTCGAATGTCATGTTGAGATCCCTTCAAGGTTCAAAGTATTTCGTTTCTCAAAGTAACGGTGTTGTCTGAGTAGAGCTGAAGTACTGTCATCTGGCGACGACCGGCAGTGTTAATATCCGTTCGTTATGTTGAAATTTTACGTTATGTAAATAGTCATTATAAACCAATAATTTTCGCGATCATAATACTACTGTTATTCTGTATCAGGAATGGATTTTATAAGCATTTTTTTAACTGCTTAACAAAATTTGCTATAACTGCATATGAAAACATAATAGACATCTCTGTTATATTGTTGTAGTTAGGTACCGTTAGCATTGATATCAGTTGCATCACAAATCTTAATTATATAGAGTGCAGATTGCAATCAAACAGGGAGGTACAGAACTAGATATTACATCACTACGAAATATAACATTTCAACGTTATATACGTAATTGCCATAGATTTAGATAAGTAAGTATGCACAGACGTCTTA
>CM063498.1:60748535-60793535 GCA_032207245.1 Pardosa pseudoannulata
ATTATTTCTAGTGCACAGATTCAATTTATTCCAAAATTGGTAAATCTGGATTTTGGCGGTGTTATCCGTGAGTTCGAATTTCATCGCTGTCATGAACATTTTGTAGATGTCTGGAATCTGCTTTAATCGGTCTGTTTAGCCTGTTTTATCTATCTTATAGCAAAAAAATTGACAATAACTTTCGAAACATTTCAAACACTTTTCTACTGATTTTCTTAAAACTTAAAATAAAATTTTAGTTACTTCTGACCAGGAACTCCAACGAGACCTTTCGTGTTCCAACAATTTTATTTCATGTGTATATTGAAATAAAAATAAAGCATTCATAAATTATTACAAATTTCCTACTTACTAGTAGATTAATATGTTTTTACTCATGTCTCTCAAATGTAATCGGGGAAAATCTGGCAGGGACTCCAGCCCATTCATGATGTTTTCGTAAGTGATGAGTTTTCATTTTCTCTGATTTTATACTTTTGACTTACTTTTTGGACTTCTATCCACCGTATATTGTTCTCTACGGAAAGGTATTAATTATTAATGTATGTAGAGTAATAAAAATGTAGTGCTACTTGAATAAATAAATCTAAAATACCGAAAGGCACTATATGTCGATAATCGTTTACTGTAGTCTGATGAACAGTTCAGTTATACCTGAGCTACATTACTGATCAGTTCACTTAACACATTGAAGACGGTATGCGCTGAAAAGTCTCTAGCCTCAGTTCCCGCATATTTTTTTTTTTAAATGTTAAAAAAAAAAAAAAAAATCCAAAAAACGTGAATTTCCGTCATCCGTCGCCAACAGTTGAAAAATAAAAGACGGTGATTCCCGTCTCCGTCTTCAATGTGTTAAAAAGGAAGAAATTTCATTCTAGTGAGATATCTAGAATCTTCCAGAAATAGCATTTCTGTTCCCTATGACGAGTATTAAGATGATGGAATTTCTATATGCAATTTATACTGTGAATTCAAGAAATTAACTGATTGCCATCGTATAAAATTAATGTTTATTAGATTCATTATTGCCCAGCGACTTTTTTAGCATTTATTTTTCCTTTATACCTCATCAGATATTTATGATCGTTTTTATATAGTTAGAAAAATTTTATTTGCTTTAATTATGTATGTCTTTGTACTTCTTCCTACGTTTACTTACGTAACAATTCGCTTGATGAATAGAAGTGATAGAAAATAATGCATTTTCAAAATATTAATACGAACCATATGTCAATGTGTTTTGAATGCTAATTCACGAGAAAAGAGGAACAAAAACTAACTGCGGATATTTTCGTGAGGAAAAAAAATATTTTGCACTGATCGCCTAAAAATTATGAGTATTACATACAATTGCTTTTTGTCATCAGTGCATCGATGAATCACGATATTTGAATACCATGCACAACCTTGACTTGTGAACTAGCTATCACTAGTGGATTGTTTTACGGAGGAGAACCAATTCATGAAAGGCCTCTTCTTCCCAATCTGTCGCTGACGTCTTGCCTTATAACCATTTTATTATGGTCTGCAAGATAAGGCCCACCCCATGCTTGTGGTGGATAACACATAAGATAAACAAAGTTGGCATTTTCGTCCGTGATTTAGTTTTACGTCCCGCTTTTAATTTAAACGTTGATTTTAGCGCCCCTATCTCTTGCGCCATTAACTGAGGGGGGATTCTTGTCATCTGCGCCATAAAAGTCAATGCTGTGTTTTGAAAGACTTTGGATCGTGTAAACGGAATATCGGTGAACGCAAATTTGGTTGTCATGAGGCAGTGATAACACAACTGTGAGTACTGACTAACTTTTGAAAAGATCCTAAATATTTAAAAATATTTATCCTTCATGTGTATGATAGTTAACACTAGTCCGTCTTCATATAGAAATGTATTTAACGATTTCGACGTTTGTTAAAATGATTTTGACAACTCTTTAAATCTATTCTTTTACTTCCTGTAATTGGTTGAATGGCTTCGGCAGGGGTAATTCAGGAATTCGACGTACTTCCTATAAATATTTAAATAGTAAAAGGGAAAAGAAAATACGCTCTTTCTCTAAAATGTTGTTTTATTTTTAAGAATGCTTCTGTAAATATATTTCTGCATTTGAAATTACACACATACATCCCTTATATTTTACTTGTCAAATTAATATCGGTGAAACCTAGATGCATTGTTTTTCAAAGAAGTGAAAAGGGAAAGTTATGAATAAGGAAAATGGATGTAGAAATTTGATAAAATATAAAACTATAAGTAAATTAATCATTCACAACACTGAAAATATTTCAAAATTTTTAAAGCAATTTATATTGATACTTGTCATGAAAAAATGGCGTTGGAATCGATGATACTTTGCATTGAAATATATATATTTTTTATTAATACATGTTAAAGTGGAACACCTGACTGCAGACTGAACATTTTATGCATCTAAGTTGTGCAAGTATGCTATTACTGTTAATCTGCGAATGTATAAAGATTAATTTAAATTTAACAAAGCTTCACTTGTTACAGAAAAATTCTACTGATTCAATTTCTACTGATTTCTACTGATTTCTTACTTTCATTTCTCTTGAACTTGCTTCTGGTCTGTGAATAGGTCTTACACTATATTCCCCTGATTAGTTCTTAGGTTGCAAACCCTCTGGAAGTCTATGAAAACCAACGATGAGCCAGATATCTTTTTGCCATACACATGATCTTGAATAATTCTTATGAAGATAACAACAACGTACAAAAAACAGCAAATAATATTATTTTGTAAAGCACCACTTGCTGGTGTGTGGCACTATGCTAGCCTGGAACCTGCCCGGCTACTTTACTTGGACAGGTAAGCTTTCTGTTCTTAGACTGTCGCTGGGATGCATTAAATTACCTCCGAGTCTTTAAGGACAATAAATAACATTTATTTACAAGATTGATGAAAACTAAAGGTAGAACAAAAACATATTATCTCGGTGTCCCAGAGCCTGACCTAAAAACGCAATCCGAAATCAGGTGGACGAGCTTTCCATATCAAAATGAAAACGGCGTTGCGTTCTCTCACTCCAACAAAAGAGATCTCTTCACCCCGCATTCTCGATCTTGACTCCAGACCTGAACTGTTGGCAGATCCTCTCTCCCTTCTTCGCGGGGTCAGCTTCTGGAAACTTGATCCCTCCCGAAAAGGAAATCCTCCTTTCAGATGCACTGCCGCTCTGAACGAAAAAGAAGCGACTCATCCGAAAAACCTTATCAGGCCCCTTAGCTGGCCGGCTGCTATTTTCCCTATGGAACGCTGGGTGAAGGAGTCAATGGGATCGATTTTGCAGGTGTAGTGAAGGGTATTCATCTGTGAAACACAGGTCGTGGGTCCTAATTCCTTACCCATTTCTCAAAATTTCTTAAATTTCACAGAAGCGATGCTTCTAGGAACATAAATCAACCAGACCGAAACGATTATAGAAGCTGGAAAACTAAGAATTTGAGAGCGAGGAAGGAATAACATTGGTTCTATGAGGTCCAATTGACTATATAGAAAAATGAAAACGCGGGAATGCAAGACCGAAGTTACACTGTATTTCGTTTATACAGTGACAGATTATGAAAAATTAGACAATGATAAATTTTCCATTTTACTAGGCATCATAAAGATAAAAGTTTCTAGATTAAAACAAATTGAAATGTTTACGATATATCTTTTTTTTTTTTTAAATAAAATTGATACATTTATACTATCGATGTACTATTCTTAATTCTATACAACTATTTTGAATTTGAAATATCTTTGGTTCTTTTATTCAAATTGAAAGCTATTGTACAGTTTTTTGTTTAAAATATCGATTATTGTAAATTATAGATTAGAAATATGAATTTCGCATTGAAAATTTTCTGCATTACGAAGCATTGCAATAGTAGTTAAAGTTATATATCTTACATAGCATGACTTTCTTTTAGCGAGGGCAAAAATTCAAAGAAAGCTTAAACGGTAGACATTAAGTGTTTTCATTATTATTAACTAAAAGTTTTGAACTTTGTACATATATAAGTTGGAGTAAAAATAAATTAAAATGTTTCTTAAAATCGGGTAATAATTTTGAAAATTTTTGTTATTTCTTAAAATGCTCCTTGCTGCTTAATTTTTCTTAGATCTCTACAAAATGTATACCAAACACCCCTAATATAAATTAAAACAAATATGGATATGTTTTAAATTTAGACTATTAAATTCAATTTAAAATTTCAAAAGTCCAAATTTTTCGCAAAAATTCGACATTTGGGATTCAAAAATGTTATTACAAATTATATACATTATTACCATTGTTTTATCTACAAGAAAACATTTTAAAAATTTGTTTGTAAAAGACAGAAAATCAAGCAATCTATGCACTTTCATTAAAAAAAAGATTTATTGCGAATAAAATTTATTTTAAGTTTTTAACAACTTAACATTTTAATTACAAATGTCTCCACGTAAGACTAACGTCTAGAGCTAAGCAGTAGGTCCTTCGTGTAGCAAAAAGTGACCTTAGCGTTCAAAACCATTCCAAAACCACTGGATGCAAATTTTTCGCTGGTCACATTGAGTATGAGCTAATGAGAACTGTCAGTCGTGAGTTAAAAAAAGAACTTTCAGCTGTTTATCCAATGTTCTTGACCGGTTAAGATGTTTGTTTATTTTTGCTAATACACAATTTGCTCATAAGTGATGCTAAATATATAAAATAATCATAAATACATCAAAATACAGAAAATATTTATTAGAGGCTCTTCTCCGCCTTGTTTACCTGTTGAATGATTTTAAGCACTTTTTAACAACCTATTAAACTTCTTCATTATTGGTTTTTTTTCGGTTTTTTGACTTTCTAAGTCAGTATTTGTAGAATTTTATTGTAATCGGGTTTAATATATTCATTCTGCAGTACCACCAGTCATTTACATTCATTTATTTCATCATTAAAGGATCTCTGCAATCTTTATCTCATATTAGTATTTGCAATGTGAAGCTGTTGGTAAGCAGATACTTATCATGGTTCAGTGACGTAGACCTCATTTCTGATAGACTGAGTCGATATAAAGCCCATTTTTAATTATATCTTAAACTAACCGTTTTGCAGTTTCCCTTTGGTCTGAGAAAATAAGGTTCCCAGATGAAAGTTATATTTATTTAACAATTTAAATTAGTTTTTGGATTATATTTAGAGTTGCCAGGTGTCCCGATTAATCGGGATTGTCGTCGATTTGAAGCATCACGTCCCAGTGCCCCGAACGAACCTTTTGGGATGCCCTGAAGTTCAGTTTTCAATTTTTTACATCGCATGTGCATGTATGTGTTCTTCATACCATGGTACATTGGTAAGGGGTTGAGAATAGTCTTGTTGATAGAGATTTTTATGAAAAATAGGTTTTCGATAGATGTAGTTGAAGTTCTACATTGTATTTAAAACTATGATTTCTATTGTTGCCGAATGCGTGATTATGTACCTTAAAAATAACATAGTATTGCAGAAAGTCGTCTTAAGAAAAATATACAAATTTATGTTTAAAATTGCTTTTATTTCTATATTTCCGTTTATTTTTGACTGTTCCAGTTTCAAATAAAAATTTTGGTTAAATTTATTTTATTTCCTTATCTAGTATAAATTAAAAACTATGTAGTAGCCGCATGGAAGTCTAAGCGAGCCAAAATCTTATAGAAGGGATGAACAAAGTGATTGTCGATTTTTTTCAAGGGGGTGAGGAGTTTGACTTGTAAGAAATCTGGCCTCATTAATTGTATTACACTAATAGTAAAAACAAGAAACGGCTTTAAGCAATAGGTCCTGGTCTCATCAGCCAAGTGTAGCAAAACAGTAAACCTTAGCTCTCCAAACGAAACGAAACGAAAAACATGTTTAAAGATTAAAAAAAAAAATTGATCAATTTGGAGCGCAAAGGGTTAAAATTGTTTGTGAATTGATGCGGTATATAAAAAAAGAATTTTAAGTTATCGAGGTTTTTTTGTTTTGCAAAGATAAAAAATCTTCCTTTCAACGTTGAATAGAAGAATTTGTAAAGCAGGTTAAGAAAATGTTTTCAAAGATAAAGCTTTTGCTTAGAAGATTCAAATGCTGTATTTTTATTAACCAGGAAGTATAAATTATCGCCACCATGCTATTAATTTTGTCTTGATTAAATCATTATTTTCAGAGGAGGTTTTCTTGAAACCACGATATATACTCAAGAGCCAAAATATTATGACCACCCCTACATTTTGCAAGGAACTCGCCTGGATGACGTGAAAAGCACGTGATCAGGTGGAAGCGGTATTTAACTGATGCTGGAGAGTTTGACGAATCATTCTTTCACTTCTGTGTGTGATGGGAAAGGTTGCGGATCTAAGCGATTTTGATAGAGGGCAGATTGTAATGGCTGGAAGGCTCGGAACAAGTATTTCCGAAACTGCACGACTCGTGGGTTGTTCGCGATCTACAGTTGTTAGTACTTATGCAAAGTGGATGAATGACGGTGAAACCAGCAGTAGAAGACATGGTGTTGGACGTCCACACGCTATCAAAGAAAAAGGTCGGAGACTGTCTTGCATAGTGAAGCAAAACCGGAGCCTAACAGTGGCTCAGCTGACAACCCAATACAATGCAGGGCCAAATAGAATAGTATCGAAGCACACTGTTCAACGGACACTGTTGGATATGGGGCTATTTGGGATGTCGTGGGACGACAGCTCAGAATTCAAAGATCACCCATTCGCAATATCTCGGATTTGCGTAACCGTTGCTTAAACATCTGGTACAATCTGTCTCCGGCCATCTACCAAGGACTTGTGGCATCCATGCGAAGGCGGGTTGAAGCTGTCTTGCGCTCCAAAGGTGGGCCAACTCGTTATTGACTGGTGGTCATGATGTTTTGGCTCTTGAGTGTGTGTTCAACCAGTTTCACCAATATTGTTTATTTACAGGAATGTTTACTTACAGAATAATTAGTTGTTACTAATTTTAGATGGTAGACTTAAATGTATGTTTTTAGTGAAACGTCGGATTGAAAGTAAAAACAAAAACGTCTTTCTAAAATAGTATGCAACATGCTTATAACTTATCAAATACAGTTGGTTTACCTCTATATTATATCCTCTAAATATTTTGACACATTTCAATTCATACTGGCGTCTTTTTTTATAATCCCCAATATAATAATAGCCTACGTTATCGGTCCGTCTGTCCTCGAATTTATGAAACGGTTAGACCTGGGATGGATAGGGGCATCCATATTGGATTTTTGATTAGTTAGGGTTAGCAAAATTCAAAGCATGTCTTTAAAGCATTCGAAATCTACCCCTTTCCCTCTTTTCGAGTGTTTAATGCCATTATTTTAAGCCCTATTTAAAACCCATAAAAGCAGGGGATTAAATTTATCAATTTATCACATAATAAATAGGTAAAAATAACATTTTTTCTGCATTATGGCGTCATTCCTTTAACCATCTCATTTAATCATTTCTGATTTTGAATTATATAAATATCGTCTGAATTATTTTCATACGTTTACTGAACTTAGATATTACGTAATTTTCTTTTATATTTTGATTAAATAACAGATTAGGTACACATGTGATAATTTTAAATTTAATCATTGCTTATTTTACGTCGCAATAAAACTTTTATCACCGGAATTAACAACAAATTCTTTTCATAAGTCTAGGAGTCTATTTCCCAGACTAATAAGTATCTAACGTTTAAGTTATATATCTTTGAAAATTAAGATGTTTCTTCGTTTGTGTGTTTGTTTTTATACATAACCACACGGTTTGACTAAATGAATTCAATGTGATTCTAAACTACATTCATAGTATCGGTAGACTTTAGAGGATTTTGAAGCTATACAAATTCTTAGCTAAAAAACAAACCATTTTTTACCTGCTTCATAGGGTACTTTACAATTCTTGAAAATTAAAAATGTTACTAATCCCGTCATATGACGGGCTATATGTTAGTTAATTAATAATAAAATTATAATCCTGTTAGTAAATATTTTAATTTGAACAAACGTGCAATACGGAGGAATCTCGGAGTGATCTAACTTTTAAACATGTTATAGAAACTTTATATCTTCTATGTCATTAAGCGAGGAAAAATTAACTGCTCTGGTATTATTTGAGTAGAGTTGGGAAGCTGACTACGAATGAAAACGTATGTTGTACGAATATTCGTATAGAAATTTAAGTTCTATCAAAATATTAGAACCTAAATGATGATCGGAGACAATAACTAACAATAATTTATACTATAAGTTTCCCGAACGATGGCCGATTGGTTAGGGTGCTGGCCTTCGGAACAGGAGTTCGTGTGTTCGAATCTCACTGTGGCATGGATGTTCGTAGTCGTTCGGAATCGGCTGTAAGCAGTAGGTCTCCGTCTCATTATCCCTCGTGTTGCAAAAATTAGACCGTAGCACTCAAAACCAAACTCATATTATAAATTTATTAATATAAAATGCTAAACTTTATATAATGATCTTGTTAATAATCGAAAGTTCTAGGCGTATTTCAACGAAGTTTCTATCCGTATACCTAAAATTAAAGTTTTTTTAATCTTTGATATTTTTCTTAGTATTTTTAAAAATGATCTAAATAAATAATAATCGCAATATAACTGTCTCTTTATACATAAAATTTAAATTATTACAATATATTAAAGTTTTTAAAATTAAATTTGAGAGTTGTATTTTTCTTTTGAGACTACAAGCATTGAAAAATATTTGATTTTCCAGTAAATATATCTATGTATGTGAATAAAGAAAAACATGCTTAACCCCTTAACGTGCACGCTCGAGTTAACTCGAGCGCTCTAAATTGGTCAAACTGTGCCAACACTCGAGATAATTCGAGCGGCGTTGTACTTTATGTTGCTATAATTTTTCATACTCGAATGCAATCGAGAATTGGAAATAACTATGTGAAAAAAAAACAATCGTTTTATTGAAATTGATCATTTACATGGGATTGTAAGCTATAACACTTACTTATTTAAGTATAAAATTTATATTTTTTTCTAAATTCAACGTTCTAATTTGTGTTTTTTACATTAAAAAATTCAATTTTTTTGACCACCTTTACAAAAAACTGTGCATTAATGGGTTAAGTTATCGAAGTAATAGAAAAGTAAAATGTTATTGGATCAAAGCGTCAATAGTTAAACAAATAAAAAGTGAATAAAATGTCGAATTTTCGCAGTTACCAAGCAAAAGTAATCTTAATTTTTAGGAAATTAAATTAATAAAAAATCAAAATAAATTAATTTTCTAGAGATTATAACTATCTAAACATGTGCTAGGTTTTTAGTTATCATTTTTCAGGGAAGACCACATTTCAGAAATGGAGCTTATTTGAATTTTTGAGCTGCTAATACTTGACTCTTCAAAACTTCAAAACCTCGTTTTATCTAAATGTCCAGCAGTAACATTTACGTTTTTAAGAATTTTTTTTTAAACAGAAATGTATTCACATTAAGTCTGTTTAGTCAAAAGTTTTTCTGATTCAATATATAAAATATAAGAATAAAATTGAAACTGATATTTAACACTAGATTTACGGATGTTGATCATATACCTATTTTTACTGAAGTGAGCGAATTTGACTCATACAAGAAAATTGAAGTTTTTTGCAAAGAAAATAGTTCCCAAATTAATTTGAATAAAATGCTCATTATCAAAAAATTCATGGAAAACATTTTTTAACATATAAAATTTATTTTTGAAAAACATTTTCCGCAAACATTTCTATTACATTTAGCACAATGGTTTCTACATCTGTTTCTTTTGCATGACTTGACAATTCTTCCGTGGGTCAGTAGCATGAATTTCTGTCATTGGAATGGAAGTGTTCTCGACTTCTTTTCTATATTTACTTTATACTATACTTTATATACTTTATATTTTATATTTACTTTATACTATACTTTATATACTTTATATTTTATATTTACTTTATAGTATGCTTTATATACTTTATACTTACTTTATAATATACTTTATACACTTCATACTATACTTTATATACTTTATATTTACTTTATATTATACTTTATATACTTCATATTTACTTTATACTATACTTTATATACTTTATACTATACTTTATATACTTTATACTTTATATACTTCATATTTACTTTATTCTATACTTTATATACTTTATACTTTATATTTACTTTATACTATGCTTTATATACTTCATATTTTATATTTACTTTATACTATGCTTTATATACTTTATACTTTATATACTTAATACTTTATATTTACTTTATACTATACTTTATATACTTTATACTTTATACTTTATATGTGTGGTGTATTTTTAATACTTACTGTAAGTGTACAGTGTTAAATATATTTTATTACTAAAATAATGTTTTTATGATATTGTTTTATATATATTATATATATATATATATATATATATATATATATATATATATGTTGTATATATATGTATATAATATATGTTATATATATATTATTATATATATATATATATATATATATATATATATTTAAATATATATATATATAATATATATATATATAATATATATATATATTATTGTCGGTCCGTATCTATTAATAGCTTAAAATACATAATGAATCATAATGTTTCATAATGAATGCTTGAAATTTGTTTACCTACAGTTGGGTTTTATTGTTGTTACCATAATCTTTATGGCGTCATTTTTCATTAGTGATTAGAATCTCAGTACGAAATATCTCGTAGTAAATAAGCTCGATTATTGCGAAACTGGATCTAAACTTAAAAATAGATTGTTTCTTACTCTTTGTCTGACTACCAGGCTGTTATTAATTCTGTTGAAAAAGATATGTCTTTTCGTCCTGGACTACGTAATCGCTAGAGCGGGCGCTGATAAGTGTTAAGATATCCATTCAGTGTTGGCGTAAGACATAGTCAAAAATATCCATGCCTGAGAGATTAAGGTGAAAAATGAATTGGATTTTAGTTTCCTAATGTGGGTACTTTTCTACAAATAAAGATAACGAATAGATATTCACAACTAGTATATATTTCAGTGCTTCTATAAAACTTAACAAAACAAAACAAAACAAAACATTTTATCTAAAATTTTGTGGTTTTATAAGGCTTTGAAAAAAGTGAATGTGATTTGTTTCATCCTAATATATTTTAGATGATCTTCTTTTAAAAAAATCTTGAGTGATGTGGATTTCAAACAGCTTTTGTAGCAAGAAATAGCATGCTGTTTTCCGAAATCTTGAATTTTAGCCAATTTTTTATATAGTATCCGTCTACGTTAAAAATGTAATTTTTTTATAAAAATCATTTTTTTTAAAATTTTTCTATTGTAAAATTTCAACTTTAAAGCCTCAGAATCTGTTTTTGTTTTGTCTTTATGGCATTTTAAAGCAAAGTTACAGCTGTTTAAACATTAGTGCCAACTGTCAAAACAAAACGGAAATAGCGACTACCGAACCGGAAGTTGTGAATTTAAAACCTTTTAAAGAGCATTTTTTGGACAAAACTTTTTATATTTTCATGAAGATTAGTTTAAACACGTTTCTAGCATTTTTAATAATCAGCAACTTGGCAATTAGAAAGTTTTATAGCAAGAAAGTGTGGGGAATTTTAAACATGTATTTTAATTTTTTAATACTTAAAATTGCTTTCATAAACTTCAAATGCGTTTTTCTCAGAACGGTATTTTTAATAAAAAGTGGAAACTTGAAATGTGATTTCTCAAAAAGTTCTTAAAATACTTTGTTGGAAATTATTATGAATGCTTTTGACAGTATTTACTAGTAAATGACCTAAAAGCTTTAAATTGGGATAATTTTTAATGATTTTACACTTATAAGTTAGCTATAAAGGTAATGAAAATTCGTTAAAAATTCAATTTGTATGATTTTGAAGGACCAAAACTTTTTACCAAATGTAAATTAAGCAAAGATTTTAGGGGATTCACTAGTCCAGTGTATAAGAAATGTGTTGCATCAAAAATATTGAAATAATTTAATTTATTAAAAAATTAGACCTTTTGAAAAAGCCCAATTTTTTTTACTAAATTTTCTTCATTTATTAGAAATTTTATAAAAACTTCTCCGGAAATAAATTTTTTAAGTGAAATTCTCTGATAATATAAAAAATAAATCTAAAAATGTAAAAACATTAACTAGTTTCTACGTTTAAAGAAAAAAGTTCTCCCAACGTAGACGGATACCTTAAACTGATTGGTTTTAAGGTTAATTTAAATAGATAAGTTTCATTTTCATTAACTCTGGTTTCAATATCAGACAAATAATTTCTGGTAAAATAGAATTATTGAATTCAAATCCTTTAGTCTTCTATCCTCTAGGGCTGATTATCCCACTGGCAAGTGGAGCAATAGACTGTGGCCCCAAATGTTGCATGTATGTATAGTATATATGAGAAATAGATAGCGCGAACTCAATCCTTAAATTCAAACCTCATTTTTCCGTGAATGTGAAATTAAAATTTATTCATCAGCTAAAAATAACGTGGACAAACGAATGATTCACTTATTTCGCCTGCATATTCCACATGTGCAATACTTGAAGATGAATATGTTGCATCATCACTTTTGAGGTCTATAAATTGGACCATGGTAAGAAACTAGCTCTTCTTATTTCTTATGTATTTGGTCTGTAATAAACATGTGAACTGGTCAGATTCTAAATTAAAAATAGCATTTCCAAAATGCTATGTGAGTCGTCTTTGTCTCTTCATAGTTCTTTCTAAATTTAAATATTGGGGTGAAACGTCGTGAGATTCCACTAGTTATGTATATATACGTAGAATATTTCTAATGCTGTGTTGGTATTTAAGTAATAAAAATAATTTATAACTAGATTTTGTTCTGTAATGCGAATTTTATAGACATTATGAAGTTCGCTTTATGTAATTTTTAAAATTCCATTAATTATACTCGGTGTAAACTCAATAGGCACTTCAAGGTCACTGATTTTTCCCCGATGACCAACTGTAACTATGGTAACGACAGTTGGGGAATGATTTTACTCTTTTTTCCCACTATGTTAAGGGGTGTCATGCATCGTGTGGGCTCTCCGTGCATGATGAAAGTATGTTTATTTAGACTACACTTTGAAGAATACTTAATACTTTACACAAAATTTTATGAGTAATTTCAGACCTGTTCATAAATTTAAGATATAATCCCATTTCATAAAATTACAATTCAAAAATTGTATGTTATATTCTAATCCGTAAGATTTAAAAAATTCTACTGAAAAAGTAAATCTTTTTTTTTTCCACACACAGTTGCATTATTTACAGAAATAATATCATTAAGATGATTGAATATTTCGCTAATTTTAATGAGTAATTAGTTATAATTTCTCACTATTTTTCTTTATATTTGTATGATTCTTTTAATTTAAATATCAAAAGTATTTCTTAATAATTAATTTATTTAAGAGAATGTAGTTCTGAAATTCCTTAAATTTAAGTTGTATGTTAATAAGTATATTATGAAGTTATGTGGACCATAGTAAAGTTTCTATTCCAAAATTGTACTGTATTAATTATTTTATGATTTTACAAGAATTGAAAGAGGTCTTAATGCAATAACAATATTTTGTATAATTTTATTATGTATTTAAAGATTTATGGTCTGTTGACACATTTTTAGAAAGTGAAAATTTCTTTAGAAGGTAGAGATTCATAATGTTTTAGTAAGAATTCTAAATTAAAAGGAATTTTTGTATTTTTACAAAAACATCTGTGATTTATTATAACCATTTTATACATATTGTTAAACTTTTCTTTATGTAAATAGTTAACGCATTTATGCACAACTGAAAATTTTGACTTATAATAATAAAGCAAGTCGTCTGAACGTATTGGAATCAAATCCTCAACTGAAGTGCTGAAAATAAGTGTGAATGCACAGGCTTCTTGGTCGCTACCACAGTAACCGATGACTGGGGAAACGAGAATGTCTGACCTTGAAGCGCCAATAGATTTTACATGGACTATAATGCAAACCGCAGTCTGTTTTTTTTTTCGGTATTTTTGTGGTTGGGAGAGGGAGTGGAAAGATGAGACAGAGTAAGCAGAAAGATAAAAATATAACAATGGAAAATTATGCTCGGGAAGTTTGCTTTCAGAAAATCAACGACATGATTAATTCCTACATTCGGTAAAAGGAAAACATTGAATAATATCCCCGTAATATAGTCAATGTTTTAATATTCAGTTTTATTTCGAATAAATATTCATGCTCGTCCAAAATGCGATTTGTGACGTATATGAATTATGTCGATACATTCTATAATATGCTCTTTTTTAATTAAAGTAAATTTTGAATGTTTCTCAAATTTCATAAGTAAGCAATAAGTAGATGTCGACTTGTGTGCAGGGCCCGACTCAGATACTTTTGTGCCCAGGGCACAATCCAATTTTTGTGCCCTCAACCCCCATGCAAATTTATAGCGACAATTTATTATCACTATTACAGTCATATAAAAATTATAACATTGAATTAGCAAACAGATTTAAGAAATTAGCATTAAAGTAATATTCAAAATCAAAAAACCCCAAATTTTCATTTTACGTAATCATTATTATCTCTGTTTAGCCATGCTAAAAATTAAGGGCTTTAAAGACCTAGAGTGACCCTCTTTTTTAATTTTTACCTTATATCACTCGCAAGCTCTGTGGTGCAGAAAATAACTAATAATAGAATTAAAAATAATTTAAATTGATGAGATGATTTAATGGTTCATAGTAGTACGTTGCTAATAATCTGTCTTATAAATATGCATTAACCCATAGGATAAAAAGAGCACCGGGTTCGTTGAGGGAATTAATTATCAGGTAAATAACAGTAAAATTAAAGTAAATAGGAAACAATATAGTTCATGACAAACACAATTACCTCGTACAATAATTTATTAAAACTTAAGGATGGTAGTGTAAGTATGCAATTTTCCCCACTTAATATGTGTTTCAAGCACTCGACTAAATTTTCGTGCCCAGGGCACGTGCTCCAAGTGCCCGTGCGATAATCAGGCCCTGATTGTGTGCTTAGGGATTAAGATCCTTGCGATACAGCCCTCGACGTAACCACTTGTTCCTGGTCCCTCTCTAAGCATTATCAGGTCATGATCACTTTACATAGGCCTAGTTCAATCCAATTATTAGCCAACAAGATTCTCGGAAAAAACCTTTTAAGTTATCGTAAAATAGATTTCTTAAACGAGGCGGATGGCCTTGAACTCTGGACATGTTTCGTTTGTTAAAAGTACATAAAATCGACGGAATTGAGCAATTAACCTCATTTGAAAACTCATCGAGAGATGTTCCTCTGCTAACTAGGTGACTAGCTGTTAAATCATGAATGACAATCTTAATATAAGTATGAAACTTCTTGTTCATGATCATGTTTCTCAATGGTCATTAAGAAAAAAAAATACGGAAACTATTGTAATCACCGGATTTTTTTTCTTTAACACATTCATGATTTTAGTACACAAAGAACTGTACATTTAAATAAAAATAACATGTTTTTGTCTTGTATTGCCAGTATAAGTAAAATAAACAAATGTAATTAGAGTGGATAAAACCGCTCCTAAATTCCTCTTCCTTATCACTGCATATCGATATTAAAAAAAAAGGGGTTAAGGTATCCGTCTACGTTCGGAGAATTTTTTTCTTTAAACGTAGAAACTAGTTCATGTTTTTACATTTTTAGATTTATTTTTTATATTATCATAGAGAATTACACTTAAAAAATTTATTCCTAGAGAAGTTTATATAAAATTTATTACGATAACTTAAAAGTTTTTTCTTGGGTACAAAAGTAACGGTATAAATAGGAAAACGAAGCCGAATGTTCTTGTCTACTACATAGATTCTGGAAAAATTTAGACAAAAACTAGTTTTTACTCAATCGATGCGAGATCACAGAACGGGAAAAAATTAAAACTATACACTACTATTTCTATTTGATTTTTCTTATTTACTATACTATTATACATTTAGCCACTAAAAAATATATTTTTTGTTTACAAAAATCTTATTCTTGTTATTTATATATTTCTATTTATATATTTGTTTATATATTCAATATAAAATATGAAAAGTTAGTTAAAAAATTCAATAATTTTCGATCTATTGAGATTTAACTGAATAACTAAATTTACTTGCAAAACGCCCGCTTCCGATACAATTCAGCTGTGAAATGTACCCGCACACAATGTGCTAATATGGTTGACAGTCTCAATGGAAAGAAAAAAAAAGTTTATTATTATTTTATTAAAGTTATATCTCTATCTTGACTCCCAATTTATTAGATCTTTTGAGGTTTACCTAAATCACCAGGACAAATATTATAAGACATCCAGCCATTTAGGAATTCATTGCAAAAGTGAAATACACACACACATGTAAGCAGATAATTTTATATTTACAGATTTATGCTCAGTGAAAGATTTGGTTAAAAAAAAGTACTGTGGTAGGGGAATAGATAGTACCGTCAAACACTATAATTACAATATAATCCGATCCAACCAATCTCTCAAATATCCCCTATATAATAATAGCCTAAGGTGTCTGTCGGCAAATTTTTGAAGCGGTTGTACCTGGAATGGATTCCTCGGCTAAGGGCAGACGATTAAATTTATCAATTTATTCACGTAATAAATAGGTAAAAATAACATTTTTTTCTAGCATTATGACGTCATTCCTTTAACCATCTCATATAATCATTTCTTGTTTTAAATTATTTAAATATCGCGTGCATTATTTTCATACGTTTTATCGCTGAACTTACATATCCCCTATATAATAATAGCCTAAGGTGTCTGTCGGCAAATTTTTGAAGCGGTTGTACCTGGAATGGATTCCTCGGCTAAGGGCAGACGATTAAATTTATCAATTTATTCACGTAATAAATAGGTAAAAATAACATTTTTTTTCTAGCATTATGACGTCATTCCTTTAACCATCTCATATAATCATTTCTTGTTTTAAATTATTTAAATATCGCGTGCATTATTTTCATACGTTTTATCGCTGAACTTACATATCCCCTATATAATAATAGCCTAAGGTGTCTGTCGGCAAATTTTTGAAGCGGTTGTACCTGGAATGGATTCCTCGGCTAAGGGCAGGCGATTAAATTTATCAATTTATTCACGTAATAAATAGGTAAAAATAACATTTTTTTTCTAGCATTATGACGTCATTCCTTTAACCATCTCATATAATCATTTCTTGTTTTAAATTATTTAAATATCGCGTGCATTATTTTCATACGTTTTATCGCTGAACTTACATATTAAGCAAATAATTTTCTTTTATATTTGACTTAAATAATAGATTAAGTATATAAGTGATAATTTTAAATTCAATCATCGATTATTTTTTGTTGTAATGAAAATTTTATCATCGGTATTAACAATAAATTCTTTTCATATAAGTCTCTGAGTCTATTTCACGGACTAATAAATATCTAACTTTTAATTTATATATATTTGGAAATTAAGAAGTTTGTTCGTTTGTGTGTTTGTTTATTATACATAACCACACGGTTTGACTAAATGAATTCAACGTGATTCTAAACTGCATTACAGGATCGGGAGACTCTAGAGGAGTATGACGATAAATAAACTATTGAGAGTGAACCAGATAATTCTCAGCCAAAAAACAAACCATTTTATTACCTGCCTCATTGGGTACTTAACAGTTCTGGAATATTAAAAATTTTACTGATCCCGTCATATGATGGGCTATATGCTAGTTAAATAGTAACAATAAATAATAATAATAAAATAGCTGCATAGCCGGGCGTTGTTTGGAATAGTTCGAATAATGGATCGTTCGCTAGCAGAGAAAAGAAGTGAAGGCACGTGACACATTCTCAACGTTTTTTCCTAATTGAGTAAGAAAAAATTCCACTGCTCCCTGGGTACAGAACGCTAGGTTTTAATTTTAAGAGTAACTTTAAAGTACAGTAAAACTTCGATTAACCGAGGTTTCTGTTAACCGAGTCAATAAGGAAGTCTAATTTTTTTCTGCTTTCCAAAATGAACTTGGATAAAATTATACACATTTTAGTTCGTTGTCCGTGTTACAGTCACTTCTTCCCCACAAAAGCGCTCAACTTCCAAGAAATAATACACCCTTTTTAAATCTTTTTAGCTATGAAACATTAGTTCATATATGTTTATTTTTTATCATTTAAAGAAAGTTATATTGTTTTTTACTTTAAAAGTTAGTTAAATTCGTAAGCACCGAAGGTTTTTATGCATGGTTTCTATTAACCGAGATTTCCGATATCCGAGGTACTAGCGGTCCCAATTAGCTCGGATAATCGAGGTTCTACTGTACAAGTTTTTACATGACTAACAGTGATAACAACGACATTGCTTGGATAATATTGGGTATAAAAAACAAAACGAAAGTGTAAAAATACAGAAAAAGAAGTAGAATACAGAATAAATTAAAAATGAAAATGAAGAAACGCTTACAAAAAGCAATATCAAAACTACTATTTATTGTGGTACACTGGATGCAATGTAGATACATGGACTTGTTTACTAATTTACTACAAGGGTAGAGTGCAATGAATTTGCTAAGCTCTTTTTAGGAACAAAAATGAAAAAGAAAAAAAAATTATTAGGATTAATTTTTATTAAAATATTGTGTAATTTTAACTTTTCATGGTTGATTATTAAACGTTTTAGATAATTGAAAATTGGAATTTTAACCTTGATTTAATATTTGACAGACTGTTTAAATTAACTCCTTGATATACAATGACGTCTGGAAGACGTCAGTCTTCTCGTGTGCCAAAGTAGATTTTGACGTCTCCGAAAACTCCATAGCTGTCTCCGACGGACGTCGTACGGCATTATAATAAATCATAATTTTATACTATTACTTCATTATTGTACATTAGCATCATATATAAACCTCATTGAATGTTACATAGAAATGCAAATATCAAATTAAAACGTTCTCTTTCTCAAATTTTCCAAAATTGTTCAGATTGTATTATTCGGACACATCAGATTCCGTTTTACTTGTAAGTCAAGGGGTTAAAGAGCATTCTTTATTATTACGATGCATAAAATATTTGGAAATATAATGTTTTGTCTGGATTTTGTAGAGCACCCCTGTCATCTCTCCCACAAGTGTAAAAAAGAACATCGACAACTCGTACAGTCGGCAAAATGTTGGCGATAAGAATGTCGGGGAAATTCAGTCTATCTTTATTTTGATCTCAAAGACAAATTCATAAACCCATCATCGGTTTCTTGAAGCGGTCTGATAATAATGTAAACATGCGATCATGAGATATGTAATTCTTATTTCGCTGGAACAATTTAAAATCCTAAATACGTGAAAAATGGAAGATTGAAGAAATTTTGTTTAGCTGAGCGTTTAAGGAATCTAAGAACTACTGGTAAGTCATACAAAAATAAATAGAAATTAAAAATATGTACAGCAAAAGCAACGGTATCAAAATGGGCAGACGTGTTTGCAGTTTAAGTGTAAACAAATAAAATATTGAAAATTTGATAGTTCTTTGATATTATTGAAAATTTGATAGCAACCCTTTCGTGGGCTACTTATTTCTCGCACAACATATTTAAACTTTCAAAACAGAAGTACTAATTCTATTCAATCGATCGAACAATAGATGACAGCACTGAACTGAAGCGGAAATTAGTCTTCCCATCGCTATAATAGAGAGGCCAATATATTATTCCGGATTTTGTGTTTCCCACAGTTGTTGTAAGATCATGTAGATGGAAAGTAATCTTCCAAGACCCCCGAAAGGGTTAAATGAAGTAAATTTGAAAGGTCTATGTGTGTATGCCGGCAAACATTTTCAGAAATTTCCTAAAAACTTTTAGTTTTCCCTTTGAATTGGTAATTTTGTCACATATGTACCAAGTCGTGTCATCTAATTCAATTGTAAAGGATGTAACCCTTTGCACTCCGTTGTTGCCGTATTTGCGACATTAAAATGCTAACATTAAATCCACTGTTGCGGCTACGACGACACGGTGAGCCTATTCAAAAATGATCACTATACTTCATTTTATGCGAGTCCATTTTTATTTTACATCATAGGTATGTACTTGTAACTAATATAGTGGAGTTGTTGGTAACCTCTATGAGTTACTAAGCTGCGGTGCAAAGGGTTAAAATAAAATAAAAAAAAACCTTTGCAATCTGTTTTTACCGAGTGCAGACGTAGTACGCTTTTAGTACGATCTGCAATTCTTTTGGTTTCAGAACATCTCGTAGTTACTCGATAAATGATTAAACTTTTTAATTCTAAATGTTAAGGAGCCTAACCAGCGCATACGAGCGCACGTCGACATCGTTGGCAATGAGAAAGTTGATATCCTTGCAAAAGAAGGTCGAGACAAGCCTCAATTTTCTAACAACCTGATCGCCGAACGATGGCCGAATGGTAGAGCGCTGCTCTTCGGAACCGGAGTTCGTGGGTTCGAATCCCGCTGCTGGCATAGATGTTTGTAGCCGTTCGGAATCGGCTTTAAACTGTAGGTCCCGGTTTCATTAGCCCTCGTGTGCAAAACAGTAGACCGTAGCGCTCCAAACCAACCAACCAACCAACAACCTGATCCTCACTGATGCTGAAGCAATAGCCAGCAGGAAACTACTTCATGCTTCTTCTCAGAAGCACTTCATCCCTGCCCTAAAACTATTTACAACTAGCATATAGCCCGTCATATGACGGGATCAGTAAAATTTTTAATTTTCCGGAATTGTAAAGTACCCTGTGAGTCAGGTAAAAAAAATTGTTTGTTTTTCGGCTGAGATTAATTATCTGGTTCACGCTCAATAATTTATTTATCTTCATACTCCTCTAAAGTCTCCCGATACTGTGAATGCAGTTTAGAATCCCGTTGAATTCATTTACTCAAACCGTGTGGTTATGTATAAAAAACAACACACAAACGAACAAACTTCTTAATTTTCAAATATATATGACTTAAAATCTAGATATTTGTTTGTCCGGGAAATAGACTCCTAGACTTTTAAAAAAAGAATTTGTTGGTAATACCGGTAATACAATTTTTAATGAAAAAAAAATCGGTGATTAAATTTAAAATTATCACGTGTATCTAATCTATTATTTAAGCTAAATATTAAAAAAATAGTTACGTAATATCTAAGTTCAGTAATAAAAGGTATGAAAACAATGCAGATGATAATGTAGACGAAGAAATGATTAAATGAGATGATTAAAGGAATGACATCACAATGCTAAAAATATCTATATGATTAATATGAAAATACTGCAGGCGATATTTAAATAATTTGAAATAAGAAAGGATTAAATGAGATGGTGAAAAGAATGACGTCATAATGCTAGAAAAAAATGTTATTTTTATTTACTTATTATTTGATAAATTGATAAAATTAATCGCCTGCTCTTAACTGGGGAAAATAGGGCTTGAAATAATGGCATTAAACGCTCGAAAAAGGGGAAGGGCTGGATTTCGAACGTTTTAAAGACACGGTATCTTTCGCTGTGATATGAACCACATTTATGAAAACTTATTTTAGAATCAGATCGATAGTTTAGGAGAAGATAAAGTTGAATCTGTTTGAATTTTGCTAACTCTAACTCATCAAGAATCCAATATGGATGCTTCTATCCATTCCAGGTCCAACTGTTTCATAAATTCAAGGACAGACGGACATATAACTTAGGCTATTATTATATAGGGGATTACATTCTTATCACATATTAAGGCAATATTATATACATATCTACAGGTTTCCAGTTTTTTCCTTTCCTATTTCAATATTATCTTTATATGGCTTTTTAATGTCTATACATTTTATTATTATTCAATTATTTACATCAGAATATTTACAGTATTACATATTTTACGATTTTGTTTTACTAATACATCCTAATTCAAAGCTTACGGACGCGCATACATACATATCTATAAATCCTATGTGTGTACGTACGTATGTATGTTTGCTATGTATTCCGCATTGGCTTAGCCGGAATTTGGCGTTGTGATTCAGGTAACATTGAAAAGATTTCAGGCTGGTCAAATTGTTTGGAAGTCAAACAGATGTGAAGATAGAGCACTTTTTAAAAATCTAAATTGCTCTTGTCTGGTCTAGTTTGTCGCCATTTGATATGTTTTCTATTTAATCACGCGCTAAAATAATTAAATTTTTTTACTTATTTGTTTATTTAAAAACTACCCATTTGTTTCGAGCATAGCCTCAACTCATGACTTGAAGGACAGGCTTGATCTCACTGCTTAGATTTGAACGAAAATACTTAATATTTTGACCATGTCTGATTGAATTTCGACAGTCTCGGTGTTAAATCACTATATGAGTACAAGGAAAATTTAATTCGAAGCTTCAAATATTCATTTTGTCCATTCCTAAACTGCTTACTTCTTTGCTAAGCGCCGTTTGTAAGTGCGTATGTACGGATTTTGCATAACTCAAAAATGATTACCCGTAGAAGGTCGACATTTCGTATTTTAATGTATCCGTCTACGTTGTAAACGTCACTTTTTTTTGCCAAAAATCATAATTTTTTTTTTATTTCTCTGTTGTAAAATTTCAACTTTTAGGCTTCTAAATCTGTTTTTGTTTTGCCTCTACGGCAGCTTAAAGAAAAAATACAGTTGTTTAAACATCAGTGACTGCTGTCAAAACAAAACGGAAATAGCGACTTTGGAAATTGTTAGGTTTTAAATTAATAAAGTCTTTTAAAGAGCATTTTTTGGATAAAACTTTTAAAATTTTTATGAAGATTAGTTTAAACATTTTTCTAGTATCATTTTTCTAGTATTTTTAATAATTAGCAACTTGGCAATTAGAAAGTTTTGAAGCAAGAAATTGTGGGGAATTTTAAACATGTATTTTAATTTTTTAACAGTTAAAGTTGCTTTCATAAACTTCAAATGCATTTTTCTCAGAACGGTATTTTTAATAAAATGTTGAAACTTGAAATGTGATTTCTCAAAAAGTTCTTAAAATATTTTGCTGAAAATTATTATGAATGCTTTTGATAGTATTTATTTGGATAATTTTTAATGATGTTACACTCATAGTTAGATATAAAGGTAATGAAAATTCGTTAAAAATTCAATGTGTATGATTTTGAAGGACCAAAATTTTCTACGAAATGTAAATTAAGCAAAGATTTTAGGTGATTCACTAGTCCAGTGTATAAGAAATGTGTTGAGTAAAAAAATATTGAAATAATTGAATTTATTAATAAATAAGACCTTTTGAAAGACCCCGATTTTTTTTACTAAATTTTCTTCATTTATTAGAAATTTTATAAAAACTTCTCCAGGACTAAATTTAAGTGCAATTCTCTATGATAATATAAAAAATAAATCTAAAAATGTAAAATCATGAACTAGTTTCTATGTTTAGAGAAAAAAGTTTTCTGAACGTAGACGGATACCTTAAGGGATTCATAGCATCTGGTTGTGCACCTACCCTTTTAATTGCAATCTACGCTTATATAATGAAAAATTTTAATATAACGTTATTAACGTTGTAGAGAATAACTCATAAAAAATTATCTATATAATTTAAGAATTTTGTATTTAGGACTATTATAAAGTCTAGACTTGCTTCTCCCTCTTTGATTACAATCTGCACTCTATATAATGAAAAATATTATTATAACTCATATTAAAACTGTGAGACATAACTCAAAAACGGTTAGCCATAAAAATTTGAAAATCTGCATTTTTGATTGCAATCCACACTTTATGCAATGAAATATCTCAATTGTCATTAAAGCTATCGATGTACAGCAGTGCTTCTCCAAAATATCTAAACACTTATATGCAGCTGTTACAGTTCTGTTTAAACATGGAAAACAATTTTTTAAAGTTCCTATTTAGAAAACAAAAATAAAAATTTATTTACAGAGAATAATTTTGAATTTTTCCTGTTTATTACTTCATAGTACGGAGTAAAGTAAATATTGTAATCGCGAAAAATTTCGATTGAGAATGAAATATTCAAATTAAAAAAATCTCATTACAACAAGTATTGACACTGCAGGCCTCCACCAGATGGTAGTACTTAAGCTCTTTTTAGGCATCACGGATACCTTGAGAAACGAAATCTACTTTTAATTTTCAAGAGAACGTTAATTCTGATAACACATCATACAAAATAAAACAGAAGTATAATGTAATAGTCGTAGAAGGATGCCATATGATGTCTGCATCAGTTTTTTTCATTTTAAAATCAATTCTTGGAAAAGTAAGACTAATTAATGTTAATGATGCGTCTAGAGCAGGGGTGAACAAACTTTTTCGGACGCTGGCCAAAAATCGAAAGAAAATAAGTTTGGCTTGTCAAAATAAATTTTTCTAAAATTTTAAAAACAATATACAAGTACTTAACGGTTTAAATACGTTAATGAGATGAATGAAATTGCGATTTCATTTTTAAAAGTTCCTTATACTGAGTTTCGAAGCGAGATGTACTGATTTTATGGAACGATGCTAAATGCTCGTCTGTCAGTCTACTTCTGAAATTATTCTTTCTAAGGTTCAAAGTTGAAAACACTTGTTCAAATATAAGAAGCAAATATACCGCAGATGTTCTGGGCGTGAGATAATAAATTTGGGATATAATAGTTAAGCAAAATAGAAAAGGGGATGGATATATAATGTATAAATATATATTTCTTTTAATCTGCCTTGGACCGGCAACTTAAAATTCTATCCGAGTGAAGGATAAAGCCTTCCGGCGGGCCGGAGTTGACCCATCCCTGGTCTAGAGCCTTCCTTAATCAATTGCGCTCCAAATTAAAAGTCCGCATTCCCAGTAAAACTGATGTCCAAAACTGATGTTATAGGGATATCAGTTTTTTACTGACTTAGCAATTTTTATTGAATTAAACAAGTGTCTTCTCGTAATTGTTAAATTAAAAAAGTATGTCGAAGTTGCCCACACTCGACGTTGTACTTGCTGAGAAAAAATATCAAGTTAGACTTTATACTACATAGTAAAAAGTTAAATCAAAATATTAACCCCTTCCGGTACGATTTAATAATGAAAAACTGTGCGTGAAGTAACTATTTATTTTTTATTTAAAAAACTTGTTTTATTTTACAATTCTTACATATTCTTAATTAAAATCCACTTTTTACATAGTGTTAAGTATCAGAAACGGTAAAATTAAGATAATAGTCTTCAAGCTAGTGGTACTTTTCAAAACAAAGTGCAAAGGAATTCTGAATTGTTTACATCGCCAGGGAGTCTCACTTCTAATTTGATTCTTGTAACACACACGGCATTTCTTAGTAGGTTTTCTTTTATTCTGACTCATCAATTTGGCAGTGACTTGTACCAAGAAACTTTAAATAAACAATATGTAATAGTGACCTGGGATTTCCACAAGTAACAAAGGTGTTGCTAAATTCAGTACACTAGAAATTTTAAACTAAATTAATTATCATATTTATCAGTAACTTTAGTCGCATGACGAGTGTAGCTCGTCATCGTGCGGTATGGAATGAAAAACCAATGACGAGCTGGACTCGTCATTTTACCGGATGGGGTTAACAGAACTTTATTTTTTTTGTTAATTTCAATACTTTTAATTTTTTTCTGGTTTCTTCTATCTCCATTTAATTACACATAACCAATCTGAATTTGCACCCCGATTTTTTATGCGTGGAGAAGTTAGAAATTACGAAAGAATTTCAATACTAATAGTTATAATATTGTTAATGTTAAAAATAACTAAAAGTAAAAAATATCCATTTTGACTGCTGTTATACTTGTAATAACTTTATATTACTAATGCTGATTCAAATATTAAACTTTTTATACACTTATAACTTTAACCCTTTTTTCCTTTATATAAGTAAATATAATTCAGAAAGGAAAAGCAAAACACCCTTTTGTTAATCTAACCATTAACTCTGGGTTAAAATAATTTAATTTCGTAGAGTTTTTAAATTTCTCATAGATTTAGAACAAATAAATTTAATTATCAGTTTCAGGGAATCTCTTTTGACTAACTTTAAGGATACAAGATTTATATTTAATATTGGTGTCGGTTGTAATTCTAAGTACTGTGTTGAGTTCCGCTCTAGGAAACATAAGCTGCAATCCCACTGTTGATGTGAATATTTGTAACAGGTAGGCTGAAAAGTTCATAGGCTGACACATAGATGGCGCTACTAATATTAAATCCATATGATTTTCAGTTAGACCTAACCTTCGAAAGACACGTGAATAAATTTGACAGGTGTCGGACTATTATTTTGGGAAATATAGTATTTTGAGTGAAGAAACTTTTGTTAGTTTGAAAACAATGGATAATAAGGAATTTTGTGTGTTCATAAAGCATTGGTTTTCAGCGAAAAAAATATTGTTGAAGCCAAGACTTGGATTGATAAACATTATTCGGACTCTGCACCAGGAAAATCAACCGTTGAGAAGCGGTTTGGTAAGTTTAAACGAGGAGAAATGAGCTGTTAGCTGTTTAAGATTGGCATAAGATCTTGGTCTAATTAGCTCGCGTATTGTAAAATTGTTGATGCAGTACTCCAAACAAAATAAATTCCAATGCTGACGATAAAGTCCACAACGTTTCGTAATCATAAAGGTTCGTCTAAATCTAGGCGGGCATCGGATGCGAAGTGGAGTTTACTTGACCGTAGCGAAGTTGAGAAGGTGTAGGAGCTGAATGTTGCTGTGGAGTTAGTTACTCTGCAACGTATGACATTGCTTTAACTTTTCGTGAGGAAAAGGAATTAAAGGAAAGTAAAGAAAAAACCGAATCAACTTTCAAAACAGAACCGCGGCTGAGACAAAGCGGAGTGAAGTTAAGCCTTGCTAAGCCACTTTTTGAGAGTTAACTTCATTTCGTATCCGGTAGACAAACTCCAACTGGAAACCATAATTTACAAGTCACAAGTGCAGTCCACTCTGTTCACGTCCGCTTCGTAGTTGGTGGAAGCCTTCAGCCCTAATAAATCTCTTGTTGATCATAGCACTCACTAATTCAAAAAATCATGTAATATTTAGCTTTACAATAACAGGTAACAAAGATATAATCCCTTAACTTATAAAATTCTATTGTTTTGGGGCAAACAAATTTATTTTTAGATCAACTGAATGTCTTACCTCGATAGATCTTAATCGAATAATTAGAGCCCTTAATAGATTTCAACACCAAGAATTATGGTTTTTTACTTTCTTAAGACTTCGACTGCTTGTTTGTGTTTTTCTGCATTTATACTTTACAGTTATTGTCTGTTTACAAAAATTTCTGTTAATCTAACATTATGCACTTTTTTACAGTTAAATCATTATCCTGATAACTTATCAATATCACATTTTGGCTTGTTTATTTTCGTTTCTCAGCAGTAAAGGGACGTGTCTACGAATTCCTTTCTTGATCTCTCCTCGATATGCCGTACGAATGCATTTCAATTTCCAAGTTTATTTTTCCGTCATCCCCGAGACCTTGGTGATCCAGAGACAAAAAGAAGAGATCGAAAAAAATTATCTCTCGACCTCCTCGAAGAGGCGAGAGATTCGACTCATAAACAACTTGGTGCTTTCGCACCTACACATCGTACGCGGTTTTTCTAATAGCTCATAATAGACTGAACTCGCAGTGTTTCTAAACAAATGTTTTTTTATTACGTCAATTCATTATGAAATATCATCTTATAACTTTTATTAAATGGCTTTTATTTTACAGAAGCATGTGTCTTTACTTAAGTGTACAAATGTATATCGCATAACTCAAACAGATTAACACGTTGACTGCCAAGCGACGTGAACTTTTCAATATGCGATGCATATTACGCTGAAATATTATTTGCAGCAGATAAAATGAGTTATAAAATCATGCTTGAAGCAGTTTTCGTGGTGGGGTTCATCGGTGACTCCCATGGAGAGCTAGGCAAGTGTTAAGATTGTCCTTTTTTTTTCAAACAACCGTCTTCGATTTCTAAGTGATTACTCCCATTCTTTAGCATTCAAAGCAGGTGTTAAGAACTAGAGCAAAGAATTTGACTAAAAAAGTGGTGACATATTGTTCCGATTGCGTCGAGTCACCTTTTATTTGCCGTGAATTTTTCAATCTGATTCATCGCAGTATACACTGATAAAATGTATATTTTTCATGTACTAACAAAATTATTTTTGTGTGTTCTATATTGCATTAATATCTTCAAACCATTATAATAACAATAGTATTATTGAAAAATCTATCAGTATCCATATTTACTATAATTAAGTACTTTTATTATTTGCTGCGTCGCCGGTCACCGGTGACTCCCATGGCAGTCAACGTGTTAAAAGTGGAATGAAACTTTGTATATAGAACTGTTGGGGAATTTAACACATCTTTCCCTTTGATTGCATTGCGAACTGTATCACATGAAAAATATTAAGGGCTATTAACTGGCAACCATCCACTTACTGACTGACCACTTTGCTGACTGAGATCCCGTGGCCATTATCTCCTTAACCCTCCGAGTGGAACACACCCAGGAAAAAAATTCTCCAAAAATACGCTAAAATTTTATTGTGTCAGTGACCAAAGTGTTCTATGATTTTTTGTTTCACCCTTTGTCGACTAGATTGGAATACTTGAAACCCACCCTCGTTATTGTCCCTTTTCTTCCGGTTATAAATAGATATATAAATAGATGTTATAAATTGTTAATTTTTAGTACACATAAAGCTCGTCAAGTCTCGAAGAGCATTCCATAAGAAATAATGGATTCTAAAAGAATTATTTATATTTTTTTACGAAAGTCATCTAAGATATATAAGTGGTGCAATTAGAGATACATGTGTTACTGCAAACGAAATACTTCGAAATAGAGATTGACAAAGCCCTGAAAAGCTATCAGCGTCTTTGTGCCTCAGGGAGTAGGGGTGCATCCCTCAATAAATGTCAGTCAAAGAGGAGTGCTGTTCCTAAACAATCGACCTGACCTTTCTACTCAAAACTCCATTTAGGAAAGCACTGGCAGAAACGTACAATACATCCATTTTCGAAACGTTTTTGGAGGTCGAAAGTTGTACTTGACAACCGGCGGAATTGTACGTGCGAACTGCTTAGAGGGTTAAAGATGTGTATTAAAATTTGCAATGTAGCTTTCCGACATTTCTGTAATCCTTATTTCACATCCCTACGAGGAGTAGTAAGTTCATTTTTCTGTTGATTCCAGTACATTTGTTGTTGTATTATAGCTCCTTAACTTTGAAGTATAATTTTTGTTATTAGATTTTTTTGGCCAAGAATTTAAAATGATGACTATTTTTAAAAAATGCCATCTGAAAATAATTCTAAAACTTTGAGTAGTTCAGATATGCCAACATTCAAACACTTGTGTTGGAGGAACAGCGTCGTTTGAAATTTTAACATGTTACTTACAGATTATACAGAAGTACATATCTTATTGGTTTTTAAATTAAAATTAAATTTAAAATATTTAAGCAGTAGTAAATTCTAAAAGGTAAATTAAAATTTATGTATTTTAAAATTTATGAGTAGCTCTTTTAAGTTTTAACAATTTATTTTACAGAACAGTGTTTCTTTTAGCAACATTGACCCTGATTAAAATATTTCCGTTTTTCTATCATCAGGGTTTCGAGAGTTTGTCTATTCCAGCTTGATCTAAGTACAGTTTTGATTTTCCGCACAATACTGAAAACTCTTTAATAAGTAGCATTACTATGTGGAAAGAGTAATATTCAGCAGTATTTTTTTTTTTGCAAAACTTTGTATTTAATTACTGAATCGTAATCTTTTAGCTGTACAAAAGTTTTGTTATTTTCCGGAGCAATCTCAGGAGTTTCCGAAGTTATCCATTTTTCTCATTTTTCCGCAGCAACTTCTGCGATTCCGGAGTAGCTGGAATTTTTGGTAGTGTGCTTGGATTTTAGGATTTTTTTAGATTAAAAAATTGTAAAATTTTAGATTAAAAATTGTAGTCAATCAAAATTGACTATTTATAAAATAGTCAATTTTGATTTAGTGCTGGTATTTTTATTGTAAAGTAATCTACAGTTTGCAGGAAAATTTTTTAAACTTAGGCTATGAACTCGAGTTTAAGTCAGATTTATTTCATAAAGGATATTTTGTGTTTTTATAGATTCATATTTCAATTTAGGTTCCGAGTGTTATACTTCATTCTTAGGTAAAATGGACTGCTCCTTAAATCACTTGAAATCTTACACAAAATAAAGGATGATCAAAAGTGCATTCAACCCTCTTATCGCTCCATCTTTCTTGTCTAACTCATGCGTCAATACCACCCATCCGTTCCGAGCGTAAAAGGCAGAAATAATGTAAGGATTAAATATAAACGAACAGCGGATGAACTCTGTCCGAGGCAAGCAGTCTGACGCGTGTGCGCAATTGAATATTGACACTTCCCGAGTCATCTGAACAGTTTGACAGGAAGTTGTTGGCAAGAGTTACCGGTAAATAGTAATGTGGGTCGCGTATTTTGTTTTCTGATAAATTGCTCAATACAAACTTAAGATAGAATGTTAAACAGCTGAATTATAACTGAGAAGGTAGCGAAATTTGTTGTATGACTTCTATAAAATGTAATTCAAACGGAAAATAAGTTTTCAAAAACGTCGGAACTAAACAAATAAACATTGTCATTAAACTCAATAAAATGAAAAGTAACTTATGCGGGTGTTAACCACAGTACTGTTGTGAATCAAAAATGAACTCTAAGGATAAATATTTAGATTTATATACTAAAAGAACAAAAGTTAGAAAAAAAATGTTTAAAATATAGCTTTCAGTCAAAAAGTTAAATTTTTCCCAGAAGATCTATTTAAAAAGGATTTTTTTCTCAAGGTAGTTTTTAAAAGTTTATATAAAACTTAATAACTTATTCCCGTTCTCTCATTTTAGTTTGTTTTAGCTTGTCTTTGAAATTACTTCATAAAATATATACCCATCATAAAAATATGCTTTGATAGAGGATTAGAAAAACTCTTTTTTTATGCATTCAGACTTACATTTAAAAATGTTGGACAATTCTGGCAGAGAAAAATCAGGATTGATCTCCTTTTGACTGTACCCCCGTAAAAGTCGGCTGTTCATAGCAAGTTTTTAAAGCAATTTGTTTATAATATACTTATAAATCAATCTAAAAATTTTATCACATTAAGGGCAAATCATTTGGCGGAATTTCATTGATAAATGTCATGTAGCTCTCGTTTATATTTAGGTATTAACCTATGATCAAATGTATAGTGGCATTTATTTTGGTTAGTCAGAAAGAATAAGTATTATTTTGGTTGCGTTGTATAAAATATTTAAGCACTAAATTCAACCACAGGTTCAGGGAGACTACAGACTTAAAATAAGAAAATAACCTAAAAAACTAAATTAAAAGTAACTGAAATCAGTTTAAAATAAAAAGCAAATTTATTATAATGATATATATACATCTATATACAAACAATCTGATTTAATTTTCATAAAATTTACTTTATCAACAAGTTCAATTTAGCTGCCACACTAATTTAGGTCTGATAATAATTTTTCATCAATTAGGTAATTTTATATATAATAGAGAGGACCTAATCTCAATTTCAAATATATGTAAAAATGAGTACCTTTGTGGGTAAATATGGTGTGCCAGAAACACTGCTGGTTGAGAGCTAATCAGGATTGGGTATGCATGGTAGCAAATTTCAATCTTTCGTCGGTTTGGTCAGGGGCTTCCTTCTGAATATTTGAGGTGCGGCCGTAATATTTGACACAGGAACACTGCTGGTAGCGTCGAGATGTTCCTAACATTTCCAGAGTCTCTGTCGAACTCAAGGCTATTCTCCTTGGACTCCCGAAGTCTCACTGTCACAATCGTCTCCTCCGACTTCTGACCTCTCTGCTCTCCTCGATTCGACTCCACTCTCGAACACCTCCTCTCTTTCTAGACTTTTCTTATTTTATATTAATTTCATCTTTGCCACTTTTCCTTCTTTTTCGTCCAATCGGAAGAGTTGTGAAAATCTAATTGGTCTCCTTAACCCCGCCTTGAAACCGCTAAAATGGAAAAACCTTATCCCTTCAAATTGGGCACTGTCCTTAGGGACTCATAACTCCAAGAAGGTACATTCTTATTTAGTGTCATGTACGGAGACGTGATTCTAATCTGACACTGGGATCAGGACCCTGCCCGAGAATACCGCACGCGACGAAAAAAAATCCGTTGAATATATTTTATGGTCCTTTAAAAAAGATGTGAGGAGGTCAGATTTAGATCCCAAGCATTTTACTTCTCGTATGAATTAATCAATTATATTACTGATATAAATCGCCTCATCACAATAATATCAAAAAGTCTGAAAAAAAAGGTTATTGTATCTACAAATTAAAGTCTACTTTTGCTCTATGCTATAAAGTATTTAATGCCTTACATCTTTATAGTTTCTAGATGGAGTGGTTTTGCAATATAACTGTATAGAATGATTCTATTTCAAGTGGTTGAGATCGCAGGATGGTCTATTTCAGATTCTGAAATGTCATTTATATGCGTGCTAACAAACTATTTTTGTCGCGTAATATATAACATATTATGCCATCTGAAATACCAACCGTTCATTTTTAATTAAATTCCACAGGCATTGCGCACTTGTGTATTTATACATTAATTTTTTATACTATAAAGTATTGTAATGAAACAAGCGACAGAGTAATTTTAAATTATTCAAATTACAAACACCTTTAAAAGGGTGTTTCTGCAGGAACGTAATTTGTTTAGGAATATCCTCACACAAATAAATAATTATTAATTTGGACTGAAAAACTGCTCAAGTAATTTCACATCAGTTTAAGTCCCACACGCTACTTTCGTGCTCCTCCTATCTGATGTCAAAAAAACCCAAAATATTCGAACTAAACTGGTAACACTAATTTTTTTTTTATACAAGTAATCCAAGTAATAAATTTTCTATTCCGTTGTTACTTATAAATTTGTTCAATAACTTCGAAAATACTTTTCATTACTGCTTTTCTTGATCTAAGAGCTTAAAATGACTATTTTAAGCTCTATTTTAAGTAATTTTAAAACTGTGTTTGGTATTCTGAGATTTAAAAGTTTTTTTTATTTAGAGTCAAAAATTAAAAAAAAAATAAATAATCAATTTGAGATTTAAAAATTTTGCTTTACTGCTAGTATTTGTACCATATCTTACTCAAGTAATTTATTACACAAACTATAAATTAATAGTATACATAAAATCCCCTATATAATAATATCCTGAGTTAATCTGTCCGTCTGTCCTCGAATTTATAAAGCCGTTGGAACTGGAATAGATAGAGGCATCCATATTGGATTCTTGATGAGTTAGGGTTCGCAAAATTCAAAGCGAGTAAAGTTTATCTTCTCCTATCGATCCGATTCTAAAATAAATTGGTATAAATATGCTTCATATCACAGTGAAAAATACTGTAGTCTTTAAAGCGTTCGAAATCCAACCCTCCAAAAATACCATTTTTTTATTATTATGACGAATATGATATAATTATTATTTTATTATTATCCTTTAACCATCTCATTTCATCATTTAATATTTTAAATTATTTAAATATCATCTGCATTATTTTCATGCGTTTTATCACTGAACTTATATATTTTGTAAATAATTTTCTTTTATATTTGGCTTAAATAATATATTAGGTACATATGTGATAATTTTAAATGTAATCATCGATTATTTTTTGTTGCAATGAAAATTTTATCACCGGTATTAACAAAAAATTTTATCTACCTCCAGGGTGTAGTGGAAAGTATAGTTTCATTCCTTTACTTCCGTTAATTACTGTGGCAAGAAAAATTGGGAAGAACTGAACGATAACTTCGACGTAGCTAAGAAAACTTTGAATTGTCTTTCTAAATGAATTCAACGTGATTCTAAGCTGCATTCACAGCATCGGGAGGTTTGGTTTGGAGTGGTACGGTCTACTTTTTGCAACAAGAGGGCTAATGAGACCAGGACCTACAGCTTAAAGCCGATTCCGAACGGCTACGAACATCCATGCCACAGTGTGATTCAAACCCACGAACTCCGGTACCGAAGGCTAGCACCCTAACCAATAGGCCATCGTTCACCCCCTCCCCACACACACAGTATCGGGAGACTTTAGAGGAGTATGAAGATTAACAAATTATTGAGCTTGTACCAGATAATTCGCAACTAAAAAACAAACCATTTTTACCTACCTGATAGAGTACTTTATTATCCTGGAAAATCAAAAATTTTACTGATCCCGTCATATGATGGGCCATATACTAGTAAAAAATAAGGTGAAATAGGGATAGGCGCTCTGACTTTTTTCGACTTTAATCCTTTTAGTACTTAAACGGTTGAATATTCATAAGTTTATATTCCAGTCGATCAATCAGCTTTCATATATATTTCTCCAAACATCTCAAACAAAGCTATCTTTTGTTTCAGATGATATGGCAGCCATCTGCAAAACCCACCCCAACTTCAAAATCCGCATGCACCACAGTGGCACGGGTTCTACAGGCATTTTGAAAGCCACCGACTACCTTTCAGAAGAGGAAGAGAAAGAATGCGTTGCTGTCATAAGGCCGCCCAGGGGATACGGTGTCATTTTCCATTTAGACGATGTCAAGCTCAGGAAAGATGCGAACTACGACTGTAGAGATTACATGAAGGTAAAGCAACTCGTCCTTAAGCATTATTTTATGAATCATACATCTATACTTAGCTTTGGACTTATGAGTATTGTATTAATTAAAAAATAGAGTATAGTAATGAGAAACTCAAACCATTATTAAAACATTTATGGTATAGAAAAAAACACAACTAAACAAATATTTCTATTTCAGGTCTCAAAATTCAACAAATACTTCTTTTTGGCACAAATTATGTTTTAACTGCTAAAATTTGTGTTTGTTAGTGTAGATTAAATAAAAAATAATATTTTGAGATTTTATTTAAAAATCACGTATTTCTTTAATTATTATTATCATCATTATTATTATTCAAAATTCAGAAGAGCTGCTCCCGTACCAGGTTTCAGTCTGTTATATTAACACATTGTGTGCGGGTACATTATGCAGCGGAATTATACCGGGAGCGGGCGTTTTGCGCATAAATTACTTATTCAGTTAAATCTCAATAGATCGAAAATTATTGAAATTTTTTATCAATTTTTCGTATTTTATATTGAAATATATCAACAAATATATAAATAGAAATATATAAATAACAACCATAAGATTTTGTCGACAAAAAATATATTTTTCAGTGGATAAATTTATAATAGTATCGTAAATAGGAAATATCAAACAGAAATAGTAGTATATTAATTTTTTCGAATTATGTTATATATAAACATTTTTACATTATAAAAAATGAAAAGAGCAATCATAAAACTAGTTTTTATTTGTCTAAATGTTTCCAGAATCTATGTAGTAGACAAGAACATTTCGTTTTCCTATATATACCGTTACTTTTGTACCCACAAACAAGCCATGTTGTTACATTAACCTGTACAAGTACGTGATCCACGCTCAAGTATCAATGGTCAGAAAACGTACTGGTACGTGTCACGTGCTCAAGTATCAATCGTCAGAAAACGTACTAGTACGTGTCCCGCGCTCAAGTATCAATCATCAGGAAACGTACTGGTACGTGTCACGCGCTCAAGCATCAATCGTCAGAAAACGTACTAGTACGTGTCCCGCGCTCAAGTATCAATCATCAGAAAACGTACTGGTACGTGTCCCGCGTTCAAGTATCAGTTGTCAGAAAACGTACTAGTACGTGTCCCGCATACAATGTGTTAATGTTATATGAGAAAAAAAAATCTCTAAATTTTAAACTTTTTATAGTCCAAAAAAGAAATTTTAAATTGAGAGCAATGCATGCAATGTGGGTAAATTATTAATTACAGTAGAATTATCACTTTATATAAGGTGGTATACAATTTGCATATTATCATCATTCCATGCTTGTGTAGTATATATATTTAGTGTAGTAGTATATATTTTACTACTTAGTATAGTAGTATATATTTTTAGGATTTCTTAATCTATATTATAACACCATATTTTTTATGATTTGTATACGTAGCATAATACACCACTGAATCATTGCTGTCACTCAGATGCCACATTAGATAAAGGTGAAATATACACTAAGTGATTTTATAAATTAAAAAAAATTCATATCAGCATATACGAAGTTCTTTTAGGTGTTGTATTATTCTAGGTAGATCATAAAACATATGGTGTTATAATATACTAGATTCAGAAATCCTAAAAATATATTTAATGTTTTGTAATCAATTGTTAATTGTTTTTATAAAAAATAAGGTGTGAGGCCAACGTAACTTTTTTCAACCTTATGAAAAATCTACCTTATCTGTCAAAATTATTCATTTGAGACTTTGACAAGCTAACATATAACTGTTCTGGAAAATTAAAATTTGAGGAATAAGTCTTAACATCTAGCAGATGGCAACTTCTTCTCAAATGGTATATAAATTAAAATATTAATTAAAATTCCTTTTACTAACGTAGCGGAACGTAACATGAAAATATACAAAGAAAAAGATACACGCATATGATGAAATAATTTTTTACAATTTGATTTTGAAAATTTTATCTTTTTCATTAACACTTTTATGAAATGGTAAATTTCCATTTAGCTATTCAATTCAAGGAAATACGAAACAAAATTTTCTTTGGCAATGTAAATATGTATAGGCCACTTAACGCTGCATGGATTTCTTGCAAAATTTATAATCTTTTATTTTCTCCTCATATTGGATAACAAAGCCTATATTAATAGTAGAATATACATTAAGTTTAAAATTAGTTTACAATTAAAGTTTCTATAAAATTTATTTTTTGAGTCCGAGGTTAATATGAATGGTAGAGTGCTGCTCTTCGGAACAGGAGTTCGTGGGTTCGAATCCCGCTGCTGGCATGGATGTTTGTAGCCGTTCGGAATCGGCTTTAAACTGTAGGTCCCGGTCTCATTAGCCCTCGTGTGCAAAACAGTAGACCGTAGCGCTCCAAACCAAACCAAACCAAACCAAACCGAGGTTAATATTTCCATGGAATGACCTTGATTGATTTTACGGGATAGTATGTACAATATGTAAAGCATTCTTATTTTATTGCATTTTTCTGTTTAGAATTATACAATTAATTGCAATAAAATGAAAGTGCAGTCTCTATATACGGCGGTGTCTTTGCAGAAAGAAAAATATTTGTATAATATATTTGTAAAGTCTTTATTTTAAAGAATGCCTTTCATCGGCTTTAAGCAGTAGTTCCCAGTCTCATTAGCTCTCGTGTTGCAAAAAAGTAGACCGTAGGTCTCCAAACCAAACCAAACCAAACCAAACCCCCCTTTTTTAATGATGATATTTTAATGATGTATTGATAGGGTAGCTTAAGTAGCACAGAGTGCATATTCAGGAAATTGCCTTTAAATAACATATTTTAATTCATGTTACAAGTGTGACACATTTCTTTTTAATTAAAAATACAATTTCAACTAAAATATTTATAAAATTTATGAAGTTCGCTAAAGGACTAAAATATGAAGAAAGTTAACTTTAAAAATTCTAGTTTATTGCTAATTTTTGAAATACCTGGCAGCCCTTATCGCGAAGTTTACTGCCACTTTGAAATTCTATTAAATTACGGTATGTTGTATTCCTTAAGCAACGTCTGAATTCAACGCACTAGTTATTCAGTTTCTACAGTGTTAATAACAAAAATGCCGTTAACGCCCGGGCATTAAAGCTTGTACGAAATGCATTTGATTGCCGCAGTTTTTCGTCCGACTATCACGTGAAGAAGATTCAACCTTTAATTTATTTCAAAAGTAACATAATTTTGTCCAGTAAAAATTATCAAGGAGTAAATAAAATTATTCTGGTTGTTGTTGTTACTCATGCCCCTTGGAAAAGCCAATGAAGTGGGTCATAAGTCATTCGAATTAACTCTTTCGAGACCAATGTATCGTGGACACGATGCAACGATTCCACTCTTACAAGCCCAGCGTCGCCTCTACGCGAAGAACTTCGATTGGTATTCAGAGACCAGAGTCGCGTATGCGTAATCAGAGATCGGAACGTTTTATTTTAATATTTAAATGCTAGATTTAATTACTAGATGGCGTTAAACGGCAACGGTTTTTACAACGGTCAACTCGTATAGTATTTACTTGCTGATCCTCAAGGGGTTGAGGCAAGGGGTGGGCCCTTTCATGTTTTATGAAGAGCACCGTTAGGGTGGAAGAGGGACTTAACTCAAAGTGGGTTCTCATAATTTAGAAGCAGGGACCAAGCAGAAGACCCCCTGGCATGGCATGCCACCCTTAGAGGTTTCGTTTGAGAATTTGGAGGACTTTATGACCACGAACCAATTTTACGTATCCCAGTCACCCTTAACGAACGCACCAGCCAAGAACGGTCCTGCACCGTTTATTAATGAAAACAAAAAACAGATTACAGAATAGGTAGTTATACAAATACAACAATCAAGTGAGGAGTCACTTTGTGCTGAGAGGGCTGTGGGGTCCTTACAAGCCATATCATCACACTGGCCACGCGAATGGAGCCCCTGTTAACATTGAGCATAAGTTGCAAGTACAATGGAAAAAGACAATTAGAAGTGCAATTATAGACTATGACTTAGTTAACAAAGTAAATATGAAATTGAATAGACATTTGGTTATGCTATTAACCATGATTAAGATACCTTGGATAGAGATTATAGTGTTAACAAAAACAAGTTTTAGAGGAGGTAAAAACAAGTGACTGCATAGAACGAACAAATTTAACGTTATAGAAAGTCTCTCAGTAGCTGATATGATAACTATATAATAAAACCACCTGTTAATAACAAAATAATATTAAAAGCAATAGTACAAATAACTTCCATATTTCTTTTAGATTATATTTAAGGGATAAAATAAGATGAACATAAATTAGCAGAGTGATACGTATTCACTACAGCTTTCGGAGGTATTCTGCATAATTCTACATGCTTATTGACATTGAGGCGTATGTTGGACCCAATGTACAATTTAAGAACTTGGAAATAATATAATATATTTGTGTATTTATGATTATATTTGGTTATACATAATATCTATATTTAAAACATTGATTAGACACATATAAATATGAAATTGAATAGACATTTGATTATGTTATTAACAGTGATTATGAAGCCTTGGATAGAGATTATAGTGTTAACGAAAGCAAGCTTTAGAAGAGGTAAAACTATTGACTGCATAAAACAAACAGGTTTACGAGATAGCTGCTTTTGTGGACTGAGCTACCACAGCTCCCTTAGATACTATGTCCTCTTAACACATTGTGTGAGGGTACATTTCGCCAAGGAATTGTACCGGAAGCGTAAATTTAGTTATTCAGTTAAATCTCAATAGATCGAAAATTATTTCATTTTTTAACCAACTTTCCGTATTTTATATTGAAATATATAAACATATATATAAATAGAAATATATAAATGACAAACATAAGATTTTTGCAACAAAAAATATATTTTTAATGGATAAATTAATAATAGTATTGTAAATATGAAAAATCAAATAGAACTAGTAGTATATAGTTTTAATATTTTCCTGTTCTGTGGTTCAGCATCGACTGATGTAAAAACTAGTTTCTATTTGTCTAAATTTTTCCAGAATCTTTGTAATAGACAAGAACATTCGGCTTCGTTTTCCTGTATATGCAGTTATTTTTGTACCCCCAAACAAACCATGTTAACTAACCCGTATTAGTACGTGACCCGCGCTCAAGTATCAATCTTCAGAAAACGTACTAGTATGTGTCCCGCATACAATGTGTTAACAACTAAAAGAAAGAATTTACTTCAAATGAAGATAGACGATAGATTTTTTTTTTATTTTTTTTCTTAATTTAATTTTTTTGTTTCTGACTTTTGGTATTTTCAGATGTACAACGAGACGTCTCGTAACAATTTCACTTCTCCGATGTGCCGCGACTGCTGTCGACACTCCCAGGTGCAACCCGTGTGTTCGGGCAAGTGCGGCTACGAGAGCGACGGCCTCATCTGCGAGGAGTTCTGCGACAAAGGAGGCGAGAGCTTCATCAAGCACGGTACCGGGGAGTCCTTGGTGGTACACTACCACACGAGGTGCGGAGCATGCGCCAGCAAGAAACAAGAGGTCGGATTTCGTATGGTCTTCACCGCCTACAGACTGCTCTCAGGTGGATTTAATGATGCGAATATTTTAACTTCTTAAGTGTCGGTAATTCAAGATCCTAGAATACAAGTTATTCATTTGAAACAACTCTATTATAAAGTAAATACAGTGAAATCTCTCTGAAAGGTCACCTCCCACAAAGTGAGAGTATTTCTAGTCTTTTTTTTATAGCTATAGGCCCAATAATTAGTCTCCCTCCAATTAAGAAGATCTTTATCCTCCTACACTAAAATATTACTTTCAGTTACTTCCTTGGGATATTTTGTAATTCAGAATTTAAAAAAATTTGGAATGATACATCTAGATTTCCAGAAATAATCTGAGCCGAATGATGGCCGAATGGTTAGGGTGCTGGCCTTCGGAACCTGAATTCGTGGGTTCGAATCCCACAGGGGCATGGATGTAGCCGTTCGGAATCGGTTTTAAGCAGTATGTCTCGGTTTTATTAGCTTTCGTGTTGCAAAAAGTAGACCGTAGCGCTCCAAACACAAACCAGAAATAATCTCATTAAGAGGTTTCACTACTCTTAAACACGAGGTAGAAGAACAATTTTTAACTTGTTATACCTTCGAAAATATAGATTGAATGTATACAATATTTTTTATTAAATATAAAAGAATCTCACAGCTTCTAAAAAATGTTATTGAATACGCAGACATCAATAAGAAAATGATGAAATGTAACGGAGATTACTTACCATAATTTAAATTTAAAATTTAGAACTTGAACTTCCGTGCATGGTTGTAATATTATTTTAAATTGTAAATGCAAAACTTTGAGTGCTAAGTATTTTTTAAAATACCAGTGTTAGTTTGACTTAAAATACATTGTTTTAATACTCCTGATATGTATCAAAAGATTGTTTGTAGTACGTAAGATATTAAGAAAGATAGCACATTTTCGGCTATTTGAGCAGGTATAAAAAATACTCTATGGTACCGAAATGCTTAAATTGAGGTTCGAATTGAAGCTATTAAACAATTTTATACACTGAAAAAAATTCATAAAGATGATTCATTAGTTTTATAGTAATCATGCTCTTAAGAATTAAAAAATCGCGTGTTAAAGATGGTTTGGTTAGGTTTGATTTGGAGAGCTATGGTCTACATTTTTCAACACGAGGGCTAATGACACCGGGATCTATGGCTTACAGTCAAATCTGAACGAACATCCATACCACAGTGCGATTCGAACCCACAAACTCTTATACCGAAGATCCAGTGCCCTAACTATTCGACAATCGTTCAACCACGTGTTGAGGAAAGAAACTTTAAGGAGCTAAAGATTTCTTTTACCATGTATTTCCTATGAATCATCTGATACATTTTAATGTAACTCATTAAGGTTAACGGTATTAAGAAGTTTTTTTAAATTGTACAAAAATAACCATATATTCATATGTTTTTTTTCTGAAAAATGTATATTTCAAACATTTTAAGAATGCCGAAACCCTTTAATTTAAGTAAAAAGCATTATTTAAAAATGAAATGCTGATCCCTATATAATAATAGCCTAAGTTATCTGTCCTGAAATTATGACTGAAAATTAGGTCACAAATACCGAAAGGTTCAGAAACGCTCCGTCAGTGAATATTATTCCTATATTATAATAGCATAAGTTATCTGACCGTCTGTCCTCAAATTTATGAAATGGTTGGACCTGGAATGGATACAGGCATCCATATTGGATTCATCAGGGTTAGCAAAACTGAAAGCTAGTAAAGTTTAAAACGAACAACTTTTAGTCAGTATAATTGTAAAATGGAACAATATTTATTAAATATAATAGAATAAATCAATCCCCATACGGTTGTTCTAATTGTTGGTGACGGAGCATGTTTATTTCGATCGTTTATGTTTGAAACAGACTTTTAGCAGTAAACCGAAATGACTTCTAATCGGGATCTTCACTCTAAAAGATTTCTTACATTCAATGAATGTACATTGAACTATAGGGGGCATTCAAACAGCCCTATTGTGTATCGCTGTATCACTGATGTACCTCGCTCGCTGTTTGGAATTAACTGTACCTTTCGCTATTTGACATCGCTTTCCGAATATCGCTGGCCGAACGATGGCCGATTGGTTAGAGTGCTGAACTTCGGAACCGGAGTTCGTGGGTTCGAATCCCACAGTAGCATGGATGTTCGTAGCCATTCGGAATCGGCTTTAAGCTGTAGGTCCCGGTCTCATTAGCCCTCGTGTTGCAAAAAGTAGACCGTAGCACTCCAAACCAAACCAAACCGAATATCGCTGTTGAACTTAGGCAGATTTTCCATGAACACACATCTTTGAAACAATTACATTCTGCGGTGGTCGGCTATTATTTTAAATTAATTCATTAATGATTTTAAATTGCTTTCACAGTATCGGGAGACTTTATAAAAGTATGAAGATAAACAAATTATTGAGAGTATATCGGATAATTCTCAGGCAAAAAATAAACCATTTTTTACCAGCCTCATAGGGTACTTTACAATTCTGGAAAATTTTACTGATCCCGTCACATGACGGGCTATATTCTAGTATGATGATAGTAAGCGTAAACATGCAGAATATGTTATTTTGAAAATGAAGATTACAAACTGAACATAATAGAGATTTTCATGTATACTCAAGTTACCCGAGAAACACACTCATAAACCACTGTATGATTAACCACATGTAAATTTACCCATTCCCTCTAACTGAATAAAATCTTTAAATTTTTTAAAACAAAATCAAACATCTTGATTCCTTTATTGAAGTTACATAGATATGACATAGAATAATTAAATTCTAAAATTTTTTTGTAGTACGTATTTCATGAAAGTTTGATTGACTTGTTCTATTCAGACACCACTTCTCTCAGGGACCGAATGGTTCAGTGGGTGGCTCCTTCAAAGAGGTTTTACTGTATGCATATCTGATGAGGCATGCTGCATAAAAGAATGTCTATCGGGAGTAATTTTAAAGGATTATTATTCTTTATAAGGGAAATTACTGTTTATTCCTGATATTATTCCATAAACGTGTTTCGTATTTTATTTTGAGTCGATGAGTTTCCGAATTAATTTCTTACAGGTTTTAATACTAAGAATGACTTTTTATCAGATGCATTTGAAGTAGGAAAAGTGATATATGATAATTAAATATTTGGAAATATATTACTATTTTGAAGACGAAACCTTGTAAATCATATAAAGAGCAATATATTTTTATTTATTAATTTCTATATATAGCTGTTCAGCAGGAAAGTAAACTGTCTTATTCACAAATCTAAAACAGCCTTTTGACTGCGCCCTTCAAAAAAACGGTGCATTAGACTTTATCTCATTTATCTATTCAATTATCCGGCCTTGCCGTGTCCGCTAAAGGTGACAAGGGCACGTAAAATATATTCATGGTCACAAATTCCTCCAAGTTCTGAAACGATACCTATTAAATTTCGACCTTAAGGGAAGAGCATTTATCAAAAAAATAAATATGAAAAGGCTCTTACCCTTTCAACTTCGGGTTCCGTGGTACGCACTGGAAAGATGTATTCTTCAATCACGATTTAAAGATGAAGCCTTTCGTAACGAGCAATATATTTATTTAACACGACGAAACACTAAAACACTTACATTATACATAGATTATAAGAGAACAACTCAAAAAACGAAATAAAATCAAAAAATCGTTCTTCTCTTTTCCGTTGCCATTCGGCAAGAGAAAAACTTTTAAAAAAATACAAAAGGAAAAAACCATGGATCGTAGTTCGTCTTTTTCTTTTTCACAATACCTGTGGGGGTGGCAGGCCAAACCTGGTGGTCTTCTGCTTGGTCCCTGCTTCTAAATTACGAGCACCCAGCTGGGGTAATGTACCTTAAGCTTCACGTGCTCCTCAGGTGGAGCTAAATAGGTAACAGCTTCGCAGTCTTGATATGGCATAAAGGCGTATAGTACTTCTATTGCCAGCTGCGTTAGGAATATATATATATATATATATATATATATATATATATATATATATATTATATATATATATATATATATATATATATATATATATATATATATATATATATATATATATATATATATATATATATATATATATATATATATATATATATATATATATATATGGCAGGTTTAAAAATGGGTTTTAAGAATTAAACGAGATACAATTAAAAATGTTAGAACTCATTAACGATAACGTAATAGGAGAAAGACACACCTCAAGCGGAACTATACAGAGTAAAAAAGCTAAATTATGAGGACCCAGCAGGAGTAATGTTACTTGCGTCCGTAGCATACCTTAAACTACACGTATTTCCCGGTGGTGTTAAATGAGTAACAGGTTTGCAGCCTTGATAAGGAGTTAGGATAATGTCTGTATCGCCGCTGCGTTGAAAAAAAAATCCGGTAGTGTGTTCCGACAGGGATAAGAAAACTACCGCCCGCAATCGAGGTCTGGCCACATTGAAGGATCTATCGGCAGCAAATTAGAAATATATTTTTATAAAATATTAAGTTACAATAAAGAAAATGTTTATCTACAATTCGAGTGCAGTGCTGATCAGTTTCCCCTCTGGTTTAATTATATACACAAAGGTGGTTTCTTTTGAAACTAGAAAACATAAATATAGGGAGAACTTTTCGTTTTTAGAAGAATTCGATATAAGTGAATTAGAGCTTGCCTTAGAGATGGGTCATTTTAAGCACCTCTTAGTACTTAAAAT
>CM063498.1:60798535-60846035 GCA_032207245.1 Pardosa pseudoannulata
AAAGGGAGGACACCCATTTACTAAAGAATCGCCCATCCCTGTGCTGCACCAGGACCAACGTTAAGTGCAGTGAATGTGTTAATAATCTCATATCTAACCATAAAAATAAAACAGTGTTCAACTCCGTCAATGCTAAAAGATTTTCTCTAATATTACATTATGCTAAGTGTCACATACCTCATATGGAATTAATCGGCGAGACTTAGTTTATATGCCGATTGTCTTTTACCGATTCTTTGACATTTTCAACTTTTCAAATATAATAATTAATTTACATTGAAATTATCTAGATATAATTACATTTTTTCTAAGTGATATCAAATTTTTAAAATTCAAATATCAGAGCCGAACGCTGGCCGATTTGTTAGGGTGCTGGCCTTCGGTACCGGAGTTCGTGGGTTCGAATCCCACTGTAGCATGGATGTTCGTAGACGTTCAGAATCGGCTTTAAACTGTAGGTCCCGGTCTCATTAGCCCTCGTGTTGCAAAAAAGTAGACCGTAGCACTCCAAACCAAACCAAACCAAATATCAGAGGCGGGTGGGGATTTTTCATCAAAAGGATGCTCTTAAAATATATTTCTTAAAGAATAAATAAAACCCGAACTTTATTATTTAAAATTTAAATTTTCTTTTTATGCAAAATTCACGAAGATTTATCCACAGATTTTCTTGTTTCACAAATTTAACATTAGGCTTTTTTCTAATTGATTTTAAAATGAGAGAGGACAGTGGAATTACAGTATAATAAAATTTCTTTTAAATGCTTTCATTATTGACATAAAATTTAATACTAGTGCGACTTTATAGTGCTTATAATAATTCTTTTTCTTTAATTGACATAAAAGCATATCTTTTAATTATATCTTGAATTAACCGGTTGGAATTATTAACCTCGGCAATCAGTCCCCTCTTATTCTTTCTTTGTTTATCCATATTTTAAGTCCTATAATAAATATTAATTAAAACTCAGTAATAGATCACTACACAAGAGAATATAATTTAAGCGAAAATTTCTTTTTAAGAAATAAAAAAAATCGCAAAAATGATTAACTTGGTATAAATGAACCGAAAACTTTGGACCGTAGCGTACGAAAACATTAATTGATGGAACTTTCGAATCCAATAAAAATTCCATACATGCGGAATATCTGGTCGCATTCATTAGCTATATTCGGAGCTCTTGCAAAGCAGATATGCAATGACCGGCTCAATCACAAGGTGCGTAGAGCGCAGGCGTGAAGTAAGCAAACTCTTTTTTTGATTCCGTAGGGGAATCAACAATGTAGACGAGCAGAATGTGATGATGTTCTTCGCTTGAACGAGAGTAAGGTATTACGTATATATTTTATGAACTTTAAGAATCATATCATAATCACTCTAAAATAAGAACAACATCAACAACAACAATAAAAGCAAGAGTGAAATGAAGATTCAAGGAATTCAAATACAATGAAATATAAAAATACTTAAATTTTAGGGACGGGCTTCTACAGTATCTGTGGACTGCAGAACATTATATATGTATCTAATATATACCTATATGTATATATATCCTTTGTACGCGATTTAAATAATTCCTAATGCACAAAATCTTTGATAGTTTAAAGTTTACCTTTGATATACCTTTAAAGTTCTAAACTGTTATAAAATTCTAGTGAACTAAAATATTTGAAAGTAAACACTAATTACAAAAGTTATAACCTTTTTTGAATAACCATAAAAAATGAATTAATGCACCATTTTAATGAAGGACAGTAGAAATAATAGAAGTTTTGCACTAACATGTAGAACTTTAATTCATTTAAACTTTGTAACATTTTACAATTTAAAATATCAAATATTTTGTGCATGAGAAATTGTTTTAACCATCCGTGAAAGTTATATACTTTTGGTATTTGAAAGTTTGGTATCACAACAAAATTATTTTAATTAAATATAGATAAGCAAGCTAATGCGAAATAGTTGATAAACTTGGTAAGAGAATATGTTAGAGAATAAAAAAATTAATTAAGTAATAATTAATTGGCCCTTAATCTAGAGTTTATTGAACAAATTCTTCATTTATGATATATTTTTATAACTTTAAGGAATATATGACCCCTTAAGTTAGGAACTATTTTTATTTCACTCTTCTGTTAGAACCACACTGAATTTCATTACTTTAGTTTTATTTTAGCATGATGAAATTGCATATATTTCCTTTTATTTCACACATATGTGAATCTTTCCTCTTTAATATTATGATTATCATAGCAGTATGTTCACAATTTGATATTAAGAAATTGGAACCTTTCCTTTGGAACCCTTAAAACTGTACATTAAGGACTACTCTAGTCTGCTCACACGTATCGAGAATTGAGAAATTTCTGTTCAATAAAGGGATAAAATATTTGAAAGAATCTCAAAATTACAGCCTTAAGAATGCAGCTTAATAATTTGGGTAATGATTTTGTTTTTGCTGAAATAATTGAATTACCATAATTATAGAAATTAAACTCATTAACGGATACTTCCTTCATGAGCACGTATAATGTTACTCATTATCCGTGGCAGTATCGAAATCCTCTGTTTAAGAATGAAGAATTAACCCCCTTTTTTCCTCAAAAACGAGGAAAACCGGCAAATCCAATCCTATGGCGCCTCTCATTTTCTCTTTTTGCACGAATCATGTGCAGGCTCTGACGGAAATTTTTCTTCCAATTTTTCATTACGTAGTGTACTATAGGGTGTAATTTCAGAATATCAAGTCAAATGCTTATTTTCTGAAAATTACACGTTTAACTGTCTCTAAAGAAAAGGTTTGATGGAGTATTTTTCCCTTGCAGAGAGCTTATATGTGTTTTGTGTTTGCAGCTCATGAAGCGGCTTGCGTCTGGCCGTCCGATTTCCAGTGCGACAACGGCCGTTGCATATGGTCTGGACTGACATGTGACGGGTACAATAACTGCGGCGACATGAGCGATGAAAATAAATCGGGAATTTCACATTGTGGTAAGTCTTCGTATTTTGCTGTAATATATTACTTTTCTGTCATTCTGCATCAAATCTGCCCCTCGTTTTGCATTTAAAGTTTCTGCCTGTCATCGGAGGGAATTTTTCAAAATTATTTAATTTGTCACTTTTAATAACTTTATGATTACACATAGCATAGAACCAAGTGAAATATATATAACAAACTTTTAATGAATTAAATGTTGCAAAGAAAAATAAGGTAAAAATAGCTTTAAAATTAGGCTAGATCCAATATGCTGCAGCTCCATAATAAATCCGCCGAACGATGGCCGAATGGTTAGGGTGTTGGCCTTCGAACCGGAGTCCGTGGGTTCGAATCCCACTATGGCGTGTGTGTACGTAGCCGTTCGGAATCGGCTTTAAGCAGTAGGTTCCAGTCTCATTAGTCCTCGTGTTGCAAAAAGTAGACCGTAGCACTTCAAAACCAAAATAAATCCTTATATCACTGTTTGTAAACAAAACAAATTTTTAATTCTCATATTTAAGGAATAGATTATTTTAGAGAAGATACTACAAATATTTACGAAGATAAAGAATACAGAATGCAGCTTTATCTAAAATATTCCTAAAAATACAAATTATGGGAACTAGAAGACAGATATGAAAATAAATAATCTTTAACTATAATTTTAGTCTATTTACTGCATATAGCTTTGAGTAATATACGAGTTTCAAAATTTAACTTTTTGAGTTCAAAATTTATCTTTTCAAGTTTAACTTTTTGAGTTACTCTTGTGTTAACCGAAATCGTGTAAATATTGATAACGAGAAAAAGAATTAGAAAATAACCTTGTACTTCAAAAACTGTATTTGTAGTCATAATCATATATTCAAATGTACCAAATTTATGAACTCTTTTTCTGTCTAAAACAATCAATTAGTAGTAGTGCTTTTTAAAATGAAGAATGTTGCTAGAGTATAAATTTGATTGCATTTTAATACAAAAACAAAATGAACATGGCTGTAATTTTTTCTTTGATATCAAAGCATCTTCGATGCTTAACAGGTTAGTTCCTTGCAGCTTCTAGTTTTAAGGGGCAATTAAAAATCAGCTTGTAGAATTTTTACATTCTCTAAGAACAAGTGTAAGGGTAAATGACAATACTGTAAAAATAGCAAGTTTATGTAGTAATTACTATTAGTTTCAGTTTTGACATTTGGATCGACATTTTAGAATTTTTCGAGCATTGCACATAAATTTATTTTTTTTAACAGATGCATTGATCAGAATCCTGACAAATCGCCTTATCTATTATAAAGCTTTACAGCGGTGTTTACATTTGATGCCAAATAAATCTTTTTTTTTTAAACACATTGTATGCGAGACACGTATTAATACTTTTTCTGACGATTGATACTTGAGCGAGGGTCACTTACGGGTTTTTTCGTGTACCTCTTCATATAGGAAACTGCTTTAAACGTTACCACACTGTAAAACATCATTAGTTTTATGATTGCTCTTTTCATTTTTTTTATAATGTAAAAATGTTTATATATAACATAATTCGAAAAAATTAAAACTATATACTGCTACTTCTATTTGATTTTTCATATTTACGATACTATTATAAATTTATCCACTAAAAATATTTTTTTTGTTTACAAAAATCTTATGGTTGTTATTTATATATTTCTTTTTATATATTTGTTTATATATTTCAATATAAAATAAGAAAAGTTGGTTAAAAATTAAATAATTTTCGATCTATTGAGATTTAACTGAATAACTAAATTTACAAGCAAAACACCCGCTCCCGGCACATTTCCGCTGCGAAATGTACCCTCACATAATGTGTTAATACAAAAGGCATTGATGTAATGATAAAATTACAATGCCTCTAAGTAGACAAGCTGTAACATTGAAAAATGTTTAAATACCATGTATGTTTTACTCATAGGTGCCTATAACTTATATTTATGCTATTTATCAATATATGAGGGTTGGGGTATAAGTCATGGGAACTATTTTTTTTCTTGTAGATATGTGAACGGATCACAAATGTATATGTGTTGTGTGAGAATTCTGCAGGCATAGTGTGTATGCACAACAACAGATGGCTCTGTGATAGCTACAGTAGCTCAGCGAGGGCTGTGAAATCAGTCGGTGAGTATCGTACGAGATGGAAGTAACCCGTCCATGCTGAAACTTTCTTACCCATCGTGCTACTGTCCGGTATGGTAGGGAATTATTCCCAAGGGCTTCCACTAATTCACTGTGCTATTCCATCGCATTTCTCCCTTGGAGAACGGCTATTTCGATGTAAGCGCACTGCTCAACATGTTACTTCCATCTCGCACGACACTCACCGACTGATTTCACAGCCCTCGCTGAGCTACTACAAGCTATCACAGAGCCATCTGTTGTTCTGCATACACACTATGCCTGCAGAACTTCCACACGACACATATACGTTTGCTATCCGTTCACATATCTAAAAAAATAAATAAATAAATAAATAAAAATCCCATGACTTATGCCCCAACCCTCGTATATACGGAAGATTTGAGTCGAAAATTAATGGATTAAAAAATATTGCAGCAATGTATACGGATAATTGCATAGCTAGATAATTTTTTTTTTTTTTTTTTTTTGCTATTCATTACACGCCCATGCTTTCTCTCTCTCTCACACACACATACATACATTTTTATCCTTTTTAGGCTTATTTTCACAAAAGGAAAATTATTTAACGAAATTATGTAATAAAATTTTTACAATTATTTTATCACTATTACCTGTGTTAAATGACGTAGTCGATTAGGGAACTTCCTATGCACAGTGTTAAACTAGATTTTAACTTAAATTCTTTGGAATTTTCTAAGTATACTATAAAAAAGCACTATAAAAACATATCGTACATATATCGAAAGAGTGTTTATACGGTGTACTTGCTAACTCGTTTCTTAGAGCTTTCCCTTATTTAACAATAAATGCTAAAAATCTGCAAATCTTGCACAACAATGAAACTACCGCCGGGGAAAGAAACTTTGCCTGTTAATACTTATAATTAGAGCAATTTTTAACTGATATCTGACAAACAGGCTTTTTCTGCCAGTAAGTAGAAGTTAATAATTTATTGTTATAAACTTACAGTAAACTTACAAAACATTTTTGTAATTATCTGAGAAATTATTAGAATTTTGTATAGCTTGTCATAAGAGTTAGAGAATATTTATTAAAATAGCAATGAAAATATGGGCGTTATTTTTTTTAAAGAAAATGACTCAGTTTTAAGTACATTTTTTTTCCACATCGGTGAAATGTAAGCCCTGTGATGCTAATCCCCTATACAGTAATAGCCTAAGTTATCTGTCCGTCTGTCCTCAAATTTATGAAGCGGTTTGACCTGTAATGGATTGGGGCGGCCCTATTGGATTCTTGATGAGTTAGGGTTAGCAAAATTCAAAACGAGTAAAACGTTCGAAATTCACCCCCCCCTTTTTTCGAGTGTTTGATGCTATTATTTCAAGTCTTATATTCTCCGGTTCAGATTAAGTTCATCACATCATAAATAGGTTAAAATAATATTTTTTTCTATCATTATGACTTTATTTCTTTAACTATCTCATTTAATCATCTCTTATCCCTTATATAATATAATAACCTAAGTTATCTGTCCGTCTGTCCACCAATTTATGAAGCGGTTGGACCTAAAATGGATTCCCCGGCTAATGGCAGGGGATTAAGTTTATCAATTTATCCACATAATAAATAGGTAAAAATTACAATTTTTCTAGCATTATGACGTCATTCCTTTAACCATCTCATATAATCATTTCTTATTTTAAATTATTTAAATATCGCGTGCATTATTTTCATACGTTTTATCACTGAACTTACATATTAAGCAAATAATCTTCTTTTATTTGTATTAAATCCCTTATATAATAATAGCCTAAGTTATCTGTCCGTGTGTCCTTGAATTTATGAAGCGGTTGGACCTGGAATGGATAGATGGCATCCATTGGATTCTTGGAGTTAGGGTTAGCAAAATTCAAAGCGGGTAAAGTTTATCTTCTAAACTATCGATCCGATTCCAAAACAAATTAGTATAAATATGCTTCATATCACAGCAAACAATACTGTCGTCTTCAAAACGTTCGTATTCCACCCCTTCCCCCCTTTTCGAGCTTTTAATATCATTATTTTAAGCCCTATTTTCCCCGGTTAAGCTGTAGGTGGTCCCAGTCTCATTAGCCCTCGTGTTGCAAAAAGTAGACCGTAGCGCTCCAAAACAAACCCAAACCATCTCACACCATCGCCTACGTTGACTCCAGCTTATTTGCGTAGTAATAGCACTCAATGATATGGCAGGCTACACCGGGTTGATAATGCACGGCATACTATGAAAAGAAATCAGAAACAAATAAGTCTCGTAATAGTCACACGAGACTAGTCATTTGGGAAAAACGAATTGAACGTTCAATCAAAAAAAATTTTCAGGCTTGTAATATGAAAAATGAAATTCTGTTTTATAAGCTGCCATGGCTTATACGCCGCAGACGTAAAACTTTAAACATTTATAAGCCACTGTTTATCTACCCGAAATTGTGGTAATCGCTAGAAAGAATTTTGACTCAATGGGTAAAATTTTACCATTCTAGAAACTAAAATATCGATGCTCATTTAAGTCAAATTTCTTTAATGATAAATTACTCGCAGTTTCTTGGTTTTTCCTTTTTAATTTCAAGGTCTGTAAGTAACAGTTACTAAGAAGTGGCCACTTTCCGCTCGAGGATGTGATTGCCTTTTATTTCTCGGATGTTCCATATCCTGAGTTACGATTTAAGTAGAAATGAACGGACATCCTCTTCAATCAAATTGCGTGAGAGCTTAAATTATGAATGAATTAACAACTTCCGATTTCCCTAATGAATGAAGAGGAATTCAGCCATACAAATTAATTTTAACTTTTTTTACTCATTAGTGTTATAACATAATAATGGAAAATGGGTCTATAGAATGAAATGCATTTAAATCTGTAAATTGTCTTCAGTAAATGAAAATCTTTTTTTTCCAGGTGAAAGTTCCTATTTAGGAATTTAGTTTAATTAGGGCCTTCCTTTTATATAGTTGTTAGTATTCTGCTTTATGTATTGTCCCGTTTGAAATAAATGAATTTTCAACAAACTTTCCAAAGATTTTTAAGTGAAAAACAATTAAGAACACATGACAATCACATGTAATGATTCTTATTGTTTACTAATTTTAACAAAAATATCTAGTACAATTACTGCGTTTCATTTAGAGTGTCCATCAAGAAACCGATTTTATGTTACAGTAAACGAATAAAAACCTTAAAACTGGTTATTCGAAAACTTACATTTTAAACTATATTGGCAACTGATTAGAACTTTATATGAGTGTGAGAGTACAGCTATGTTTAGGTTTGCGAAACTGATTTGCTCGCCGCACTCACACGTTGTGGGTTGAATGCCCAAGTTTTTTTCGCAACTCCAGGAAGCGTGTGGTGTGGCTGATAATAATTGCAAGTGAAAATAATTGCACTTAAACTTCACCAAGTTTTGGAGAATTGTGAATGGTCTCCAGGAGGCGATTCAGGACTATCCTTGGAGAACCGGTCCTTCTGGGCAGAGCCGGAAAAGGACAATGGAACAACGAACAGGATAGTGGAAAAAGTATAGGGTTGCCTGAGTCGAAAGAAGGAAGGTAAAGAATGTAGCGTTCTCTTGGACATTGGCAATTTTTTTAGGCTTAGCACGTGGAGTGCTTCTTTTACTTTTTAATTTATATATATATATATATATATATATATATATATATATATATATATATTTTGCAGATTTTCTTGTCGTTTGTTCTAATTTTGAACATTGTAATATAGAACAGTGGTATTATACTATAATTAAAAGCAATATAAAGCAACTGTGGGTTATCAATGTCTTTGAAATGACAATGCAATGTACTACATCACAACAATAAGAAAGAAAATGTACAAGGCACATCCAGAAAGTAAGTTTCTCTATTTAAAAGAAAAAAATAATTCACGCTTTCACGGACATATTTAATGGCATCAATTACAGCAATGTTTCAACTATTTTTCAACATAGACACCAGCAGAATCGAGACACTTGTCGTATTGTGGAATCAACTTTTGTATAACTCTTTAGTAGTACTCTGCCGCCTGTGAATGGATCCATCCTTCCTGTCCCAGAACATCGTGCACATTCCTGTACGTACCGGCAGCGTCTGTTTGAATTTGGTCCTGACCGAAAATCCACTATGATGTCAATGCACTGACTGCTGCTTGGTTTCCGGGATAAAGTGCGAAATCCAAGTCTCATTGCCCGCGACGATTCTGACGAGGAACTCATCACCGTCGTCGTGATACTGTTTCAGAAATGTCAGTGCTGCTCCTAAGCGTTGAATTTTGCGTTCGGGTGTCAGTTTCGGCTCATACACCTGACAGAGCTGACTATGAATTTCAGTTGGCGCAATACTTTGTGCAATCCAGATCACCGACCGAACCTTGCAGGCGGCGGGAGAAGGAATTAGAGTTTCCATTTCGGATCACTGCTACTCCGCAACTGGCACGAATCGAATCTTGTCCAGCTGGCATATGATTAATACGTCATAGATCTGTTACGCACGCGCATTTGACACGGCTAATTACGTTTACTTTAAAGGGGAAAACATTGGGTTTGGTTTGGTTTGGTTTGGAGCGCTACGGTCTACTGCTTTGCACACGAGGGCTAATGAGACCGGGACCTACTGCTTAAAGCCGATTCCGAACGGCTACGAACATCCATGACATAGTGGGATTCGAACCCACGAACTCCGGTACCGACGATCAGCGCCCTAACCAATCGGCCAGCGTTCGGCGGGTAAACATCGGGAAATTTACTTTCTGGATGCGCCTCGTATTTTTCTTCCAGCCCTAGTAAAAATAAATGACATTAGTTTAAAACGAAAAATGCTATTTTATTTTCATTGATTATCTACAGCATATAAACTTGTTATTTTGATAATTCGTAATTTAAAATCAGAAATAAAAACTAGTTACAGTTTTACAACACACTTTTTATTAACTTAAATTCGCTAACTTTGCTTTTCAAGTATCCTTAGTAGTAACACTGATTTTGAGCAGTTTCTATTGTAGATTTCTTCGTCATTGAATATTTGAAATACTTTGATACTTAATTGACTGTTTTGACTTTCAGTATTTATCATTTCTGAATAAAGTAATAAATCCAGGAATGTTAAGATAGTGCTTAAAATTTCAGGTTGGTCCTTAGTCATGCATTTAGTTTTTAATATGGATACTTTTTTGCCAATACATTTGCGCCCTTCGATAATTACAGAATGTTTGACTTTGATTTCGCCTGAGTACATCGTATGAACCGAATGAATGTTACACGTTTAAAGCAAGTTTGATCTTATTAAAGAACAGTAACGATTTACAAGTGTATTCTTATTTACGATGTTATCATTATCTTACTCGAGAAGACTATTACTATTTAGCAGTGTTTTTTATTCTGTTGACACATGTGTACTCTTAATATAGCATTCGTAATACCAAGAATAGTAGCTATTTACAAGGGTATTCTCATTCACGATGTTGTTATTATTTTACTCAAGAAAATTATTCGAGAAAGACTATTACTCGAGAAGACTATTACTATTCAGCAGTGTTTTTTATTCTTTTGACACATATGTACTCTTAATATAGCATTCGTAACACTAAGAATAATAGCGATGTTTTTTATTCTTTTGACACATGTGTACTCTTAATATAGCATTCGTAACACCAAGAATAGTAGCGATTTACAAGTGTATTCTCATTCACGATGTTGTCATTATCTTACTCGAGAAGACTATTACTATTCATCAGTGTTTTTTATTATTTGACAGATGTGTACCCTTAATATAGCATTCGTAACACCGAGAATAGAAGCGATTTACAAGTGTATTCTCATTCACGATGTCATCATTATCTTACTCAAGAAGACTTTTACTATTCAGCAGTAATTTTTATTCTTTTGACACATGTGTACTCAAGAGCCAAAACATTATGACCACCCCTACATTAGGTAGAACACATTTGGGATGTCATGGGACGGCCGCTCAGAGTTCAAAGACCACCAATTCGCAAGATCTTGGATTTGCGTAACCGTTGCTTAAACATCTGGTACAATCTGTCTCCGGCCATCTACCAAAGGCTTGTAGCATCCATGCCAAGGTGGGTTGAAGCTGTGTTGCGCGCCAAATGTGGGCCAGCTTGTTATTGACAGGTGGTCATAACGTTTTGGCTCTTCAGTGTAGCTATCATAACACCGAGAAACCTACTTCAAAAATGTCTATATCCAACATGTAATAATAGCCCAAGTTATCTGTCCGTCTGTCCTCAAATTTATGAAACGGTTGGACCTGGAATGGATACAGGCATCCATATTGATTTCCTGATGAGTTAAGGTTAGCAAAATTCAAAGTTTATCTTCTCCTAAACTATCGATCCGATTCTAAAATAAATTGGTATAAATATGCTTCACATCACAGCGGAAAATACTGTCGTCTTTGAAATGTTCGAAATCCACCTCTTACCTTCTTTTCGAGCGTTTAATGCCGTTATTTTGAGCCTATTTTCCCCTGTTAAGAGCAGGGGATTAAATTTATCAATTTATCACATAAATAGGTAAAAATAACATTTTTCCAGCATTATGACGTCATTCCTTTAACCCTCTCATTAAATCATTTCTTATTTTAAATTATTTAAATATAGTCAACAGTATTTTCATATTTTTATCACTGAATTTAGATATCACGTAAATAATTTTCCTTTCTATTTGTATTAAATAATAAATTAGGTACGTTTGTGTTAATTTTAAATTTAAATATCGATTATTTTTACTGCAATAAAAATTTTATTACCGGTATTAACAAAAAATACGTTTAATAAAAGTCTAGGAGCCTATTTCACGGACTAATAAATATCTAGCTTTTAGGCTATATATCTTTGAAAATTAAGAAATTTGTCCGTTTGTGTGTTTGTTTTTCATACATATCGACACGGATTGGCTAAATGAATTCATCGTGATTCTAAACTACACTCATAGTATCAGGAGACTTTAGAGGAGTATGAAGGTAAACAAATTATTGAGTGTGTACCAGATAATGCTCCGCCAAAAATCAAATCATTTTTTTATCTGCCTCATAGGGTATTTTAGAATTCTGGAAAATTAAAAATTTTACTGATCCCGTCATATGACGGGCTATATGCTAGTACTTTAATAACAATAAAAATATTTTCCCTTTTTTATTAAATGAACAAAATAATAAACCTACGTAATTCACGTAAAGAAACGAATGGTAGGGAAAAAAAGGGTGTTTAGTAAAATTTTTTACAGTGTCCAAAATTGCCTTTGTCTTCAAATTCTCATTTGTCTCATTTCTGATTCATAGGTGGTTTTCCGGATCCTGTAAAAGCTGCCATCATTGCGAGCGCTGTTATCGTAACCGTTTTACTGGGAGTTTTACTGGCTTACTTTCCGAGACTTTCTTGGGGAGTGCTACTGGGGAAAAAGAGAAAGAACAATTCGACGAGGCTTACTCAAAGGCACGTCAAGAAACCTTCACAGGTAGCTCTCATCAGCAAGGCTGGACCCAGTCGGAGCGTCAGCTTTCAAACACCTTTACCCAAGATCAAGGAACAATCCTGCAGTGAATCGGAAATGTGATGAACCAAACCAAACAGAGGAACTCGCATGTCTGGAGACAATGGGATTTCTTGGCCTTTCAGAACTGTGACAGTTTAACTTGAGTGACAGGAAATTTTCACGAATGAATCTAATTTTCATCACTCGATTAATCTTAGTTATTTATTCTTCATGCCCTCCCCGTTAGTAGTATTTTAAATCAAGTCATTGTTGCTTTGATTTAAGAGCCCCCATAAATGTTACGAACTTCATGAATGTATTCTTTAGCGTAAACTGAATATTATAATTCATTCGTACATGCAAAGGGACGAAAAATAGACATATAAAGCTTAATGTCGAACATCGACAGTTAAAATTTTCTGAAACTGGGTGCAGAAAAGTATACATAGAAAAGGTATCATTTGGTATTTTCATTAAGTTTTGAAGAATAATAAACCTCATCATTTTCTTTTATTTCTAATAACTGTTTACTTTCAGCGAACAAATGTCATGCAAAAGTGTGATTCGGTATGCGGCATTCATTAGATAAAAATACATATAAATTTTGCTATGAATACGGAATAGAAAATTTCCTAGTGAAACCTGGAAGTATTTGTGCAAGCCTTAGTATAAGTGAATATTTGACGTTATTTGAAAACTATCTCACACTGTGTCACAAGACTCGAATGATTTTCTGTGCCTTAACACTAGATTGCCCGAGATTTCTTGTATACCCATATTGCCCCAAAATAGTCAAAATGACTGCATTGTGAAAAAATAACAAATATGTAAAGAAATTTGTTTAAAATTAATTTTTAATATTATATAATAAAGGAGGGCGGGAGTAACTACAAATTATTCATAAACCCATTTATATGTTATAGAAAAAGTCACCAAATTCTAAGAAATTGTGTCATTCTATTTCATAATTGTTTTTCTAATTGAAATTTAAAAACAGTCAAAATGACTGGCTTGGGCAATCTAGTGTTAATTGTGTTTGCGGATGTACTGCAACAGATAGTGCAGCCTAATACAAAGGGAGGATAATTTCCCCCTGAAATTCAGGCTTGTTTCCATAATGTATTTTGATTCTCGCGCACACATACAAAAAGGAGAAGAATTTTGAAGGATATTTCTTTCGCGATAGTGTTTAGTGTTTCCTGGTTTAACTATTTGCCCATTTACACTTGATATTTGAAATTCGGAGGTTGATTACGGTTTTAAAGTTGGTTTGGATTTATGTCGTCATCATCATCAGAGAAATATCATGTTACGTGTAAAATTTTATAAGAATAAATTTTGTACCCGAATCCTTTGTTTTTGTTATTACTTTTCAGTGTCAGCTCGAAACAAATTGTTTCGAGCTGACACTCTTATCATATTTTCATGATTCATCCTGCCTATTTTTTACTTTAAGTTTATTTTTTATTAATATAATAATATAATATAATTGTTTATTTTAAATTTGATAATCTATTAAACTGCTCTAAATTTCATCCCCAGAATAGGAATAATAAAAGTTGAAAAGCTTTGTATTTTTATAAATTCACATAAAGAATTATGAACATTCTTTATTGTATTCTAAATTTCTATCGTAATTTTAATTTCATTATAAAAGTTCTATTTATTTCATTTTTTCATTAAAATCTAAGCTTTATAAAAAAAACAGTGGCTTTAATAATAAAATTACTCGTTATTTAACCTTTAAATGTTTACTTCATTAATATACTTTTCATTAATTCATGAAAATTTTAGGGGGCATGAAGATTTAGTCGAGTGCTTGAAACACATATGAAGTGGGGAAAAATTGCAAACTTACACTAACATCAACAAGTTTTAATAAATTATTAATAATATTTTAATAAATTATTGTATATAACTTCCTTTTAACTATAAACGTACGGGTAATACAACTAATAAAAATAATATGTTAGACTGTAAGAAAGTAATTAAAACCAGGAAATCCATAATTAACAGAAAATTAAGGCTTAAATAGTTTTATTCATGAATCCTATTCATTTTATTCACTAAAGTTTTACTAGAAATCTTTTTATAAAATGTCAGTTAGGAAATAAACTACAAGATCGATCGTAAGTTACGTATGCCATTTGTCAGATCCAGAAAAAAAAAAGTTTTAGGATGTGATCGAAAAAATTAAATGTAAATATCACGCTCAAAGTCAAATTATTTTAAAATTTTGGATTAAAATACAGTAAGGGATTAGCTGCGAGCATTACCTAGTTTATGCCAACAGATTTCATGTGTATACTGCTGTAAGTTGACTAAATGGGATGATGACCAGATAATTACTTATCACTTGCTGCAAAGATAATAGCTTGACCGAGAAAAGCAATTGGAAAATATTTCGCGTTTGACAGCGGGAGGAAGAAACTCCGAGACGACACGTGGAGATGAGAATAAACAGCGATAAACCCTAGAATTCGTTTCTGAGGAGCAAGGTTCTGACGATAAACTGCAAAAACTGAGGTCAAAACTATTAAGCAATCGTGGTGGTGACCTGTTCACTCTTTCCAAAATTCTATACTATGCCATCTGCAATGCCATGAGATGGGAATGGAGTTCGTTTCTTATTCAGGTATTTGAAACCGGTATTCCATATGCGATTCCTGATTCAACAACCCCCATCAGCAATAGTATCATTTGGATATTGAAATGTGTATGATACTTAATGCTCCATTTTAGGGAATCAATTTACTTTATTTCCTAAAACAGGAATGGACGAACTTTTTCTGCCGGGGGCCAAAAATCGAAAGAAAATAAGTTAGGGGGTAAAATTTTCTAAAATTTTAAAAATGATATACAAGTACCTAACGGTTTAAATACGTTAATGAGATGAATGAAATTGCGATTTCATAATAGACAGTTCACGGGTTGTATCCACACGCTGGACCATTAAATGAGCCGAGCTCGTGGATTCGTCCATAGGGTCTACTGCGCACTTTAGTTGAGCATCTGGCTGCCTTTGATCTTTGGAGAAAAACCACCTCCGAAGCCATCGTCCGCCAAGGCTACTTTATCATCTGCCGCCATCGACCACGACAAAATATAGATTTTTTTTTTTATAAAATTTAATTTTTGAATTTTGACTGTCACAGGAAAAGTTATATCTCTGCATTCTTTTAAAGTATTTTTAGGAAACGAAATGCTAATTATTTAATTTGTGGAAAAATAAACATTTATTTTTCTATGAATCGCTTATGTCACCGTATGAGAATCCACACACGTTTAACTGGACATCATTTCGAAGTCTATATACTACTCCAGACGTCGGCGAAATGTCTAGTGCAGTGGTCGGCAAAGTGCGGTTTCAGAGCCGCATGTGGCTCTTTGGATCCTTAAGTGCGGTTCTGGCACAAATATCCACGGAAGGAGCAATAATGTTTTCATTAAAAAAAAATGGTAAGAAAAGAATTACATTTTATTTTGAGAAATTAAAGCTCTTCTATAAATCGAGAACATGTATAGTTTTTTGTTTAAGTTAAAAGATAGATAGGTAATTAAAATTTTATATTGTTTTAAAAATACGTAACGAACATCGAGTTTAATTTTATTAGTTTTCGTAAACGTAAACACAAACCGTGTACAAGCTACCGGCTGAAATTGCTCGTACGTTTTCGGCGTACTCCGAAATACAAAGGTGCCATAAGCATGCGCGCGCATAGTTTTTCTAAAGTAGTAGGGGGTACAAATTGGCATTACACACCAGTTGCAGTGTAAACAGTTTTGTCTTATGTACCGTGTCTGCCGTTCTCCTGTCTTATTAAAAAGTTGTATTTTTCAATCTATGTGCACACCTTACAGTTATTTTTATACGATGTTATTACACCTGCTATATATGTTTTTAGATCTGGTACAAAATGCGTAATCGATTTTTCGATAACTTCTATTTGTCCAAATGTTGGAATTTTTTTTCTATTTTTATTCATATTAAAAGTTTTATTATTTTGATAATGGAAAAAATTATTTTTTTCTTTTTAGTGCAGTTACATATATTAATAAAAATTGTATCTTTTAAAAAGATTTTTTTTAATTATAGAAATTTAAAAAGTATATAAAAATTTATAAAAATTTAAAAATTATAAAAATTTTATCAATTTAATAATGATAATAATTTTCTACTGGTGGCTTTAGAAAAAAAAATATATGTGGAATATTTTTATTACTAAATGATTATAATAGTAATTATATTAACAATAACTTTACTAAACAAGTAGATAAGGCTGCCAATTTTTTTTTTTAAATTTTTGTAATGTTCATATTTGGCTTTTTAGATAATAAGTTTGCCGACCACTGGTCTAGTGGAACTTTTATACTTTTAGGGAGGGCCTATTACGCTATGGAGATAAAAGTGTTTCTCAAATTTATTAGGTTTTTAATCGTTAGCAGCTTTTTCTTTTTGCCCCGGAATTCTTTACTGTCCGAAAGAGTGTACTTAACTAAAACTAAAGGTTAATAAACAACTTGACCTTGACCTCTATACGTAGAATACGATATTTCTAAAATCTTATCTGTTAACTCTGGTATCAAATTTGAAGCATAACACTTTCCTTATCTGTTACAATGATTCAATCGAATTTATCCTCTTGCCTACGAGGTTCATTTGCATAAGTAACAGAGTTGAGAGGAAATTCCAGAGTTTTTAATTCAAACGTTTCAGGTAAATTACAATTCGAACTTCCAAGCTGTAGTTCTAGTTACAGCTAGATATTTCGGGAACTATTGAAAGGCAATGATAATGTTTAACTAACTGGAAAATCTACTCGACCTATCAACGATTTAACTAACCTCCTATGCGAGATTTTAGCATGATTGCGTTATGTGAATTTCATAATACAGTGGACTCCGCTTAATGTGATCGCAGTTAATGTTATCAATCGCTTATTGTTATCGAAATCACTTAGTCCCAATTTTCTCTATTCATTGGTATGTTAAAATTATCGCTTTATGTGATCGTTACATCGGTTAATGTTATCAATTGCTTATTGCTATCGAGATCACTTAGTCCCGATTTTCTCTATTCATTTGTATGTTAAAATTATAGCTTTATGTGATCGTTACATCGGTTAATGTTATCAATCGCTGATTGTTATCGAAATCACTTAATCCCAATTTTCTCTATTCATTCTTATGGTAAAATTATCACTATGTGATAGTTACATCGGTTAATGTTATCAGTTTTTGAACGTCATTTTAACTAGCAAATGAATATTCACAATATACTCAGAAGGAACCCATTTTTTTTGCTTCCCTTCGCTGTTGTTTGAATTTCCAAGAATTCTCCTCTTCAACCTAGGGAAAATGGAGGAATGAACAAAGGATTGAGAATTTACACATTCCTGGACTTTTTCAGAAATACGCACACCCTGCGGGGGTCAATAGTTTTCAGATAAGAAGTCAACAAATTTTATTCGGAACTGAGAAGGAGCGTATTCACATTTTATGCCTTGCTTGCTTACATGCAGTTTGTCGATGTGGAAGCCAAAATGTGAAACGATTTAACATTAAAACTAAATATCGAAATTTTAAATCGGTATGACAGGTTACCAAATAAGAGTCAGCGCAATGCTGCAGAGCATTTAAACATTTCTCCACTTCTGAATTGCAATGAAAGTGTTAAAACGGGGAGTACAACACCGCTCCGATGACTTTAAAATACATTATGATTACGAACGATTTATCAATAAGCTTCTTAGAAAGAATTGTAGACAGTCAACAATTCATCAATTATATTTATTATGTAAACAATTCTTATATCTCAAAGGATAATATACAGTACATAAATATAAGGTGAGTTTTTTCATTTTATTTTGAAATGGAGTACGTGTGAATTAAAGGGGGGGGGTAAATTTATCTAGTATTGTACATTGTTTATTGTTATCAATTGGTTATTGTTATCAAAATCACGGTGTCCCAAACTGATCACATTAAGCGGAGCCCACTGTATCACTTCACAAGAACTCATTACAAAAAAGATATAATGTCCATTATTCTCTTCAAATTACACATTTGTTTACGCATTGAAAAGTGTTACAGATTACAAGCAGATGTATATTTGTTTGCATAAAAATAATTCTTAGGGACTTGCGAATTTCTTTTGTGTACAACAAATTGTCTTATTTTGTTAAGATTGAGCTGTAAGACTAACGCATTTTATTTTTCTTTCAGTATCATTGAAAAATAAATATATCTATGACTAATGCCACAAGTTTTAAATTTGTCATTGAAAATTACAAAAGTTACTTATACAATACAAATTTCTAAATCAGGGAGTCAGTAAAGATCGTTTACTCTTCCAGACAAGTCCTGATTATCGCATAGGCACTTGGGGCACTTGCCCTGGGTACGAAAATTTTAGGGGGCACGAAGATTTAGTGGAGTTCTTGAAACACATATTAAGTGGAGAAAAATTGCAAACTTACACTACCATCATTAAGTTTTAGTAAATTATTAATAATATTTCAATAAATAAATTATTATACGAGGTAGATGTGTTTGTCATGAATTATATTGTTTCTTATTTACCTTAATTTTACTGTTATTTACCTGATAATTAATTCCCTCGACAAACCTGTGCTCTTTTTATCCTATGGGTTATTGCATATTTATAAGACAGATTATTAGCAACGTACCACTATAAACCATTAAATCATCTGATTAATTTAAATTATTTTTAATTCTATTATTATTTATTTTCTGCACCACAGAGCTTGTGAGTGTAACAAAGTAAAAATTAAAAAGGGGGGGGGGGTCACTCTAGGCCTTTAAAGTCCTTAATTTTTAGCATGGCTAAACAGAGATAATAATGATGATTAAGTAAAATGAAAATTTGGTGTTTTTGATTTTGAATATTACTCTAATACTAATTTCTTAAATTTGTGTGATAATTCAGTGTTATAATTTTTATATGATCGTAATGACGCTAATAACTTGTAGCTATAAATTTGCATGGGGTTGGATTGCACAAATATTGGATTGTGCCCTGGGCACAAAAGTATCTGAGTCGGGCCCTGCTTCCAGAGTAATGCTATGTATCTCTGCGGGTACGACGGGTTTAACAATTATTAAAATAAGTAACGAGCTAAGAGAAGTGAATCTTGTAACGAAGAATGCGTTAAATAACTGAACATAGATACTTAATATTATTAATTTTATTCAGTGCTTCCATATACAGTGAGCAGAGTCGCAGATCCCGGATAAAATATAATATGTCGTCAACTGCACCTTACAAAGTACTAATAAGAGAGAAAGTGGTGATAGATACAAGCCTGCAAAAATAATGAACTTGAATAGTTCTCGAAAACCAAGAAAGCAGAAAAACAAAATAGAAACTTAAAAGAAACCATAAAATAAACTAAAATACAACAACAACAAAAAAAAAAACTGGAGCGCAGTCTTTCTTTAAAAAAGATATACTCATAATTTACAAATTTTTCTTGCACTGGTTGATATGTTTTAATTGTCTTATAAAAAATTATAACTATGTATCCAGCTATAAAGAATTAATTTTTCTTAAAACATCTAAACTTTTTTTTTTTTAATTTAGAGTACTCTACAAATTTGAGCCAAATTTTGCTTCTAAAGTTTGCCACTTATTACTCCTATATTCCTAAGAGAAATAAGTTTATGAAAAATTTATTTAAATCATTTTCGAAGAGAGGATTAATTAACTCCGGTTTCAGAATATTGCTGAAGGGTTCTGAGGAATATTTCCAGCCAACTGCTGAATGATCATTAAAATACAGGCCCAGCTTAAACATCAATGGTACTTAATTTCACATTCTTATTTACGTAACTATAACTTTTATGTCATTCAGTACATTTGAAATAACAAACTCAACTGGATATTAATTGTGATTTGAATAACAATTCATAAATAGACCACTTACTCCAGGTTTCGCAATAAAAAAATGATTTCCACTCAACGATTTATTATTCAGGCTGTTAGGCTAGAGATTGTCAAACCATCAGTTCTGAGTTAGGTAGCTCGCTAAAAATTTCCAATAAGTTACAGTGCACGCTCGACTTGGGTAAACTAGAGTTTCTCCACTGAACTCAGACTGATTATTCATTTAGTTATAAATTAAACTTCATATTTACTAGAAATACATATTTTCTATGCAATAAAAAAAATGCAAGATTCGAATTTTTTTTCTTATTTCAGTCTTGATATCACTTGGTAGCTTACAGAAGGAATCGGTATACGGTATATACATAATCATCTTAAGTTTAGCGACCATTGTGTAGGCAGTGATTTTTATAGAATGATTACTGGCATTTACCGTACACAATTTTGATTCTGTCTTTATTCAGTTATTTGAAAGAGTCTCCCATTACCTATGCAAAAAATATAACTGCTTTTCCATAATAATATATGTACATAACATTGAATAATATTTATATGCATCCCTAATAGCTAAAAGTTCCTACCAAAAGTTATATGTATATATATATATATATATATATATATATATATATATATATATATATATATATATATATATATATTTAATGTATGTATATGTAAATATATGGTTTGGTTTCGTTTGGAGCGCTACGGTCTACTGTTTTGCACACGAGGGCTAATGAGACCGGGACCTACTGCTTAAACCGAACGGCTACGAACACCCATGCCATAGTGGGATTCGAACCCACGAACGCCAGTACCGACGATCAGCTCCCTAACCAATCGGCCAGCATTCCGCGTATATATATGTATATATATATATATATATATATATATATATATATATATATATATATATATATATATATATATATATATATATATATATATATATATATATATATATATATATATATATATATATATATATATATATATATATATATATATATATATATATATATATATATATATATATATATATATATATATATATATATATATATATATATATATATATATATATTTATATATATATATATATATATATATATATCAGGTTTGGAAACGTATAATTAATAATTTAGGGATTTGAGAGCAGAAAACCCAGAGCACTCTTTATGCAGGCGCATGAATCTTAAATAACTCATTATAAAAGCATTTAACACTTAAAGATTAAGAGAGAGCGTCTTGAGACAGGGTTTCTGCATGAACCCTAGCTGATTAGGGATCCTTTGTTCGCCTATGCCCACCAACTGACCAACGCCATGTTTTATTAATATGTGAATAAATAATAAAAAAGAATACTTTTATGACTCTTCATACCTTCATATTACATAATTTATTACACAACACAATATTTGCATTGGCTGTATAAAATCTTTCAAAATATCGCTGATCTATTCTTAATATTAAAAAAAAATCACTTTAAGTTTGCAGACTTACAATTTAAAAAATTTACACTGACCAAATTAATATACTTCATGAAAGTGCACTATCCCATAACGTGAGATTATAACTGAAATGAAATTAAAATTGGATTTCAATGCAATGGTTTATATGTATTCATCCAATGAAAGAATAATTTTTAAACTGACAACCCATTAACAAGTTAATTTTATTACTTAACCAAGAAAATTTTATGATTTTATCTGCAATTTTACGTTTCCAGTATTTATAATAGATAATGCATGTTCTGATTTGGGTTATAGTAAACAGTATAATTCACAAAATAATAAAATTGAGGTAGACGACCCAGAATCATTCTTTGAAGGGATGCAAAATATATTTGTATACCGAATGAATGAGTTGCTACTTTTTTTATTTGTTTTTTCTCCCTATTAATTATTTTGTCTTGAAGTGCATAGCAAAGAACATTGTTAAATTTCATTTTACAATAATAACAATTTTTTTGACTTTCTGAAGGTTTCCGTTTTATAGATTGGTAAGCGATGCATATACTATCTCAAATAAGGAGGGCTTCTATAGAAAATATCACAATTCAGCAAGGTTCCGAACAGGGTTGATCATAGCGGGCAATAGGGTTGCAAGACGATGTACACCTTTGTTGTCAGATTTAAGGGCAATGAAATGATCATTAACTTACGTATAACCAAAAATAAGATTTGTAAAAAAAAGGTGGACCAATTTTAATTTGCTCGTGGGCAGCCATCAGTATAGGATAGGTAGGTTTCTAAGGCTAAGAAAGGGTGAAGAAAATTACTTTATTAAGACTTTGAGATATGAAAAGTATTACTGAATGAAATAATAATCTGTTTAAGATTCATTCAATAATAAACTAAAAGTAGGATTTTACTAAGTGTTCGATGACTAAAAACATTCATTAACAGTTTCTCATAGAAATGGCTAAGAAACGCATTTAGTTCTTTATATACTCAACAGATGGCACCACTATGCATAACTTATTATTCTCCTTGGTAAGTTCCATTAGTAAGGCATAAACATTTTTTATAACAGTGGTTTCTAAATGTTTTCAGAACTCAAAAATATTTACAATTTTATAATATTATTGTAGAACACAATCTTAAAATTATAATATTTATATTCCTATAACATATACTGTATTAAAAATCGTATTTGTACCATTAATCCATACATCAATCACTAGAAAAGTAAATAAAGTTTATAAGTTAAAAAATAAAGAAAGAAAGCAAATTTATCACAGTTTTTTTTTTTGTAGAATATTATTTTTTGATGATTCTTAATATTTTAATGCACGATCTTAAGTAAGAATTAGGTCCTCTCCCTTCCTCTTCTATATTTGTCAGACTTTTATAGTTATTGTGTTAATATTCGGAAAGAGTTTTCAGAAATTTTCAACATTTTCTATTTTCTATTATTTCCTTGTATGAAGTAAAGGAATTGTTGTAACCATGAAATCCTTTGGACTTCAGATTTCAATTGAAATACCAATTTAGATCATGCCAGAATCCTGTGCAGTATTCAGAAAATTCTCTTAAGGGGGCAAACATAGTAGGGTAAAGGAATTTGGTTTTAGGTAAACATTTTTATCAGTATTACATTCTGAAATAGAAAATGTTTTTACTAATATTCACAGCACAAATCAATAGATTATCATAATAGCAAAGGTACATGACTTCAGTCTTATGTTGATGACTAAAAGTAACATAATTATTAATCATTCTTTAAAACAGTGGCGTGCGGTCTATATATGCAGGGTGTGCACTGCAAAATTATGAGGGACAATAATTTTCTGCACCTATGTCTACCTATCTTTATAAGGTATATAATAAATATTATTTATAATATATTCGAATATTATGTTGATTTGCTTGCTTGTATTCCCGCAGTGCGTGCGGTACTACGTGCTGCACCACGTAGCGCGCAAATGAACACAGGAAGTTCTGATGTGTACGCACTGCGCACTAAATTGAAAATCAAGCTTTATATTTATAGAAGAACAGCATACTATGGCACTGAGGCAAGTGCAGCTATTTTTCCTGCACTTGACATTCAGAATCACCCGAAGGTACGGTTTATTAAAAATTGTATTAGAGCGGAGACTTTTTTTTTTTTTTTTTAATTGATTAACTGGCCATACGATTTTGCAGACGGCTAATGTTTAAATTTATATATTGTAAGATTTTGTTTTCATGGAAATATAAAAGAAGTATTTCATTAATATAAAGTGAAATGTTTTAGTGTGGTAAATTAATTTCGGTGATGTATTATATTTATTGAAATAATTAGCTGAAAAGCAATGTTGTTTTGTTTTAAAGAAACGAATTTTAATAGAACAGTCTAAATTTTACCATTCACTGTGTCTAACAGACAATATATAAGTTATATTATGTAACACCATATCCCTGGTTTTCTTTTTAAAGATTGTCAAGATGTTTTTCGCAGAATATATGATTTCCAAATGTTAAAAACAATTAATAAATATAATTTAATCTACTGACCGAACAAAAAACAGTTTGCTCTATTGCGCCAGCGTGCAGCGAAATCCTCTGCACGTGGAATAGACGTTGGGCTTGTCGGCACCAATGAGCATCCGAATGAAGCCCCGCAGCGGCAGGCGCCATGTGGTGCTACGTTTGCTGAACATATAAGTTTTTCGTGGAAGCCCGAAGCGTTGCTTTTTCGACGCCGATATGATACCATACAACAAAAGACACGATTTTCGCTTCAGTGCTAGTAGAATTCTCATAACTTTAGCTGCTTTTATAGTTATAACTCGACTACTCGTAGGTAAATATTTTATTTATTGTAATCTTTAAATTTACATTCATAATAAATAACCTGTTTCAGAATGGAGAACTCAGATGTCTCAATAATTAAAGATTTATTGGAAAATTCATGTTCTCTGCACACCCTGCATGAAAACCTACCGCACGCCACTGTTTTAAAACTAATAACTATAAATGCAAGTAATTAGGAACAACCATTATTCAAAGGACCCCCCTCTCTCCAACTTTCATTATTAATAATTCGGAAACGTATAGACAGAATCATAAGACGAGTGGTTATTTAAAAAAAAAAAAAAAAAAAAAAAAAAAGAAAAAAAAAAAAAGAAAACCTGACATGAATCTAATACACAAATCTCAAAAATTTACTTTCAAACTATGCCAATAGATGGCGTAGCATGCGGTTGTACTCCCAATAGTCTGTACGTATGGCGTTACAGACAGGTTTTCAATGGTATTCCATGGTATTCCCCTGACCATTCCTCTTCTCTTCTTACTTTCTCTAGAGTACACTGAAGAATTGGTATTGCCTAAGTAAACTTATTAGACTTTTAATGTAAATGCTGTAGCTTTTTGCATTCCAATCAAAAGCATTAAAATACCAAAACGTGAATCTTCATATAAGGCACCGAAGTAGGTTCTTTGGCACCCGTGGGAGAAAACTGTGTTGAGCCCCTACTACTAAATATATAGGAGAAAATATGTAAGTTTTGTCCCTGAAGAATATGTTCAGAATGAATTCAACTTAAAGAATAAAAAAGGACCAACTTTATCCCTATATATTACAGAAAGAGAAAAGATATTTATGACATCATATTCCTAGTTTTACCGTCGATAATTTCTTCGTAGTTCAAGCTATTTGTGGTATATTTTCAATATACAGTATGGTTATATTCCTGAAAATCGTAGATAGCATTTTATCAGTTTCGGCGTGTTAGAAAAACAAGAGTAACAAATTTAAGTCTACAGAGTAAAAAATACCAGAAATCAAATTAAGTATACAGCCAATTCTCTCTCTCTTTCTCCTTCTCTTTTTTTTATTTTATTTTATTTTTATTTTTTTATGAAGTTAACAGTGATTCAGGGTTTTCATGCCAACTAACAATTTAATTAGACTGTGGTAACAAGGGAGAACCTTGGAGTGAAAGAGAATGTCGAACAATGACGGTTGATTGAATAATACCAAAATCGAAACGACATTTTAGAACATTTTAGGGCTTATTTTGGCCGTTGCGAGTCGGTTCGAACGTTCGTTGTGACGTCATTTTGATCATTTGCATGAAAAATGTCCGCAAGCTGACGTCAAAGTGAACACAACGAACACAACGAACGTTCGAACCGAACCGTAACTTCCAGAATAAGGGCCTTTGTATTTAATATTTTTTGCTTTTGGGCCTTACTCTGGGAGTTGCGGTTCGTACCGAACATTCGTTGTGACGTCACCTTGACGTCAGATTGCGGAAATTTTGACAGCAAACGATATTTCGGTACTCTGGGGGTTACATGCGGAAAGTTATCGATAGTTTAGGTTGCTGTAAATTTCCGCATGTCACCCCCAGAGTACCGAAGTATCGTTTGCTCCCAAAATTTCCGCAATCTGACGTCAAGGTGACGTCACAACGAACGTTCGGTACGAACCGCAACTCCCAGAGTAAGGGCTTATGTGTTCTAAAATAAATGTTTGTGTTGTTATGAGATTTGTGTTCGATGTTATTTTTTGATACACACACACACACACACACACACACACACACATATATATATATATATATATATATATATATATATGTAATGGTCGAGTGTTACGGCGAATGGAATAATAAGTCCTTCGTAAGTTTGCATTTTCCGTTTCAGGCATGTCTTCCACCATTTTCATTTATTCGTGGCGAAGCTAACATGAAAAGGTGTTGACAGCTCCATGTTCACGCTCTAACTGATCTTGTTCGATTAGTCATCAAAGTCCTGTGAGAAATATCTGCACCTGACCTCATGACTCCAAAAGGTTACGCAAGTGTGGGCCTTTTTCATTTATTTTATTATTATAAAAGAGTTTCCTTTTTAAAATCGTTTACAACTCACGTAATTTCCAACTACCCCTTTTTCGACCTCACACACACACACATACATACATACATATATATATATATATATATATATATATATATATATATATATATATACATATATACATATACATATATACATATACATATATACATATATACATATATACATATATATATATATATATATATATATATATATATATATATATATATATATATATACATATATATATATATATACATATATATATATATATATATATATATATATATATATATATATACATATATATATATATATATATATATATATATATATATATATATATATACATACATATATATATATATATATATATATATATATATAATTTTAAGATTTTGTGAAAGTTTTTCATGTAGTTCTCTTTACTATCAAAAGTAAGAATTGTAAAACAAAAAGGAAACGTGAACCTTTTTAGAGAACTTTGAACGCGAAAAGCAAAAGAAAAATGTAATGGCTCCGCATATTTAAACATTCTAAATTTATTCTTATTTTTAGTTTAAACTTAAGGATTGCGCATCAAACTGCGTGTGGAAAATTAAGGCTGCATTGTTTAATTAACGATTAGAAATAACCGAAGATTAAACACTTTGCAATTGAACTATAAAGTTAATCGCCGTGAGACAGCATTGACTTTACGATTACTTCTAATTCACTATAATTAAATGCGTAGTTAATCTCTCATTAGTTATAACGGTAAGACCAGGCCTTGTTCTACTTTTTTATAACATGAAAATGTTTTAATAAATTGCTTTGCATTTTTTAAAATTTTGGTTAACTTTAAATTTTGTTGAAAAAGAGAATATACTTACTTGTGCGCAGTCACGTTTTTTCCTCCACTCATCAGTTCTTCGAGTGTCATTCAGAGCTACGGGGTTCTCTTACTTTGATACACGAGGTTTCTGATATCCATCTATCAAACAGACATCTAAGGTAAATACACGCTAATTCTTTTTGAAAAGTTGGTGAATTTCCGCAAAACCGAGTCAATTTAAGAGGAAGTTAACGTTAAAAATATTGAATTGTTTAAATTGGTTCATATTATTATAAGCATGGATGAAAATTTTGAAATATTTATCTTCGATGTCTTTAATTTTTTTCATATTTAATTTATAGGGGCCTTTTTTTAAACTTATAAGCAGTATAAACAAGTTTTTCCCCATATTTGTTTTCCTCCAAATTCCATGCATTCATAATTCAAAAGCTACTCTATTTCTTTGATGTTGAAGATATAAACGTAAAATTTGTAAAGAGCTTTTTTTTATAATATATAGGATAACATTGTGAATAAACAAAAAGTGGCTTCATTATGTTACACACTTATATAAAGATAAAACACTGTTAAAATGCTTGGTTTCACTAAATCAGTACTGTTTTTTATAAAATATAAATCTAGAGATATTTAAAAATTTCATTTAATATTTATGTAGGGAGCTTTAATAGATTTCAAAGAGTATTTTGGAGCGAAAATATTAATACTTTAGAAATTAAAAACTGTTTACAGATTAAAAAAAACTTGTTTCAATAGATTTCATTTTCTTGAACTGATTTAAATTAGATCATAAACTACAAAACAATTTCAATATTTACTGTGATACTTCGAATTAACATTTATTTTTTAGATTATTATGTTTCCTTAAAACTGAACATGTGTTGGAAGCATAGAATTTTATGAGCGGCAGCATGTCCATTTCGTTTTCTGAACAACTTTAACAGAACGATTCGTAACTCTGTTCACCTGTGCTTAGAAACGAAATATCCGTAATGTTTTACAGTCTTGCTTTACAGTCTTATGATAATTTGAAAAAGCTTTTTTTTATTGAGCTAAATTTACAGAAAACGCAAGACATTACGTAAGTATGTAATGTTGTCAATGTGACATCTAGAACACTAATTCATTACATTTTTATCTTTTAGACACAAGTAATTTCTTTTCTTAAAAAAATAAAGAGTGGGGTTTTTTAACATTTTTATTTTATGCAAAAGTTACTTCCTTAAATCGTATCAAGAGATTGGAAGTACTGTATATTCTTCATATAATTAACTTTTCCCTTAATAAAAAATTAGTTTTAAAATGTTCTGTATGTGTTGGAAGCTTTTATAAATATCTCCAATGCATAAATGATTCTAGTTGCATATTAATAGGAATTTCGTATTTATACGACGATGTACTTTAGGCATATTACAAGGTTAAATGTTTGTATTCTGTTAACTCTATATAAACGTTTTCATTTTAAATTAAGCACTTGTATGGATATTAATGATTTTAACAAGACTTTTTTTATTATGTGTATATTAAATTAAAGACTTTCTAGGTTTATATTTGTGTTAACAAACGTGAATAAATCATTATTTTAGCTCTTTATTTTCAATGATCATTAATATGTGAAACAGTAGCCATTCAAAATTTAAAGAGCGTTCCAGATTTTACTTTTAGCAGAGACAAATATTTCAAAAATTTTAAGGTATCCGTCTAGGTGGAAAGTCATTTTGTGCAAAAATCCTAATTTCTTTTTTATTTCGCTATTGTAAAATTTCAACTTTTAAACTTCTAAATCTGCTTTTGTTTTGTCTCTACAGCATTTTTAAAAAAAGTTACAGCTGTCAAAACAAAACAGAAGTTGTGAATTTAAAGAGCATTTTTTGGATAAAACTTTTTAAATTTTCATGAAGATTAGTTTAAACATTTTTCTAGTATTTTTAATAATTAGTAACTTGGCAATTAGAAAGTTTTGAAGCAAGAAAGTGTGGGGAATTTCAAACATGTATTTTAATTTTTTAACAGTTAAAGTTGCTTTCATAAACTTTTTCTCAGAATGGTATTTTTAATAATGTTGAAACTTGAAATGTGATTCCTCAAAAAGTTCTTAAAATATTTTGTTGAAAATTATTATGAATGCATTTGATAGTATTTACTAGTAAATGACCTAAAAGCTTTAAATTTGGATAATTTTTAATGATGTTACACTCATAGTTAGATATAAAGGTAATGAAAATTCGTTAAAATTTCAATGTGTATGATTTTGAAGGACTACAATTTTTTACCTAATGTAAATTAAGCAAAGATTTTAGGTGATTCACTAATCCAGTGTATAAGAAATGTGTTGAATAAAAAAATATTGAAATTTAATTAAAAAATTGGACCTTTGGAAAAACACGATTTTTGTACTAAATTTTCTTCATTAATTATAAATTTTATAAAAACTTCTCCATGATAATATAAAAAATAAATCTAAAAATGTAAAAACATGCACTAGTTTCTACGTTTAAAGAAAAAAAAGTTCTTTGAACGTAGATGGATACCTTAAGGTACTTTAAAACTACGATCTAACAGATTTAGCAAGAAAAGTTGGTAGCTTTTTGATCAAGTTTTCACTAATCGGATCGACACCTACTGCTTAAGGGCACAGATGACATCTCGACATTGTTCAGCATTATATTTATCCTCATAGAAATTGGCAATAACGAATTGCACATCTTCAAAAAATTTCCTTCGTGAACAAAACATTTTGTTTGGCAATTTATCTTTTTAACTATATTTCTTGCGTTTTTGTAAAAAGGTATCTGTACCAATATTAATGATCATTGACTTTTCTTAATGAACTGATTGAATCCATTGTATCGTTATTTTGAAATAATATATTTTGTTTATAAGTAATGATATCTGTTGTAGTGACCAAATTGCATGATTTTTAAATTTGATTAGCAATCTGAAAGATTCCATGTTCTTAACATGTGTCACAATTCAAACTTTAAAGTGTATTTCACTCCTTAGACTAGATTCGCTCAGTTCATTGGAAGCTTCAAAGTCTCACGCCAATAGTCATCCCATTGTTATCGAAATAAAGCTTATTCATGACTGTCTGAAGCGTAGGGGGTATAAAGTAATATCGTGTTGGATCCCAAGTCCTGTTGGAATTTATCAACGATCTTGCTGATAATGCGGCAAAAAACCGCTAAGTCTGTTGTATAACGATCTTCACCTATGCGACGTAAAAACTCTCGTTAAGAAGACTCGCATTGACTGGCAACGAAGTTGGGACTTACAAGAGCAAAATAAACTGCGTAGCATCATAGGACCTTTGAATATGTGGCCACCGCTGTCTGTGAGAAAGTGCGACGTAGTTTTCACGCGTCTTCGCGTGGGGCACTGCCGGCTCACCCATGCGCATTTGTTACTTGGGGAAGCACTTCCCCAGTGTGCTTTTTGCAAGTCACATCTCACACAGTTGCACACATTCTGATTTCGTGTTGTTACTTTCGGATAATGCATTTAAAATTTATTAAAACTTCGTTGCCTGTTCTTACAATTATTGGGGAAACACCGCATACGGGCTTATTTCCCTTTCTCCGCCATTCAGGACTGTTCCATGAAATCTGGTCTGTTATCATTTATGTACATTTTAGGTTTTTGATCGTGTTTTAGTATTATCTTGTAAGTTTTTTTTTTTCGCATCTTGTATTTATACTCTAACTTTGAATGTCCTTGTATTAACCTTTGGCATGTGTTACCAAAATTATCTTTTTTTTTCTAATCTGCTTTATGCCTTTGATGTGTGTGTTTTACAGAACTTGTACGGCGCAGTATGTCCTCCGTGGATTTTATAACAAAAAACATAAAATAAATCCACTCTGTAACATCACGCTACTGTAAAACTATTTTTATTTGTTTGTGTATCAAGGCTCGCTCTGACGTCAGTCGAACGTTTTCTTTGCTATCTGTGGGAGGGGGGGGGTCTAAATTCTCCCCCATGCCTAAATTCTCTCCTCCCTATCATCTCCTCTAGAAAAGAGAGAGGGGTGTGAGGGGTTTCGAGTGACGTCATGAGTGCCAAGCGTCGTTTGGTGTGGGAGAAGACGCCGAGAGTTGCTGTCCAGCGGTGAAGGATCAATGAGCCGTGCCGAGAATGTAAATGATGTAAATATTTGTATATATCAGAATAAATCCTTCTTTCTTCATCTCGCTTGTGTTCGATGTGTCATCCTCATGAGGCCTTTGAAGAACCCTGCTCGACCATAACGCTACCAAAGTTACCTATTTTAGACCTGAGAAGTTACAACTCGTTAGAATAACTCTGAAATTTTTTACATTTAGAAATTTCAGTTATTTTTCTGTCAATTTCATGTGTAGGATAACTAACACTAAGTAAATTTATTCTTTTATTATTGAGCTACTGTATGATTTATTTCGATGCTTTTGAAAACTTTGCTCACGTCCAAATGTACCCAATGGAGATTTATTAGTATATGTGTCTGCTCCGAATGCACATATTTAACAAATCTCTTTTCGGTTGGATCATTTTTAATTACTCTAAAAGGTAAGTATTGAATATTTTAATGCTGATTTTTTTCTAACATTTGAGTGTTTTTATATAAGCCTTATTACAAATATCTCCACTGGTCGAGTAAGGGTGGATCATTTCTGGAATAGAGTACCAAACTCCCCTGTCTATCGACTTCAGAACTTACAAAGTCAACGTAAACGTCCTGTCGACTACAATAAAGTACTACCATTGAACTGATATTTATCTATTAACTACATTATTTGAAAATTCCCATAGTTGTCTCGATATAGCAGAGTATGAATGAAATCTATTCTATAAGGTCCAGAAATATCAGTATGAGAATGTTTTTCTTTCTAGATTACTTGTTTTATACTTTTACAGCTCAGACTGTGCAGTGGTTGACATATTGTGCTCTGGTTCCATTCCCGAGTAAGGCTTGGGTGTATTTTTCCTGTCTCCTCATAGGGAGTAATGTAGGTCTCTTCTCAACGGTCAACAAAATCTGCAGCTTTGTAGAGGACAACGTTAAGTTTATACTTTAAAGTTAATGTTTATCTTTTTTGGTGTTTACTATTTTATCTATCATTTTTTTTCACTGAATGTGGCACTGCAGACCGATATCTTAATTCCTAACACGGCTGGAAAGCTGTTACTCATTTAGTCCGGAGAACAAGTGTATCTTAACCCTTTCGTATGCCATTTATTTCTCGCCCAACGTTTTCAAACTTCCAAAAGACACCTGCTAATTCTATTCAATAGATCGAATAATAGATGGCAGTCCTAAATTGAAGCGGGGATTATTCTTCCCATCGTTTAATAGCAAGGCCAAAATATTATAATGGGTTTTGCACTTCCCACAGTTATATTTTGTAAAATCATGTAGATGGAAAGTAATCTTCCTAGAGCCCACGAAATGTTTAAGGAATGACCCCAACTCCAGAGGGCATCAGGATCCCGAACCTATTTTACGTGAAACTAAAGAACACGGAGGATCTTTGGATAAAACTCGCAGCCGTCTGGTTCTTTGCCGAGTGACCTTCGTTATCAATTTAATTAATAGGAAAAGTAACAGAGTGCGCATTAGTATAGTGAGCTGCACTGTCAACCACTAGGGGAAAGAAAGTATAAAAATGAAGAGGGATAGAAAGTTGGGACCTTACTACGTTGGTAGGTGTTTTCTCCAAGATCTGATTTGATAAAGTAAGCTCTCTATAGTGGGAAAAAAAACCACACTGCTTAGATACCCCCTCTCTAATTTTAATCATTACTTTAAATTATTAGACATCAGACCGATAGATGGCGTTGTCATCCAATTTGTTTTGGGCCGTTAGAGGGCTTTTGACATAAAAAATGTAAAAAGTAGCTGCACCTAAAAGGGAGGGCGAGTTGGGAACCCCCACCGTAGCACCTAGAAGTCATGTTACAAGGTACTTCAACCAAATGGATTCTCATAACACCAATAGATGGCACTGTTGTGGAATTACCTGGTGGCCACTATAGGGCTTTTAACATAAAAGAAACTACGTCGGACTACTCGTCTTTGATATAATCGTTTTCAGATTTTGTAGTATGCCATACAACCAATAGGTGGCGCTGCTGGGGAATTTTCTGACCGCTAGAGGGCCTGAAACATAAAAAAAACTATAAAAGAAACTACACCTGGAAGGGAGGGCGGGTTGGGTACTCTTTACATGCCCGGCTACTTGTCTTTCTATGTATAATCGTTTCCAGATTTTGTAGTTTGCTATACAACCAGTAGGTGGCCGCTAGAGGGCTTTTAACATAAAAAAAAACTATAAAAGAAACTTCACCCAGAAGGGAGGGCGGGTTGGGTACATCTTACACGTCGGACTACTCGTCTTTGATATAATCGTTTCCAGATTTTGTAGTATGCCATACAACCAATAGGTGGCTCTGTTGTGGAATTTTCTGACCGCTAGAGGGCTTTTAACAATAAAAGAAACTGCACCTAGAAGGGAGGGCGGGTTGGGAACTTTTCACATGTCCTGTTACTTGGCTTTCTATGTATAATCATTTCCAGATTTTGCAGTTTGCCATTCGACCAATAGGTGGAGATGTCTCGGGATTTTTAGTAGCCTCTAGAGAGCTTTTGACACAAAAAATGTATAAAAGTAACTACACCTGGAAGGAAAAGCGGGTTGGGTGCTCGCCTTACCCTCCGTATGCTAGGTTCAAGAAAGGCGGACAAGACTACTAAGAGGACTTGCTAACTTAAGCTGGCAATCTATGTAGACAATAGAATGTTCGCTATATTTTCAAGGACATACAATATGGTTATTTCAAAGATCAGGAAAAAATACGTGCCATGAAATATGTATTAAAATAAGAAACGAGAATTTATTTTAGAAGTACTATAATTATTTCTCATTATCATCGTTATAGATTTACCAAAGTTCCGGAAATCTAACACAATCCTTGATTTTTAGGTTTTTAATTTTAGTCTAAGATATGAAAGGAAAGGTTAATAAAAAGGCACACAACCTTCATTTTAAGAACTATGATGGCTTTTCGCTGATTCGATTTCCGTCGCTGGCGTAGAAACCTTTTGGAACTTTATAATCCACCTTTTAGTCCAAAAGGTGGATTATAAAGAACGAAACCGGCCAATCAATGCAGAGTTCTACTAATTGGAAAAACAGCGAAATGGAACTAAATTTGAAATTGCAGGAAGCATTACGATAGTTCGAGAGCTGCAGTCTGTTTTGCTAAACGAGATCTATTGACCTCTTGGAGGGGAATAACAAGTATGACGCCGCATACTTCATTTAAAAAAGTTTTTAAATTACCAAAATCGGACATTTTCTGGTTAGTTTTTAAAAGGTAAAAATGAAGAGCACTTTCTTTTAATATAGAAACTTTTCCACAAATCAGTTTTGGATATACCAAAGCTGACAAAACGTTTTCAGATATTCCGAAGTATATCTAAGAAGTTTATAAAATGGCTGTAATATTAAGTGGTCGTAAAAATTAAGAATTTACTGAAGAGACCAAGTTTAAATTAATTCATACTTACCTTACGAAATATAGAAAAGTGATCCAACCGAAAAGAGATTCTTTAGATATGTGCATTTAGAGAAGACACATATACTAATAAATCTCCATTGGGTACATTTTCGACGCGAAAAAATTTAATATTAGCTCAATTATGACAAATTCTATAACAAAAAGGACTACAGGAAATTTCTAGCGATTATTTCGCCCATTAATAAAATACAGACGTTCAACACATTCAAAATAGTGATAAATAGATTTTAAAATATCTATTATTAAAAAAAGAATTTCATACCAGATATAAGGAGGAAATAAAATCTAAATTTTAAGTGTTAGTTCCTGAAATTGACAGAACTTCAAATTGCTAAATGTATAAAACCTTTACCAGTACCCCCTTCCTAGTGAAAAAGTTCTGGAAATCTCACTGGATATCTAATTTTGCGGCCATATCTTGAAGTTTGCTGCTTTGGAGATAGCACAGTAGAAAGAGTCTGATCCACAATTGGTTGTGCCGCCTGAGTCTGCCTATTTAGTGCACGAATTGAGCTACTATATTCACAAACAAGTCGGCCTCTTTATCCCAAAACTGAGGCTGTTTCAACGCCACTCTGTTAGATTCGCCAACGTTGGCTGCAGAGTTTGGCGGGTTCATTTTAAGGAATGGCTCAAAATATGAAAAACAAATATATTGCACTAGGTAAAAGGTCTCACAGAAAAATGGGCTATTTGCAGAACAGAGCACAAATTCTCCGCTTACCTAAGCTAGGATCTTACCACTATAAAATGCGTGGACGAGAGTTTCAATTAGAGTTTATCGTCTTTGCAGGTCGCCACATGGGAAGGAAGTATTAAATGAAAAGGAACAACAAATATATCATCTCAAACCTAAATATTTAATGTACAATTCATAGGAATTTGCTTTGCATCTCCCAACATCTGGAGAGAAATAAAGTGAACAGCTTACAATACAAAATGGCAGAAGGAATGGAAAAATATCACGAGATGCCACCAGGAAAAAGGAAAAGTCAGAATTGAAGTAGCGGCATTTGCTTGTGCACGGGGTAATATTTTGAGTTACGTCACCGGAAAGGTTTTCTCCTCGAGTGAAATACTCAACACTTATTGAAATTTGTATTAAATAAATGACTATTTGTTAAAGAAATGGAAGCTCTAAGATGGCCAATCAGTTCTAAAAATCATACAAAGAGAATATAGATCATTGCCAACAGATATCATTACTACTAAATAAAAATAAGAATACAATGGATTCAATCCGTTCATTAAGGAAATTCAATGATCATTCATATTTGTACCTTTTTACAACCGTGCAACATACGTAGTTAACGTAAAAAGATAAATCAACAAGGTAAAATGTAATGTCTATGAAGAAAATTAAAAGAAATGTGGAATTCACTATTTATAACCAAATTTTATGAGGATAATTAGAATGCTTTATCCACTGTCATCTAATTAGTAAAAAATGGATCATAGTGTTAACAACTAAATCTATTATATCGTAGTTTTAATGTACGCTTAGAGTTTCTTAAAAATTTTAAAATGGCAACATGCTGACAAAATCTAAAATGTTCTCCAATTTTTGCATGCTATTGATTTATAGATTAATAGTCATTAAAAAATTTTCTAAAGTTTATATATTCGTTTAGATAACGAATGTTAACACAAATATAAAACACAATCTATCTTTAATCTGTTAATAGACATAAAATAAAAAAAAATATCTTGTTAAAAGCATTTATACTCCTATAAATACTTTAAAAAAATTCAACTGTAAACGTATTAGTATAAACTTATCTATAAAATATAAACATTTAACCTTGTAATCAAACTAGAATGCATACGTAAAGCAATTTAACATATAATTGTTCAAGTAAACTCGTTTGTAAAACAGGAAAATGGACCTAAACACTGTACAATTTTAAAGGGCATGACACTGTTTTAAAAGAAAACCATTACAGCAGTAGATACTGCAATTTTGTAATTTAAAATCCAATTTAAAACAGTATAAGAGAATAAAGTCTAATCAAGTTTTTATATTTTAACATGTAAAATGCTTTTATAATCTTTGCATCTCAAGTATACTCCAAATGCTAATAAATGCTTTCTACGTAAATCTGTGAAGGAATTTTTAGAAACTTTTAGATATATTTTATTAAAAAACCTCACTGACACAGTTAAATACAATGCATTTTGATAGTTTTTTTTTCTATATATTTCTTTATAACAAAATAATAAGTCGACTTTTTACTTATTCTGTTTACGGTTTTTCCTATAATTACGGAAAATCCGTTTACACAATTTAGTGCGTGTATGTTCAACACAAAATAAAATTTAGATTTTCTAATGCCTACAATTAGAAAGAAAAGAACACATGGGGTAAAGACATTTACAGTTTTCATTTGCTAAGAAATGCTATAAATTATATCATATGCCCGAGTAACTTTCAAAAGAGTGAAAATACGGATATAAAATTTTTATCATACATATTTGTAAATTTGAAAAATCTATGACCCAATAGAAATACTTCGATATTCTTAAGGTTAAATCCCCCTTCCATTTACTTCGTTGCGTTAAATTGTAACACAATAAGAATTCAAAAACTTCATAACAGAATTACTTACCTTAAATGTCCATCTGATAGTTGACCATAGAAAACATCGTGTTTCGAGAAATTCGTCGTGTTACAGGGTAAGAGAACCCCGTAGCTATGACTTTGAACGAGCTAGCGGTTACGGCAGTAAAATCATGAAGCCATTGGGGCTTACTCTGGACGTTGTGAGTCAGTTTGAACGTTCCTTGAGACGTCCCTTTGACGTCAGCTTGATAGTTTGCTCGCATAATGTCTGCAAGCTAACGTCAAAATGACTTCATAACGAAGGTTCGAACCGAACCGTAACGTCCAGACGGGCTCTGGACTTTGAGAGTCGGTTCGCACATTCGTTGTGACGTCATTTTGATGTCAGTTTGCGGACATTATGCTAACAAACTTTCAAGGTGACGTCAAAGGGACGTCTCAACGTACGTGCGAACATACTCACAATGTCCAGAGTAAGCCCCATAGACTATCGAGAAACACTCAGGGCCGGTCTCACCAAAGTCGTTTAAAGGCTAACTGCGATTAACCCCTAGCGCTAATTACTGGTGGAACATAATTCTCCTTTAAACAAAAATTAATCGCCGTTAGCCGTTAAACGACTTTGGTGAGACCGGCACTTCAGGTAATAGTAAAATAAATGTTAAGGTCTCGCAGAGTTCAATTGCATATCGTTTAATCTACGGTTATTTCTAATCAACTGTTATGTAATGAATCTTCGATTTGTGACACTCACTTTTGTACTATGAGAAGAGATGTATCATTAGGATAAATGAAAATCTAGAATTTTTTTAGGGGATCCATTTTCGCGTTTACAGTCCTCTAATAAAGTACACGTTTCCTATATCACATATTTTCTACAGTTCTTGACAAACACAAAATGTGACAATTACATTAAAGACTTTGACCAAAAATTAAAAATTAAATTTACATTCCGCGCTCTTATTAAAAATAATGTCACGCGTAACTTGCAGAATTTTCCTCTCTATGGAAAGTGTTTAAATAAATCTTTTAATACAAACCTCACAGATGTACGATCTCCCCCATAGATTAATACAATGGTTTGGCTTCAAACTTTACGTTCTACTGCTTTGCTGTGCGAGACTGGGACCTACTTCTTAAAGTCGATTCCCTGCCAGCAGCGGGATTCGAATCCGCAAATTCCGTTATCGAAAAGCAGCAACCTACCATTCGGTTATCATTCGACAGAGATTAACACGAAGCTAGAGAATCCAACATAGCCGGCACTCAAACACTTTAACGTAAACACATGTTTAATGAGGTACGAGGGGTGTTCTATGTGATAACTTTTCAAATATACTGAAGAACCTAAATATTATGCTCATAAAAATGACATGTTCACAAACTTCGATGAGTGAAGTGTCAGGTACTTAGGAAACTAAACCTGTTATATCTGACAGAAAATTTATTAAAATTGTTTATAGCCGATTCTTTTTTATAAACTAATATTTTTGTTGCGAGGTACTTTCCCACTATGGTCAGCTGTGCATGCACAGCTGTGGGAGAAATATCCAAGAAGAATTTAATTGCAATTGTTGACTTCGAGTTTGAGGGACCCCTGCGGAGAAGTTATAGATCACGGAATGACACAGGCGTAACGATCAAGCTCGCACAGAGATGTAACCGTGAGTTATGTGGGCAGGGGCTAAAAATAATGTTAAATTTCACGAAAGAGGCTATTTTAATGAGCCCACCTGCACTTCCGAATAGGGTGCAGATGTGAGAAAATTTCAACAAACAAGCGAATTGCAAAGAAGAAAAAGGGGTGTTAAAACCGAGGTGAGGAGTTGTGAAAGAGAGTTAAGAAAAATGAGTCGAAGTCGGGATTCAAGAGGAGCTGGACAACGAAATTCCAAGCCCTGCTCGCCAGCACCGACGTCCCGTGCGCCCGAACGCCCGGACCGACATACCGCATGAGGAAAGCCCCTGCCTGCTCCCCTGTGCCTTTACTGGAGGTAAAACAGATTTAATATATTCATGACGGTTATTTAGGCCTCAGTTAGTAATTCAATATTTTGATTAATTAATAACGCATAACTAAAGAGAATTGTAATAATTATGGTGTAAATATAAATATAAAACATAAATAATTGCTTGTTATGCTATATAGTGTTTAAGTATATCAATTTGTAAATAGTGTACAGAATAAATGTCTTATAAGGTATTATATTTTTACTGTGTTTCTCCTTTGTAGACAAACACTAGTGTAAGTGTTGTAAGTACATTACAACAATTTTAATGAAATTTGCATATTGATTATAGTGAAGCAGGAGGTGCTGGTACTGTATCAAAATGTACCACTTCAAACGGAACAAGAATAAAACATTTTTATACATATTATATTTAGATGTACTGTTTTTGTACATCTGAAATAAAATTTGTATGTGCGTGCTGAACAGAGACTAAACAATATATTTCTATAATGTTAAAATTTAAAGGTGATGTTATATATATTTTTGAAAATATAACATATTGTTATATATACAACATATATCTGGATTTAGTACCAAATATTTTCAACGATCACTTTCAAAGTATTTGGATTTGAGCAAGAAACATTTTATTTTAGGCTCCATTTTTCAAAATAAATAAGAGAGTCTATAAAAAAAAAAGAGGAATGTTTGACAGTCGCCTTTATTATTCTGGATGACATTTGAAGTGTTGAAGATTGAGATGTCACAGCAGAATAGAAGATAAAAGGAAGAAATTGTGAGAAATTTAGTTGATATACATTTGACGGCAACTGATTTTTAGTAGCAATGTTCTTCTTCGTGAATATTTTCCTGTTTTTGGTATAAAACATGTTATGGGAAAATTTATTTCTCCCAAGGTTTTGATGGCTTTTTTTCAGAGGGTCCGGGAAATTCATTTTGTTCTTAACCCCGTGACAAACGAATAAAATGCGCGTTGAAGCGTCATTAGAATACCATTTAATTTAGCCAAATAGTGAACACTCTTGTACAAGATCAGAAACAGACGTTATATTTTCGGATTTACATAGTTATATAACATTCAATAAGGTCGATATAAAGTATTAAGTGTGTCGCGTCTCGCGTGTCCACGGCTGTCCTTTCCGATGTCTGCACGCCTCGTTTCTGTACCTGCTCGCCTATTGTTACTGGAGCAGGTATCTTGGGTTCGCTGATATGCTTAACTGGCCGACAATTAATTATTGCAGCGACAAAATCCTTCACTATATATTAATTACACTGTTTACAAACATATGTACACTGGTTATCATTAACCACAAAAACATGGCTGAAATAAGACCGAGAATAACCAAATTGTGCCGAGCGGAAAACACCTCTCTCAGTCTCAGCTGTTTCCATAATAATATCCGTTCTCCGACGTTCCGAGCGCTCATCTTCTCCATTGCTGTTCGCGAGGGCCGGAGTGGAATCCCCTCCCCCACCTCTTGATCAAGATTTCGCTTCCATGGGAAAAACTCCTTCTCCGCAGCTGGCGCGAGCTGGAGTGGCAACCCTCCCCCCCCTCCTGTTGAATTTTCACTTCCTGGGGCAGGGCTTGTCCACCCTCTTTCGGTGTGTCCGTCTTCGCTTCTTAGCGCCGTACAAAAAATGCAGGTGTCCATGTAACACCAACTCGAGTCTTGAGTCTAATATTACAATGTGTACAATAATTTAGTAATACTATGCAACAATAATTTAGTACTTTTCTAGCGTGTGATACATCTCAAAGCATTTAGGAATATGTAGTGCAACGAGGCATATTTCACACAGCCAAGTAGTTTTATTTCTTATACTATGTTTTTTGCACACGTGACATTGTTTTACAGGATATTGCTGTTTATTTGTCTTCAGGTATATCTTCGGGGAAATGTGTCCGATGTTTTGCTTGTAACCGAGTTCGGCATTCGTCTCATTCGCTCGCAATCCTAAAGTTGATGGTTCTGTTCCCGGCGACGACATCTACTTGTAAATTTTCTTGAAATTCCGTTTTTATTTTATATTGCCTAAATATTTGGTTTTTGCAATATTTTTTAGTGAAGTACCGTTTTCTGTACCTTTTGCCTATTTTTCTTTTAATTTTTCATTTTCCAGTATTTTGGGTATCGTATCATTCCGCTACTTTGCTCACGTTTATTTTTTTACATTGCGTAATGTTTATTAAAAAAAAAAAAAAAAAAAAAAAAAAAAAACTAAAAAAATGCTTAATAAAAATTTTAAAATTTTATAAAACTCAAAAATATATATTTTTTTAGTGTTGTCACTTTTTGTTTATTATTATTTGGTGTATCAAGTTGCAACTTTTTACTGTCCCTATTTTTATTATTGTTTTACTTTTTATTATTTCTGAGCTTCATGTTGTTGAATCCCTGCATTGCTGTTAACCATACCGAATGGTCATTGTCAAGGTTCCAGTCTAATTATCCCTTAATTAGACAACGCGTTGTTTACTCATTTTTTATGAGAACGTCCTCACCTCCTAGCTTCCCTGTGAGTTGGAGTGAATTAAATTTCTGTTTGGTTTACTTTTTGCCTAGAGGCCTAAATTTATGTTTTGATCTGCTTACGTTCGGAGGTTAAAGTGAAGACCTTACACTTCGCTAGGTACTCCGTTAAACCTAATTACCTTGACCTTGAGTTTGGAATTCCTGTTGCGGCAGTTTGCCGTGTGTCCCCCGAAGAAAGTTCTTGACAGCTTGGAGACGTCAAAGTCTACCATGGCACATGAAATACATGACGTCTCAGAGACGTCATTTTATGTTGAGGGGTTAAGTCCATTCAGATCCTATAGAGCGATTATCCAGAAGTTACTAAAATTTTAAATTATCTATTTACAAAATTTTATAATTTCTAAAGGGTGGATTTGTGGTCTTTCACATCCCATCACAGTTTCTCTTTAGGTATTTGTGTCTTTAAAATCCATAAGTTTTTCACTAGAACCAGAAATAAATCGGGAATACGAAAGCGGAGGAAATATTTTTTGATATATTACATACATATATATTAATTAAAATATCACACATTATTCTTTGCGTTCTTATAATTCTATTATTAAAATTTGATATTCATGAATTTCTTCTTTTATCTACGCTGAAAAATTTTATAAGAAAATGGAACTGACTGGAAGTGAAAGCGAGTTTTCTAAAATGCTTTTCGAGGTATTTGGAAATGTCTCGAGAGTTGGAGAGAAATAAATGCATTTGACAAGACTTTTTGAAAGGAATACTGTCTTGAATCTCCTTGTACTTCAAAATTTTTCACGATATTTTATTATTAGTGTCACAAGGGAAGCGGAACTTTAATTTTTACAGCTTTTTACTTCGAAATTTCTTGTACGTAGTATTATGCAATTTACCTCCGGTTCATAGATTTCTTGATACAGAATAAATTCTAAAATCTAATGTCATTCTTCCTTTTTGTGTAACAGAAACTGAATTATATTCTTCCTATTTGATGTACCGAAGTCAATGCCTTTTCTTTAAGTCGAACTTTATTTCATGTTTTAAAAATATGGCAATGTTCATATTTATAATTTTTCTATCGTCTTTGAAGTGGAACTTTTTATTGGTTACATTGCTTGTGTTAAGTTTTTTACTCTCACTTGGAGGGGAATAAACTAAAACTGAACTCCTTGGCCCAACAGCCTAACTAGGGGACCAAGACTTACGGTGACAATCTCCGTTTTCAAGACCTAAGGCCCTGGGGTGCAAAGAATTTGTTTCAGTTAGGCGGTCAACCTTGCGTGGAACTCCCAGTGTTATTTTCCAAGCATCCTTGGCCCCCAGTTTGTCTACCCACTGACCTCTCAAAATTTTTTGTCTCTCTCTTTCGGCCCACTTCAGTTTCCCGTCCTGTTTGGTGCAACGAGCAAAATTCCCTCTCTTGTTTTCCCTTCTCTCGGCCCACGTGGTCTGCTCCACCCTCATTAATTCCGGCGTCCGGAAATTCGCTAAGCATCCAGTAGTTTTATAAATTTCTTCCCATCAGTAGCACCCGTCTTCTGTGTTGGCTCGTGGATAGCGCCTGCGGCGCGATGGGCGAGGGCCGGGTACTTCGAAGGGCCTAGTGCAAGGTGGGGTGGCCCAATACTTGCGATTTGCCCACCGCCACTGGGATCAGCCTGGAGGGCCTCACGGCCATATGGGCTCGGTTTGGCACTTAAATGTCTACCCACTGAAGTAATGAAAGGCTAAGTCAATCTTGCTCATCCTGGGGATTGAGCTTGGAACTGTGTCATGGGAGCGAGAATCTTACCCCCAACACCACTGGGCTTCTTTGGAGGAGAATAGATAGATTAAAAAAACAAAAAAGGTCAATTAAAAAATGGGAAGAAGTATTCGAGTGCTGCAATCCTTAAAAATTTAGATACTTAACACTGTGAGATATGTGCGATCTATTAAGTTTTGAGTTCTACAGTCTACTTTTTTGCTACATGACAGCTAATGAGATCGGGAGCTGAGTTTAAAGCTGATTTCGACAGCTCGGATTCCGGTATCGAAGAGCAGCAAACTACTGTTTGACCACCGTTCGGCTACAATTGCCCAGAATATCAAAAATAATGAAAATTGCTGTCATACAGTGATTTTCATTTGTCAAACATTGGCAGTTTTTTGTTTTATGATTCTTCCACACTTTTTGAAGTAAAACTTTTAGTGTTACACAGTCTGCGTTAAATTTTTAAGTATCACGGAGGGAAATAGATAGAGAAAAAATGTCGGTTAGTGACTGGGTAAAAATGCACAGACGCTAGAATCCTTACGATTTAGAAATTTGACGCTGGGTTTGACGATTTGTTTATCCAGTAGGATATCCAAAATGACAAAAATTGTTGCTATAAAACGATTTTAATTGCAGTTTTTGCACCAACAAATTCAGAAATGTGTCATATTGTAATCAAATGCATTAAAGTACCCTTTTCACATCTTCACATGCCGATTAACCTTTTGCGTTCTATAGGTGACTCGCTCACCACATGATTTAGACGACGATGGCCGACTGGTTAGGGTGCTGGCCTTCGGTACCAGAGTTCGTGGGTTCGAATCCCACAGTGGCATGGATGTTCGTAGCCGTTCGGAATTGGCTTTAAGCTGTAGGTCCCAGTCTCATTAGCCCTCGTGTTGCAAAAAGTAGACCGTAGTACTCTAAACCAAACCAAACCACTACATGATTTAATGCCGCAACTCGAGAGGTGACTCGCTCACCAGTTTGTTTCGTGCCGAAATTCGATGCGCTGTATAAACTATGTTTCTTTATTTGGTGATAGATATCTTGTTTATGTTTCTGATATCGTTGTTATTAACTTATTGTTCTTTTTGTACTAAGAACTTCGTATATAATCTTACAAAGATGTCGTAATGTCCCTTTCAAACTACATAAGATTTTCTTATCTGAGATTAGTGCGGTACCATGAAGCTTATTGGATTGATGCATTTTAGGCATCAATTCAAACATGACTGCTTGGCCGAAGGAACAGAAAAATTGAAATTTCTTATCCCTATTACCATGGAACGTAGTAATGAAATAAACTCGAACTTCGACTTCAACCCCCGAATTCGGAAACATCCGCCTAAATGGAAAGTTGCATAGCATTCTAACAGGAGTTAAAAAGGATTGCAAAGTCTGCTGTCAAAGAAATAAGCCCGACAAAAGACATCAAACGACATACTATTGTGAAACTTGTCCCGACATGCATCTCGGCAGTTGTTACATCAAATATCATACAAAGCAAAATTACAGAAACTAATGTTTAAGAAAGTATCTTTGGTTTGGTTTGGTACGGTCTACTGTTTTGCACACGAGGGCTAAAATTATCTTCGTAAAGCTGTAAAGATACATTAAATATTAAAATATAAAAGTTTTATGTGTTACTTTATGTGTGAAATCATTTTAAGTTGGAAGTAAGAAATTCACCAAAAGGCGAGTCTATTTAGAAAGTAAGGAAGTTTACTTCATACTTTAAGTTTGTATATACAACATTCAAAGTTGCGGTAGTCTTTGGAAGATAAAGGCCGAACGATGGCTGAATGATTAGGGTGCTGGAATTCGACAACATTCAGCCTGTTATTGGCAAGAGGGTGAAACAAAGACGTTGCCAATTTGATAACTGTTCTTCAAAACGTAGAACATATTGTATGAAATGCAATGCGATATTATGTATCCAATGTTTTCCTCTTTTCATACGAAAATTCAACCTTAAAAATGTAAAAAAGAAAGTTTTATTGTATGTATAAAAATAAATTTTAATTTTTAACGTTATTTTGCTTATTACTTGATTTATACTTTAAAACTGTACAATTTTATGTAAAAAAATCATTTTTAAAATATTTACATTTGTACATATAAACGCCCATCGTCATCAAATGAGGACGGCTTAAAAAACATGGTTGCAGTTAAAAATTTTCAAAATGTTTTTAAAATACTCTTAATTTATGTATTTCTACCCATATCTATCAATATCAAGGAAAAATTCCAAAATTTGTTAATTTGGACGTTAAAGAGTTAAGATAATATTTTCTTGAAAAATTACTTTAACCTATTTTTATTATTTAGTAATAAAATTATCAGTATCATATAAAATTAAAATGATCGAGAGGGCTAAAGCTCAGAAATTTTATCCCAGTTGTGTCAACGTCAAAATATTTAAAGCAAAATTGATTGAAGTACTCCGGCATTTCAAACTCTCTTTTTTATTTTAACTACAGGAATATCTTGTACCCATCACATATATTTAAAATTTTTATTTTTCATAGCGCTAGTTTATTATTTAGTAATTAATTTAATGCTGTCATAGCAACTACTAAATACGCTACAGCAACATTTGGTTTATTATGAAAAATTAAATGTTATTTTGGCAGCAACTTAAAATAAAACAAAAATAGTCCTTCAGGGAGACGTTATCTCAAGCTTTAAGTCGCTTTTATTTAACTTCACTTGTGTGTCACTATAATTTTTATACTGAATATTTAATTACCTCCGTGACTAGTTAGAGATATGAAATTTTGCACGTAATTTCATTTCCGGTGACAGTAAAATATTCATTCATAAAAAATTAGATTGGAGAAAAAAAATCGTTTAGGTAAATGCTAAAGACTCTTCAGAGTACTTGAATTTCTGTGGAGATTTTAAACTATTATCGGTATCTATTTGCAAGCGGCATAGCTGAAAACTCGATCTAAAATTAAAAATCATTTGAACATAGTTAAAATAATGAATAAGGACCGGTTTTACCAAAGTCGTTTAAAGGCTAACCACGATTAATCTCTGATTAAACGGAGAATTACGTCCCACCATTATATGGCGCCATATGTTAATCGTGGTTTGCCGTTAAACAATTTTAATGAGACGAGTCCTAGGGCTGGATGATATCAGAAATTTAATATCGTGATATATCCATAGATTGATATTGTTACGAATTTCGCAAGTTGGCATGTATTTTTGCCGTATACTATGTATTATAATGGGTAAATCATGTATTTGGCGAGATATTGGCTCGTAGGCGATGTTTTTGGCGACTAATTTTTGGTGCCAAGTTTAGCGATTTATCGCCAAATTTGGCGACTTTCTTGGTGACCGTTTGTACCTAGTACTTTCTAGAATATTCCAGCTTCTCCCGAGGATATAAATACCGGGGGCCGATCCTGATCGGAAATCAGTTAGCTGAGAAATTTGTAGAGGT
>CM063498.1:60851035-60893535 GCA_032207245.1 Pardosa pseudoannulata
TTTATGAAAATACAGACGCGTAAAAGCAGAGTTAATTAAAAATTCTTGAAGAACAGAAACAACGTTTTTTATTTAACTAATTAAAATCATATTGTATGTAATGTCATTAATTGTGTTAATTCTTAGATAGATAGATATTACTGTATCTATATATATACATATATGTCCGTGTCCAACCCTTCGAAATAATAACATATTGACTTAGTTTATTTTTAATTCATGTTTTTTAACTCAACACGGCACCAACATGGCGCACATTTGGCGTTTAAACCTACTTAATAACAGCTTTCTAACGTAAAATCAATATGCTTCTTCGCTTTGAAATCTCTTTTGCATCGAAGTTGGCGTGTATGACCCTTATATTCACCAATTCACCTGAAAACAATTCGCACTACAACGTAGTACATTGTATTTATCTTCAAATAAACCCTAAATCAGAACTCCATGTTTCAAAACTGTACATACGTACATACATACGTGTATATATATATGTGTGTGTGTATATGTATATATATATATATGTATATATATATGTATATATGTATATATATATGTATATATATATATATATATATATATGTATATATATATGTATATATATATATATATATATATATACATGTATATATATACATATATACATACATATATATACATACATATATACATACATATATATATATACATACATATATACATATATACATACATATATACATACATATATACATATATGTGGGAATTTAGTGCAGCGCACTCCCGCAAGGTCGCGCCCTCATCACTGAGTGGGGTAAGTAAGAAACGACAGAGAGACATTCGAGTCGGAGTCGTGGAGGAGTGACCAGGTCGAGTGAAGGATCCCTGGCACTCGAGCTCCCTCGATTTATTAAATACCGAGTAGGGTGTATTTTCCATGTTAAACACCGAGAAGGGTGTCTTGCCATGTTAAGCTTCGAGTAGGAAGTCTTGTCAATACCGCGTCGTTACTGTGATTTAACTATCTGTCATTATGCTTAAGTGTTATTTGTGTTGTTACGTAATTAAACGTCGTTATTGTTAACATAGTCTGTCATCAAATTTGTCTAACGACACCCATAGACACCGAACCCTACATATATATATATATATATATATATATATATATATATATATATATATATATATATATATATATATATATACAAGTGTATATCTATGTATACATATATACATATGTAATAGATGTCTATATGACATATTCATTAAATATACGTTAGTAAATACTAAACTACAAATTTGATTAAACAGAAGGAACCATATTTACTTGTAATTCAAAAACTGAATATATATTACTCGTGTTGGTATAGGAGTTATACAACGGTATATAAAACAAATAAAGTTAAATATGTATCTAAACTAAAAAACTAAACTGATCGGCTTAACAGCTTTTAGGGGGCCATGGTCTACGGTACCAATCTTCGTTTCAGAGACCAAAAGCCCTGGGGTGCGAAGCATATGTTCCGGTTAGGCGGTCAACCTTATCTGGAACTCCAAGTGTTTACTTTCCAAGCATGCTTGGTCCTCAATTTATGTACCCACTGAAGGGATGAAAGGATGAGTCAACCTTGCCCAGTCCGGGGATCGAACATCGGACCTGGGTCATGGGATCGTTATACCCCAACGCCACTGGGATTAAATATGTATCTACATAGAGCTAGTTCAACGTGTGCATTAGTAAAGATTCAATCCATGTGATCCTAGTGGTAACGTAGAAGTCAAACAACTTATTTTACACAGCACCCAGACATTTATTATACACAGCACATTTACAGATACATTTCACAAAAACAAAAAATATCCCTCCGCTCATCGCAGACAGCTCTCTTCACTTCCTTGTTGCCAACCACCAACCCTGAAATTTTATGAGAGTTCGGCACATAGTCATTCTCGTTGCTAACGGATTCATAAAACTTAACAGAGTTCTGTTATATTATATAATCATCATGGACTAGTGGTAAAGGCGTGGAAGACATATTTCATTTCATACTCGTTGCCTCATTTCCATCTTTGACCTCTATAGCATTTATAAAATATATACATATTAATGTAATTTCAGTATTAGAAAGATGTTATTTGTGATATGCCGCAAAATTGCAGAAAAATAATAGTGAAGATAAAAGGTTATGGAGCACTGATCTAATATTTCATGTTTATTATCACTATTTATTTTTTTTTGGTTTGGAGCGCTACGGTCTACTTTTTGCAACACGAATCCTAATGAGACCGGGACCTACTGCTTAAAGCCGATTCCGAACGGCTACGAACATCCATAGCACAGTGGGATTCGAACCCACGAACTCCGGATCCGAAGGCCAGCACCCTAACCAATCGGCCATCGTTCGGCTATCACTATTTATAAAAATTGCAGAAAGTTGTAGAACAACCATCTTTAAGTCAACTCTGAGACATTTTCTAAGTGAAAGATGTACACCTACTCAAATAATATAGTATACAGATTCTTGAATAGACGAGAATAATGAAAGATCATGGCATATGGTAATAAAGAAAGGCCAGTGAGATATCATAAAACATGTTTTAAAAATAACTTATTTTAGGTAGAATTGTCTACTGAGAATACATAAAGACAGGTAAAAATCATCCAGTGAGCACTAAATATCAATTATAGCCCTCAACTGCTAAACTGCTATTGTGTCCCGTTTTAATCCATTAATACTAGAAACATTTTGGCTGAATGTATTTTGATAAATATCTTAAATCTAAGTTGTTATAGATTCCTTAGATTAAACGAAATCCGAAATTTAAGCAATCGTGAATAATACAGCTTTCATCATTAATGATTAGCTGTCATTTTAAAATTATAAAAAGTTATTTACAAGATAAAAGAGTTTGTGATAACATATATGTTTTTATGTGTAAACAATGTGTATCAATAGGAAGATTTATAATGCATATACAGCTATCTGTACTGATTTCAGTTGATGTACCTGCTGAAAACTAAATTCATGTGCGAAGTTTTAAAAATCCTAAATTATCGATTTAAACGGAAAAATGATATATGTTTCCAGATACTTCAAAGTTTTTTGAATTGCTTATACGATTGTCATCTACATTCTTGGACAATCTTGGGTGGGTCACAGTACTTATTTCCTCCATAGAATAAAACAAATAGTTATTTGTCAGTATTATAAAATACTTTTGGGAAATACAGACGCCTAAAAGCATAATTAATTAAAATGTTTGAGTAATATAAACAACGTTTGCTACTCAAAGAACTAATGTAATCTCATTAGTTAGGTTGGTTAATATGTTTGGAACACTACAGTATACTGTTTGCTACACGAGGGCTAATGGGAACAAAACCCACTGCTTATACGATTGTCATCTACATTCCCTAAAAAGGAAAAATCATTATAAGAAAAAAAATAAAAATTCTACATGCCATGTTTTAATTGTACCTAACAAGTGACACTAGGTATTGTTAGGCTAAACGTAATCTCCATGCTTTCGACTTAAGTTACTTCCCGTTTGATAAGAACTAAAAAATTATGCAACTCAGGTAGTCATCCGTTCTGATAAGATTGATTTCTATATACCAGCTTCTGGCTGTGAATCTTTCTTGCACCGTGGATGAAGTTACGTTTCACACCATCTCACTGCTCAGATTCCCTTTTTCATTTACGTAGTTAGTACCTTTCTTCTTTAAACTTATACTACTTCAAAACAAATATTTTTGCTTTTTTTTTCAAAACAAATTTTCTTGCACCGTGAAGAAGTTAAGTTTCACACCATATCACTGCTCAGATTCCGTTTTTCATTTACGTAGTTAATACCTTTCTTCTTTAAATTTTACTACTTCAAAACGAATAATTTTGCTTTTTTTTTCAAAACAAATTTTCTTGCACCGTGGAGAAATTAAGTTTCACACCATATCACTGCTCAGATTCCCTTTTCTCATTTACGTAGTTAGTACCTTTCTTCTTTAAACTTATGCTACTTTAAAACAAATATTGCTCACTGATTAAATACTAAAAATACCATTCAATAAATAAATAGGGACTTTTTATTTTGTACTCATATTTATCTCTATACCAATGTAGTCTTGGGAAATCATCAAAATATTTTTAAACGGTGCAAATAGACGATTTAATTATATCCAGTGGAGAATATTGTTTTAAACTTTCGTTTTCAGTAAGTTTTAACAATACGCTTTACGTCTGCTATCAACTAAGGATGAACCATTTCTCCGGGGTAAAATCTGAGACGGATGATAATCTCCGCCAAGATAATGTAGAATCGAAACTGAACAATACGTTGTTAAAGAATAAACAGAGAGTCAAATGTTTATATTTCTTTTATTGTAGTCATATGTACACATTCAGATAAAGTTAATTTACAAAAGCTTTGTCTAAAAAGCTCCCTTAATAGTTTTGTCTAGAAAATAAGCCAAAAGGAAAGTAGTATGTGCTTATTCATTTCAAACAGTTACAAATCATAAATTTCAAAGCAAATCACTTTTAAAAACTTCAAACTGTACTCTAAATACTTTACAAGCAAAGGAAGAATGTTTCACTGTAGTAACAAAATGGTGGAAATAAACATTATGCACTCAATCTTCTCACGTTGCATAACAATAGATCATGAATGAAGGTACTTTCAATACTTATAAATGGTTAAATATTAAAATCCATTGTAAGTAAATACAATGTATTCATAGGCAAAGCTCAGATTTTGCGCTGAAGAGTAAAATCTGTAGAAGGTTAAAGAATAATTGTATTAATTTTAAATATAAAAACAGTTGGATTATAGTTTGTGCACTTTATCGTTCCTTAATTTTCGACTCTATTACGACAATATAATAAATATAACTACGCTTAACATTCCGAAATTTGACTTTTATTCTTCCTTGAAGAATACATTAACCCTTTAGCGGACAGTGGTTTCGTAGCAAAACCACCTATTAAACATCTTTTTTTTTAACTTTACTTTTTGGAGTACTTTACTTTATCTTTTTATAATTACTTACGGCTCCAATCTCATACATCTGTGATGTATGGAAACCAATGATGTAGAATCAACAGCTTCTGCAATTAAAAAAAAAAATTTTTGGTAACATGGATGATTTTTTGATTATATATATATATATATATATATATATATATATATATATATATATATATATATATATATATATATATGTATATATATATGTATATATATATGTATATATTGTATATATATATGTATATATATATATATGTATATATATATATATATATATATATATATATATGTATATATATATATATAATATATATATATGTATATATATATATATATATATATATATATATATATATATATATATATATATATATATATATATATATATATATATATATGATTATTATTACATAAGGAAGAAAAGATTAAATAAGATTAAAAAAACTAAATAAGAAATTCATTAGCAATTTTTTTATTTTTTTGATTCCTTTTAAATGATATATATATATATATATATATATATATATATATATATATATATATATATGTATATATGTATATATATATATATATATATATATATGTATATATATATATATATATATATATATATATATATATATATATATATATATATATATATATATATATATATATATATATATATATAGATATATATATATATATATATATGATGGATTGGAAGCCAATGATGTAGAATCAAGAGCTTCTGAAATTAAAAAAAAAACTTTTGTTTATTATCCATTACATATATATATATATATATACACATATTATGTATATATATATATATATATATATACACATATTATGTTTTAAATTTATAACAGATGATAGTTCTACGTTTATCTTTTTTTTCTTTTGAAATATATGTATTTAAACTTTCTGTACTTGGGAAGTCAGTAATTCAATTTATTTTTCTTAGACCAAAAATAAAATTATCTATACAAACAACACTTATAAGCTGTTAAGCTATTTATTTATTATACCAGTTTAAGGATTATCATTTATTGTTCTTCCAATATAGTTAAAGTTTCAAAAAAGGCGTAATGTTCAAGCTCGACAAGGGGAGGGGTTAGTCAGTTAAACCACTCCTCAAATCTTCCTTAAGCAACCCCCTACCTAAAAATCCTCTAAGGCAAACCCTTCTTAGGAATGTAAAGAAAACCTCATATATTTTACATTTACAAGGTTTATAGATAACATTTATAAACAAATTACCTTAAATTCTATGAATTTATTTTGGTGACCTTTAAAGGGTTAAGAGAGGGGTTAGATTTACTATGGTTGAATATCCACGTCCTGTGGTCCTTTCTAATTAAATAGCGAATCCAAAAAAGAATTGCTCTGTTTAATTTTCGGATGATTTGAACCGTCAGGGAAAACATCGGTAGTGAAATAAGAGCTGTTTAACTAAGACTAACAAAAGAATAAAAATGACTGAATCTCTTCTAAATTGTTTCGTAGTGACTGGGTAGAACAATTTAAAGACAGCGTAGTAGCCAGAGGACAAACGTTTGCATGTTGTTGCAGGTAAATTTAAAAATAATTCGGATGTTCAACTAAGCGATTAAAATACAAAAGCTACCGGAATATAGTACTCCAAAGGTCTGACAACCTCTATCCTATCTCGATTACGTGAAAATATAAAGTTATGGCTTAAATGACAGAATTTATCTCAAGTTAAAAATTGTACATATGTTAACATTCAAGTCAAGAACAAATTAGATCAATAAAATAAAGTTGCTTCCTATGAGTTTCTCTTCCGAATTTATTGTAGTATCAATATTTTGCAAAGTAAACGAATATTACAGTATATGGCCAATGATGATAATTTGTTGAATATCCGTAAAAATACGTGAGGAATTATCCTGAGACCTTAGACATGTAAAGATATGGTAGACGCCATATATTTCCTCGAAGATATTTTTATAGGGATCATCAAGAATTTTCAGAAATACGAATATGTTTTGGATAAACATAAACCCGAATGTCTGAAAATCATCGAAGTTTTAGTACATGATTAGGACGTTTCCTGCAATATTTTGTGTTCATTATTATGAGGATAGTACGCATATTTGTGGAAAAATCTAGCATTTTTGCAAAACATTCCAAATTTTTTTGATTTAAAAAAAAACCCCCCAAAAGTCGAGTAATGGCCGAATGGTTAGGGTGCTGGCCTTCGGTACCGGAGCTCATGGGTTCGAATCCCACTGTGGCATGGGCGTTCGTAGCCTTTGGGAAACGGCTTTAAACTGTAGGTCCCGGTTTCATTAGCCCTCGTGTTGCTAAAGGCAGACGGTAGCATTCCAAACCTAACCAACCAAGCCAAAATTTTACCAAGTGTTTTGTTTATAATTTGCAATATAGCTCTCAATATTAAACAATGCTATTTTCAGGAAGTTTAACAAACGACATTATTCATAATATCTTGCAATGAAAATTAACGTTTCTTTTGCAGCCAAAACAAATATTGATACTGATGCCTCCAATATACTGCATGTATATGTGGTATTTATATAATATGCTATCCTATATTTGGATACAGCCCCTTATCTTTTTTTTCCCATTTGGGAACAACGAATTTCGATTATATTTTATCGTCGATTACTTTCAGAATTTGCAAGCTTATTTTGAGGAATTTGCTCTATATATTTAGATGAAAAATTATGAACTCCTATTTCGACTGCATTCATGCACTGCGCATTATTTTAGTAAACTTGCTCATTTTTTATACAATATTTTATATTTTTTTAAATCATTGTAAGGTATTTTGTGCAATGCGTTTGTCAGGGTTTCTGAAAATAGCATTTTATCATATATATATATATATATGCATATTTATATATATATACTTTTATGAAATTGGGTTTATATAATTTCTCCACATGTATACTGGTTATCCTTCTAAAAATGAACACAGGTCATAACAAGAAGCCTCCTAGCCAAGCGCTTAAGTTTTCCAACGGTTTTCAGATGTTTGTTTTTACTCCATTATCCAAACCATATTTGTTTGTATTCAATTTCTTGATGGACCCTTATCGGATTTCGAGAAAATTTCTTCGCTGTAATGTATGCGTCTGCCATGCTACTTGCAACCTAAGATTTCATGATAATTCCTTATATATTTTTTATGAATTTAACAGTCTCTAAAATTACAAATCACCGGTCACCATATAAAATCATGATAATTAATATAAATTAAAGAAAATAATAATTAATATAAAATAAAGAAAAAGAAGCAACCATGGCCAGACGAACGTTCTTTTAGTCCGTGTTCTAGGAGAGTAAAAGAACTCAAGGGGTGCAAAATGAGAATAAAATTGAGTCAGTATTTTCGAATTAATTAGAAATTCCCCTTAAAACTCTAAAAAATAATAAATTTTACGTATTAATGACCACAAAACTTCACAATATATTTCTACGTACTAATGACTTCAAAATTTTTAAATAACTACTCCAGTAACTATGGATAATTACAAAGATTTAGAAACCATTTTAACAGATGAAGAATCATTAGATATAAACAGTCATCAGCATTTTGTAAGTTTTGAAACTGTAAACAAATATTATTTTTGTTCACAACTTAAGGATTGCTCTAATAATTTAACTAATACGTTCGACGAACTTAGCTTTTCCAAACTAGAAATAATTAAGAACAATTTGCGAACAACATCTCAAATGATTATCAGACCTCACTGCATAAGGAACTAAGTTTGAACTCAGTAACAGTTTACATGTTTTTGAATTAGAGGGTTTGATAAACTAAAATTTCAAATAAAAAATCGTCTGAATTAAACTCTTGTTGTGTAGCCTCCACACTATGGCCAATTGTTCACCACTCCAGTATTGGTCCTGATGGTGACCTTGAACGATGGATCATTGGTTGCATCCACACACTGGGCCACTAAATGAGCAGCGCGCTTGTATGCATCCATAGAATCTACTTTGCACTTTGGTAGAGCATGCTGGTCGTTTTTGATATTTGGAGAAAAACCACATTCGAAGCCATTCTCCGCCAAGGCCGTTTTAACGTCTGCCATCGTCGATCTCGACAAGCCCCCCCCCCCAGACGGTGGCAATGGCTTGTAGTGGACCATATTGTGGAGGAGCCTTTCACACTGTTTTGTAAATGAAGTTTTCTAAGTGTAAACTATAATAACTGTTTGTATCAATTACTAAGATACATTGATTTCTTTTTTTCTTGTGGGGGGAGGGTCGTTTGATAAAATATGTAGAAAGACCATATATACCTTTTTAGAATGCTTACATTGTAGTTCCATAGGGCTGAAAATTTCCATATCGGTTCAAAGGGTAAATTCGATTCTGTATGCAAAGGAGAAGTAAAAATTCAACGGATTACCTTAAGGGAACTAGAGACTTTCGAAATAACAGATTTAGGTCAAAAATATGAACTCAGTTTTTTGTCTGAAAAAATCAGTTATTCAAAATTAGATATACGCTTCATTATCAAAAGACAATTTTCGAATAACATTATTTTACTGTATTGAAACCTATTTTTTTTTTTTTTTGTCGTACACCCATATTTTAAAATTTTAAAAATAATATTCTCCAATTTGATGATTTTGTATCCAATTAATAATTTCAAAACATTTTATATTTTCTCTTTCGTGGAACAGCGAACATCCTGTTTGTTTTAAGGGTGATAACTACCCCTGTTTGGATGTTCCTGCTAAGAAAAGATTTCTAGAAAATGTGATTTTTCATGTTCTAACATTACTGCAAACGCCGAGCGGTCGTGCTGTCTCTATGTCCGATGTCCGTCGCATCCTAGTCATTTTGGATATGACTTCGAATGGGCCCCTGAGATGAAGCAGCCATGGAGACTAAATAACCAGCCGTAGATGATTAAAACTTAACAACTGATCATTTATTTAACAAAAAGCAAACGTTGAAAAAAAAAAACTCAATGCAGATGTAACCTAACATCTAGAGAGGAGATCACTATTAGATCAACCTGCTCATCTCATAAGTTCAACCGGGAATCTTCCCACTCTTTCTTTTCCCAGCAGGAAACCTCGGTTTTAAGGGAGATCGACCCCTCTTCTTTGACCCTTGTCTTTGGGGGTAGCCGAAACGCCGTTTGGCGCCTGGCCGACTGATTCAAACAAAACACAATTCCTTTTCTCTGTCGGGGTGTTGAAAAAAATGTCACCCTTGACACCCCCAATCGTCCGTGCATCAAAAGGACCATTACTGGTACAATACTGCCTTTTTCAATTGTCCAAAAGAACAAAAGTTCGCCCGACCACCGACAGAGAAGGATGTGACTCTTACAATTACTATAACAACAAGAGTTACATTCCAAATACATCGATAATGGAAGATTACTGCCTTTCCACATGGATCTTCACAGACAATGGATATTCATAGCTGTGGTATAGCCACATTCTATTTAAAAGCCATGAATTACCGGTTTCCTGACCCCTTATTTTATGGAATGGTGACTGTCCATGTCCGAGTCACCTTGAATCTTCCCGCGCTGACTATCCGTGGGAGGTTCTGCTCTCCCCATCTTTCACCATTTGTCCAGCTTGAGTGTTGCTTGGCGCCATAAGATCCCTAGGCTGTTCTTTCTACTCACGCTACGTTTTGGCGATCGTCTTGGGTCCCTCTGGTGGGATTTTTCCACTGACCTTCTCCATGCGCGGTGTTGAGTGGGCATCATTTTGGCCGAAATTGGGGGAGAGATCACCCGCATCATTTAAAAAACGAGTAATTTTTTAGCCATTTTGCTTTTTCTTATCTTTGTGTCATGTCGAGAACGGGTATTTTTCTCACAAACTCAGCAAGGAATAGAAAATAAATAAAACTCCATTAAGCTAATCAATTAATAGGACTCTTTTCTATTCGTCAATTTGAATTCATCTCTGTTCTAAAATTCTGGAGCATATCATATGAATATAGTGAATTGTGTCTGCCGCCATATAGTTCCACCAAAGAACCGGTGAAAGATTATTGCGGGGTAAAGGATAAATGTAATATTCAACAACATAAATAATTCTACAACAACAATTCTACACATAGCAAAATACAAATCTGAAATCTAATATTAAAAACAGCAGAACTGCTGTAGGTAATTATCTTCTTAACTGACATAACGATAGAGGGAGCTTTTTAGACGAATTGTGCTTTCTAAATGGAGCAAAGAAATGACTAGACATAAAAATATCACAGAACCGACAGAAACAGATGCTATTTCGAGAATGCGTGCAGTCAATTATAGGAAAATAGCAATACTTAACTACAAATTATAGTTATATGTACATATAAATTCAAAAAATAAATTAGATACATTGTTTTGTAGTAATAAGACACTGAGTATAAATCCATGATTTAAAATATACACAGAAAAATACATTTTCTAACTTTCTGTTAAACATTTAGCAGTGAATTTGAAATATCTGTGATGACGAATTATTTATTAAGGTTTCTAAAAAGAAAAAGCTTAGAAAGTTAAACATTGTTGAATTTAAATATTATTTACAAAATTAATTTTACATTTTTAAATACTCGAAGACAAATTCATAAATTTGCAATGAGGAAGTCATTTTACATACTATATCTTCAAATTTATCTAGTTGATACATGATAAACTCTTAATACAAAATACAGAGAAATGAGTACATTTTAAGGTAAACTTTATACATTGGGATGCATTTGTTTAACTATTGAAAAGAATGTGGAACCATATTTCGAATTTCTCATTCTCGTAGTTAATGTTAGAATTATCAATAAAATTTTAGATTTCAAGTTCAAGGAATTAATTTTTTTTTCATTTAGCTGTAATAATAGCTGAAAGCAAATTTATAATAACTTTTAGAAATTCACACTTGATGTACATATATTATTGTTATCTCATAAAACTATAAACTATTCAATGTTTTACAGCCATATTTTATTATATTTGAATAGAAGTTTGTTTATGTGCTAAAATATATGAGTTCTTGGCAAACAGCATAAGCTTTGAATAATCTTTTTATAAGTTAATAATTACTAACTAATAAATGTTCACGTGAAAAAATCTTTCTTTTAAATAACTTTTAACTATCGTGGTTCAAAGGAATTTAATTTAAGGTATCCGTCTACGTTAAAAACGTCATTTTTTGCCAAAAATCATAATTTTTAAAAATTTTTTTACTGTAAAATTTCAATTTTTAGACTTCTAAATCTGTTTTTTTTGTTTCTACGGCATTTTAAAGAAAAGTTACAGATGTTTAAATATCAGTGACAGCTGTCTAAACCAAATGGAAGTAGAGACTTCGGAACCAGAGTTGTGAATTTAAAGCCTTTTAAAAAGCATTTTTTGGACAAAACTTTTTAAATTTCTATGAAGATTAGTTTAAACATTTTTCTACTATTTTTAATAATTAGCAACTTGGCAATCAGAAAGTTTTGAAGCAAGAAAGTGAGGAGAGTTTTAAACATGTATTTTAATTTTTTAATAGTTAAAGTATCTTCCATAAACTTCAAATGCATTTTTTTCAGAACGGTATTTTTAATAAAATGTTGAAACTTAAAATGTGATTTCTCAAAAAGTTTTTAAAATATTTTATTGAAAATTATTATGAATGCTTTTGATAGTATTTACTAGTGAATGACCTAAAAGCTTTAGATTTGGATAATTTTTAATGATGTTACTCTCATAGTTAGATATAAAGTTAATGAAAATTCGTTAAAAATTCAATGTATATGATTTTGAAGGACCAAAATTTTTTATCAAATGTAAATTAAGCAAAGATTTAAAGTGATTCACTAGTCCAGTGTATAAGAAATGTGTTGCTTAAAAAATATTGAAATAATTTAATTTATTAAAAAATTAGAGCTTTTGGAAAAACCCAATTTTCTTACTAAATTTTCTTCATTTATTAGAAATTTTATAAAAACTTCTCCAGGAATAAATTTTTAAGTGCAATTATCTATGATGATATAAAAATAAATCTAAAAATGTAAAAACATGAACTAGTGTCTACGTTTAAAGAAAAAAATTCTCCCAACGTAGACGAATACCTTAAAAGCTTTAGAATTAATTTCTTTAAAAGTAAATATTATAAATATGATTTCCTACAGAAACTTTTTATTAAGTATAAACGTTTCTGTAAGAGATATTCTTCCTTTAAAGCAACTGAAAAAACATCTAATGCAAGATTTATATTCTACTTGTAATGTTTTAATCCCAGCTTTGCTGAAAAATATTATTCCTCAGGCCAACCTCTTTTTTATAGAAATTCTATAAAAAATTTACCTCTTTTTCACAAAAACAGAATCTATATTCCCAGCACATAGAATTTTTATAGAGTGTTGAACAAATGAAGTACCAGTGGAATACGTTTATTTGCATAACACTAATACGAGATTTGTATTTTACCTTTAGCATGTTAATCAGAGTGATACTGAAATTTCACTCAGATCAGAGTGATACTGAAAAGAGTGATACCTCTTTTTTACAAAAACAGAATCTGTATTCAAAGCACATAGAATTTTCATAGATGTTGAACAAATGTAGTACCAGTGGAATACGTTTATTTGCATAACACTAATACGAGATTTGTATTTTACCTTTAGTATGTTAATCAGAGTGACACTGAAATAAAACTTCTGCTCGCGTGATTCGCACAGTGTGAAATTCTAGAAAAACTCTAAAACATTTTTTTTTTCAGGAAGAAAATTTGTATTCAACAAAACACAGGAATTTCAGCAGGAAGTAGAATAAATATCATACGAATCTCCGAGTTGAATGCGATTTTGAATCACACATAGTGGAAAATTTTTATCAGGGTTCCCAATAGAAACTGCCATAAAAACCAATAGTTTGGTCGGAGCAAAACCCAGAGTTCAACCGGAGAAGTTACGACGAAATTAATAATTATAATGAAAACATATGTTTCATAATTCCTGTTGTATTAAAACTATGCTTATAAATGATTAAATTTATACGAAATGATATAAAATTATTATTAATTCTGTATTCCCCTAACATATTTACAAGAAAAAAAAAGTTTAGAATATTTCTCGTCGAAATACAGAGTGTCTATCTCAAGCATTGTAGACAATAAGTACTTTAAGAAAGCGTGATTCGCTTACTAAACAGTTTGGTGTACCAAGTACCATTCGCTTGAAATAACATGTAGGACAGAAGAATGCGTGAAAGTCATGAAAAATAAAAATTTCAATTACAGACTGAAATCCACAATCAGACTTTTCACAATTATAGATGTATAATAGTTCAACCACGGTTGAGACCCCCAGAGGGTTTGGTAGCAACTTATTTTAATTTCAATAGGGCTTACAATGCTGGTAAATTGACACCCAGTAAAACATACCATCAAAATGTTTAACGGTAAATCCCAGAAAAAGAACATCTTAGCTCGGAGTTATTATACACAATAGTCTTACCTTATTGTTTATTCATATCCTTTTTTTAGTGTCATGTATTGATAACATTGGCTTCATAAAGTTCATGAGACTTATACAGAGGAGAGTTACACATTTTTAGAAAGATTTTTGAATCATTTAATTGGCATTAATATGTTAAAGTCTATTTTATCTGAGTTATAAGTCATCCCAAGATTTCCATTACAGAATTTCTTTTAGTAAAATTTCAATGAGTTCGATCTCCTCCTCTTCCAAAACTTTCAAGATCCCATCAACAATTGTGGTGAGTTTACGCTTATAAAGATATACTTTAAAAAACACTTAACATAAGTGAAATATTAAGCAACTCCTAGGAAATATTTTGAAAAATATATGTTTAAAACACCTGATTCAGATTTTTTCAGAATAATGTGGTATTTTTTTTAACTATGATTTGTGGTCTTGTCTTCATGAAGTTACGTTCTTTAAAAGCTATTTGAATATAGAAATGAAACACTGAATGTCAAATTTTCCTATTGTAGGCCAAAAAAATTTTAAATGCCTGTTTGAAACTTTCTGTAAATTGACGGAACCAGGTTTGTAAATTTTTTCTCTTTGTTTTCGGTTGTACGCTTTTTTTGCTGTAATCATTTCGAAAAATCAAGGTTTTATCAAGAGTCACAATGTATTTTTCTTTATATCTTGTTATGTAATTTTCAGACTCTGTTCTACAAAATGTTCTGGGTTGAACCACACGCCTAAAGCTGAACAATATGCTTTATAGATATTTAGAGTTCTAAACCATGACTTTTTATTTATTTATTGTTATTATTGTTATTATTTATTTATTGTTATTATTTATTTATTGTTATTTATTTATTGTTATTTTATTTATTTATTTTATTTATTTATTGTTACAGTTGCATTCAAGGCTTTTCAATTGTTTTCAGTGTCGTCAGATTTTCTATGTTACCATCCATGTAGATTTTAGACGTATAAAAAAAGTATGCAATTGTTTCGAATTTTCTTTTCATGTAAAAGTAATAATTAACGTTTTTTTATGCTTTTCTATTAGTCATGTTACTTATTTTGCTCTTAAAAGTTTTAATAGTACATATTTACAATGTTTTTGAATAGTGGAACAGGGATATTTCCCTCCAAGTTGTGCAAAGGCATATCCTTAAACCTCAGGAAAATTTTCAATGCCCTAAAACTTTCACTAAAAGTTCTTCTATAGTGAAAAATAAAATGAAAAACTTTTGTCATTGTGAGAGTGCAGCTATGTTTTACATAAGGTTTGCTAAACTGATTTGCACGCCGCAATCGCAGGCTGTGGGTTGCATGCCCAAGTATTTTTTCGCGACTCCAGGAAGCGTGTGGTGTAAAAACGATTGCACTTAAACTTCACCAAGTTTTGGAGAGTTGTGATTGGTCTCCAGGAGGTGATTCAGGACCATCCTTAGAGTCCCGGTCCTTCTGGACAGAGCCGGGAAAGGACGCATTGTGCACAGGACAATGGAACAATGAACGCATCAGCACAGGATAAGGGAAAAAGTATAGGGTTGCTGGAGTAGTTCAGAAGGAAGGAAAAGAGTGGACTTTGGCAATTTTTTCTTTCAGGTGTAGAGCGTGGAGTTCTTCTTTTATTTTTTAATTTTATATATTTTTTAGCATATTTCCTTGTCTTTTGTTTTATATTTGAATATTGTAATATTGATCAGTGGTATTTTACTATAATTAAAGACGATATAAAGCAAACTTGGGTTATTAATGGCTTTGAAATAACAACAGTAATGTACTACACCACAGCAATTATTAAATATATAATTTCTTGAACATTACTCTGCAAAGAATAAGTATACTGCTGAAATATGTTGCGAATGCAAATTAGCCGCGATATTTAATTCATAGACGATAATATCTGGGTATCGGATTTGTATTTAAATTTTTATAGATCTATATTAGAATATAATCGGAGTGGGAGAGAAATCTGAATCCACCTTAAATAAATTATACTTTTTAGAAAACCTTTCGAAATAATATTAAAAATGTAAATATTAATGAAAAATTGTCTTCGTTACTTAAAACTGATATATTTTAATTTTAGACAAAATATGTAGTAAAATTTAATGAATTTAAAACTCGGAATATTCTAAGAAGAAATTAAATTTTTTTAAACCTGAGATTCATTAAAAAAATTTAAATATGTATATATGTTAGCGTATATTATTTATAATATATATTGAATTTTTTAAACCCATAACTGTAACCTAAAAAATTGGTATTACTTATTAAACTTGAATATTTAGTGTGCATCTAATTATTTTTATTTTATGCCCCTAACTCTTCAATACTTTGTCTTTGCTATTAAGAACCCACAATTGTTATATATATTTTGTGTCTATTGCCTAGTTTTTATGTTATTTCTCGTAAAATCCAGCGGTAAATTATTGATTAATTGATATTCACATTTATCGAAATTAAGAAATAGTCGGTTAATTTACAAACCCAAATTTACACTACTGGGAGAAAAGCTAAACATTAATTGGAGGAATATTTGATTCGGGGCTTTCTACAGACTTGTATAATTTTTTTTTCTGTATTTGATTTGATTTGGTTTGGTTTGGTTTTGGAGTGATACGGTCTACTTTTTGCAACGCGAGGGCTAATGAGACCAGGACCTACTGCTTAAAGCCGATTCAGAACGGCTATGAACATCCATGCCATAGTGGGATTCGAACCCACGAACTCCGATTCCGAAGGCCAACACCCTAATCCTTCGGCCATCGTTCAGCTATTTGATTTGTTATTTTGTTATTTTATTTAAGTGGATCCAGTATCTTTTTCGATTTCTAGAATGACATCTTTTCGTAAGGACTATCAACTTATTGTGCAGTAAAAGCGTGTTGCGGGAAAGGAAGGAAAATGTATTCTAATTTCACAAATAAAATAGAAAATATTCAAGAAAAATAGTTGTAGGCTTGTTTTTGTTTTGTGCCACTTGGTCAAACAAGGCACGATTGAGCCATATGGTACTCGTATTAAGGCAAAGGGGTGCACTTTTTATTTTAACGAGCCCCTCAAAGGTGAAAGGAAGACTTCTTGCTCAAGTGGGTCTTCGTAATTTTGAAGCAGGGACAAAGCAGAAGTCCCAAAAGCTTGGCCTGTCACCCCCAGAGGTATTGATTGAGAACTTGGAGGACATTGTGACCTCAAACATATTTTACGTACCCCAATCACCTTTAACGAACAGGGTGGATCTTAGAGTTCGAAACCTGCAACCCTCCAGTTAGTAGAACGTTGCTTTTGCCAAATCAGCTACCGTGGCTCAGTTGTAGTTGTGGTGATTATGGTTAAAATATATGGTACGAGACCCAATAAAGTAGTTAAAGACTTTATATACAGAAATAAATTAATACAACGTCTCGTTGCACAAACGATGTCGATTGAAATGTCTCACCACGAGAGACGAATACAGCATGCTCGGTTCGTTCCTCGGATCAGCGGTTGACCTTGAGAATCTGACAAAGGCGGCGGCGGACAGGAAGGTTGAAGCGAGAACCCGTGCGAACTGCGAACTCCTTTTCTACATCGCACTGGAGCTTCATTTACTGGCTCTCCTGGGGCAAGCCCTCTAAGCCAGTATACTGGATCACATGGACATGAGAAATAACAATAATTGCAACACGATAATGAGGACTGGGATACTAACAATTAATTAATTTTAGGTTTAACAAAAATAAGGTTCACGAGTTCGGTGAAGGGTACACAATAAGTATAATAATAAGTTCATTTAATATAAGTTAAGTGAAAAGAATAGTACATTGATTATACTTGGAATAGTAATGATGAACAGCAATATTCAAAATTATTAGTCAAATTATTATTATTATTATTATTATTATTATTTTCTTTTTTTTTTCTAAGTAATAAGAGAAGATGAGAACTCAGCAGTCTAGCAATCGATTTCGCAGGTAGGATCCTGCTTGGGAAAAAGAGAAATTTCATTGGATCCTGAGAGCCAATGAAATTTGTGCAAGTGCAGAAGAGCCCTTGAGAGATGCAATGTCCCTAGGGCTCTGCGCAGGCTTGGGCAGGCATCTGCATAAGACGTTCTCTTCCCCTCGGTGGACTGGCGATTAGGCATTGAATTGGGATTAGATGAGTCGCCACATAGTCTGAGAGTTTACATTTAAATGTTTTTGCTGAGAAACTAAAGTTCTCCTAATGAGTGACAATTGAATGTGACAGTACAAATCATGGATAGCGTTATGTGGTTTTGACAGTGGTGTACGAACTTTGTACGCGTCAGAATCAGTACCTACAATTTCTATATTAATGCTCCCATTAGAAAAAAAAATAATTTTCCATGGTAAAACTAGAAGTTCGGACTGTTTATTTTATATATATAAATATGTAACCCAGATGAATCATTCTCCACCAATTGCACGGGAAATATAGCACATATTTTAAATTTCCAATACTTGTTCGACAATGAAACTTAGCTGCAGTCCTGACATCAGATAAATGGATTTCAGAGTTATGGAAAATTCACATTTATCGAGGGTCAAAACGCATCGAACTAACGATCATCTTTACTGAGCATCAGCTATGCATAGAATGCTTCAAGTATATACACATTTGTCCCCGATATCGGCCGTATAGCGAGCGAATCAGGTGATTTTGTTCTCATAAGACTAAAGATGAATCAGTGATTTTGGGATAGCAAGAGTGAGCCTTGATCATTTCAGTTAGCTAGCAAATCCCACGGGAATCAATTTTATTATTACAGAGGCGATACCATTTTTCTAGGACAGCTAAAGAATGTGGTCAGTAGGCAGACATTTAACATTTATTCTAGCGCTAGCTTTGAGAGACGAGTAGAAAGTATAAGTCGGAGAACATTCCTCTATCTGATATTTTATGGCTGTAAGAGTAATAATTTTGATATATTACATATGAGAGTATGCGTGTATGCAAACCTTTGTTCTTTATAACACCCTAATATTAATGAAACGACATTTGATGTACCATTCAATGCTTCAATTTATAATACATCCTCCAAGTATCACGCGACTGGGATTGTTTTATAAACAAACTCAGAATATCAAATGGACTTTCCCGTTTTCTCACTGGATTCGTCTTTTTCATACATGGGCGTATCCGGTAGAGGGTCTCTCAACCGTGGCTGAACTTTTTTTTTACCGTATATATGTATATTTCTATTATGATCACAGCAAATAGTATATCACATTAAAGGAGTGCACACGTGTTGCTCTTCACCAGTGTCCTCTCTTGTTCGTCACTGTGCCGGTCGGGGGTGACGTCCCTGACTCTGGGCGCGACATGTATCACTTTCACGTTGCTCTTTTTCACGTGTTTCTGGCTGAGGTCACGGAGGGAGTGATGCTGGACGCGGGACGCCTCGGGCTTGGGACATAAAGTGGTGTCGGGCGTGCTCCAATGCCTCAAGCAGGAGTGGGCGTGTTTGTAGGAAAGGTAGCCATTCGCCTGCAAGAAAACCAAAGGAAAGTGTTTATTTACATTGCCATTTACTTCCAGAAATAGACCTATATAACCTGAGATTATCATGACACAAGTCCATAATTGGAAAGAATAAAGACGAAACGAGCTAAATGCACAGTAATGAGAGAAAATAAATACTGTCATGCTTTACAGGAAAAATTAAGGAAAGGAGCTTACAGTGGAAATTTCAGGTAAACATTCAAAGTCAAAGGAAAGGGGCAAAATAATGGAAGGCAAAGAGATAAATTCTGGCAATAATTGCACACAGGTTCATTCATGCAAGAAGCCAATCTTAATTACGTGTATTGAACTAATTTGTAGACCCGATTGTAATGCATTACAACACAATGAACGTAACTGCTTTTTATAAGACGTTACAGTTAAGTGAATGTGATTTATCGAGGGTAAAGAAAACATTATGGCACATTTTAGTTTAATAATATATAATATATAATATATATATATATATATATATATATATATATGTATGTAATATTAAAATCTCTTATTTACATATTTTAATATTAATTTAATAACTTCTGTTCATAAATTACGTTGGGGTTTGATAGGTTATTTTGATTTTTCAATCCAGACACGCTATAGACTTAATTCAGCCTCTGTCTGTACTTCCTTAATCAATAGTAAACGCGTTCTCTTTAAACATAGGTTTTTTTTATCGTGATCAAATGGGCTTAGGGATTATTCGTAGTCTTTTTACCGGAGAAATCCCTACTTAAAAAGTGTATGTGCACGATGTTCTGGAAGTTTTGGACTGTTGTATTGATTTGATGTATCGTCACCAGAAATAAAAGGTGTTGTGCTTTTTGATGAATCTAGCCCATATTTCTCATATATATATATATATATATATATATATATATATATATATATATATATATATATATATATATATATATATATATATATATATATATATATATATATATTGTTGATTCTGTGGGCTTCGGAGGTCAAATGTCCCTGCACCCAGTGTTATTCTACACTCAGTACAGAAAAGATTTTGTTGGGCCATATAGTTTTAAACAAATAAATACTAGTAAGTTCTGGTAAATAGTACAGTTTTTAAGTTAACCAAAAAATAAATAAACAAGCATCCGTATATATTTTTCTATTCCTTTGACATTACATTAATTTTATCATTAGAAAGTCGAATTCGGGGATTAAAATTTATATACAAATACAGCGATATGTAAGCAAATATGCCAACATTATTTACACCTATTTCAGGTCACGCAACACTCGTTTCTGTTACACATTTCCATTACACAATTCTCATAACACATGTGAACCAAAAATGATATAGTCATTAATGTGTATTGGGGGACATCCCGATGATGTCAACAGCAAATGACGACTATTATACATTTGCACTACACTAATGTCATCTGGAACTGAAAGCACTGGACGTGACTTACCCTGTTTTAATGTCATAAATAGTCTTGTCTACAAATTTTAAACGAGACTACCATTTAAACTATTTGGAAAGTTACTAAATAGGTCGGGATATTTAAAAAAACCTTTCCAAATGGGCGAGTACCTCGTGATGTCCTAATGGGTGCTCCATGATTTGAGGCATTTCGTGTGGTTTAGGTGATCGTGAGAAGAACCCGAATGGACAGGCTGGTGGCGAAGGACTTGTCTGCACGGCAACTGTTGCTAAAGCTCTGGCGTTTTGGCGTCTTATAGCCAGGGGAAACGCTGCCTTGCTTCCAAGAAGAGGGCTTCCTGCAGACAAAACAGGAGAGTTTATTTATACTGTTACACAAATAATACATATAGATTAGTTGTATACCCAGGCTTTACGACAGAGTTTCGGTGTTTATTACGACAGAGTTTCGGTGTTTATTTATACTGTTACACAAATAATACATATAGATTAGTTGTATACCCAGGCTTTACGACAGAGTTTCGGTGTTTATTCAGGTATTTGAAAGAATCTGCTTTTACCCGTGCAGAAAATATTACTTATATTTTTTAACTATATATACATATAATAATAACGTTTATACATGCCTCTAATAACTAAAATACTATCACAAAAGTTTAGATATCTATCTAATATATAACACAAAGTTTATAATGGCTAAATATTTTTAAAAGTTATAATATTGTTTTAAAATACTACTTAGTTTTTTTTATCCTAAAATTTAAAAAAATGTATATTGACAGAGGCTAATATAATTTATAATATTGCTACAAAATGATATCCTTTAACGTGAGATTATAACTGAAATGAAAGAAGATTGAATTTAACAGTAAAGGTACATAAGTATTCATTTAATAAAGAATAATTTTTAAACTAAAAACACAGGAATGAATCAATTTTATTTTACGATAAACTTTTATGATTATAAAATTTATTTATTGTATCTCCTATATTCATAGTACGTAATACGTGCATTGATTCGGAATATATTAATGACTATATTTATAATAATAATAAACTTTTGTAAATAGTACCACCCGAAAGTATTTTATGGCGAAATTTTAAAGAGCTATTATTGTAAGTATATACATACTTCATTCATGGTTCTTTAGATTGAGATTTCAACTAATAATTTCATTTTCTACTACTGAAATCATTTAATATTTACAAATACTTTAGAAATACATAAATGTTCTCATGATTCTAGAAAGATTCAAATTAAAATAGGTTCATTGAACCAAAACTATTTTGTTAAGGCTTTATCACATATCAAGCAATACGTGTTGAAAAACAACATTCAATTTCCGATACCTTTTTTCTCAATGCAGAATGGTTGGAATTCTCATGCTTAACAAAAAACTTTCACCCGGTTTATTTTCGTTCAAGTTAACACTTGATTAGGCCTTAACTGAAAAATTTTAAAATTGAAAATTATTTACTACTGCACGAGAATGTACCGTATTATTCATCAGAAAAAGGAATCGTAAATTAAATCTTTTGCTTGTTGGTTAAATTGAGATAAAGCTTTTACAAATTAAAAAAAAAAAACTTTGTGAAGTCCTTAGTGTTCATATTACAGATGAACTTGCAGCTTAAATAAATAGAAAATATAAACGTTCGGCTTACGAGATATAACTTTAATTATACTTTCCTTCATCTAAAAAAAAAAGCATTTTAAAAACTCTACATGAATATATAAGGTGATAATCACAAAAACTGGTTATTGGGTATTATACTCTTCTGGACATTACTTATTCATACTACTGGATATTAGATTAACTCTTAAGTATTTTGGTGTCTATACTACGTATAAAACATATAAACACAAAACTTGTGTTTGCATCAAACAAAAATAAATAGAATTACTTTCATATATAAGCGTTCGGCTTAGATATAAAACTTTAATTATATTTTGTTTCATTTAAGAAAATTACGCCTTTAAAAACTCTACATGAATATATAAGGTGATAATCACAAAAACTGGGTTACTGGGTATTATACTCTTCTAGACATTACTTATTCCTAATATTGGATATTGGATTAACTCTTAAGTATTTTGGTGTCTGTACTAAGTATAAAACGTAGACAAAACTTGTGTTTGTATGAAACAAAAATAAATAGAATTATTTTCTTATATAAGCCTGCTGCTTATGAGATATAACTTAATTATACTTTTCTCCATTTAAGAAAATTATGCATTTTAAAAACTGTACATGAATATATAAAGTGATAATCACAAAAATTGGGTTATTGGGTATTATGCTCTTCTAGACATTACTTATTCATACTATTGGATACTGGATTAACTCTTAAGTAGTTTAGTGTTTATACTAAGTATAAGATGTACACAAAACTTGTTTGCATCGAATAAAAATAGAATTATTTTCTTTACTGAAATGATCAAATTAAGTTATGTTTTTATAGTACCTTACAGATTAATTTATGTTTAGGAGAGTCTAACAGTCTAGCTATGTTAAATTAATTGTCGTTCATAATTTAGTGCTTAAAAATTTAAAATAAAAACTAGTTGTTGTTATTTTATTAAATTTCTGATTAGAAAGAATGCTTTTTTTTGTGGATCTAAATGTATATAGTAAAAGAACTGCCGATTATAAATAAGATATAAAGAATTACCCAAACTACACAAAAGTTTATTCCAGACACAAAATAATTTAAACTAGCCTTTACTAAAACATGTTTTAATCAAATTAGATTAATGTTACTTTTGTACTGTCGCTAAAATAACTTTTTTATTAGATTTTTTAATTTTGTTTTATATGTTGTTCAGCGTTTAAGCTCAATTAGTTTTATATGTCGTTTAGAGATCAAGTTTCGAAATGGCCGTTAGCGAATCACTATTGTTTTTTCATTTTCATTTTTAATGTTAAAATATTTATTTCTTTTTCTTTGCATCCTCATTTCAATGTGTTAAATTGAGAATGTTTATTCTGAGTTAACATGAACGAATTAAATGTCTTATTTTCGTTTCTTTCAAGATAAGGAAGAACATTTCCAATTTAGTTTTACAATTTCAAATACAAAAATTTGCATTTTTTTTTCGCCACATTTCAAACTATGTCAAACGACGTGAATGTTTTAAAATTACATTTGAAGATTAAGATAGAAGTATAATTTACATTTCACACATCTGGAATAAATATATATAGTCAGTAAAGATTTTAAAAAGCATAAGTAAACAAGAAGGAAAGGTTTTTGTCTTGTAAGGCTTGGCTTGAGGAACGTGTTCGATTTCTTAAATAGTCAAGAAACTTCTAAAAGCTAATTAACTGTTGCAAAAAATTATTTCTAGAAGGATTCGAGCCAGTGAAAAGTCTATCGAGCTGCAGTTGTTGTTTTGAGTACGAGCTAGGTAGCTTGGGCTTTAATAAATTGTTATTTCTTAAGCTTGACTCTTGATTGTGTTCCACCTGTACTTTCATCTACGTGACAATATATAGTCAGTAAAGATTTTAAAAAGCATAAGTAAACAAGAAGGAAAGGTTTTTGCCTTGTAAGGCTTGGCTTGGGGCGCGTGTTTTGCTGTACGAGAAATAAGGAAACTGCTTTAAGGCGACCCCAAACATTTATGCCAACAGATGGATTCGAGCCAGTGAATTTCTGCATCGGAGAGCAGATACCTACACATTCAGCCATCGCTCGTCCCTTTTAAAAGGTTCTTTCAATTTTACTTCACCCTTAATTTCGCTGTCAGCTACAATGAACAATCAAATAAATAAAATCTTTATTTTGGTTTGGAGCACTATGGTCTACTGTTTTGCACACGAGGGCTAATGAGACCGGGACCTACTGTTTAAAGCCGATTCCGAACGGCTACGAACATCCATGCCATAGTGGGATTGGAACCCACGAACTCTGGTATCGATATCAATAATATATCTTTAATATATATTATCGATAATATATAATATATTAAATATTTTATATATTATTATTATTAATTACTATTATTATTATTTAAATTATTATTATTATTTTGTTATTATAATTTATTTAAATATAGTTTTAATCGATATTTGAAAAAACATCTTGTCAAATTAAGGGTTAAAAGAATCAAATTCGGAACAGATAATTCCTTCCTATGTAATCTAGAACGTCGATTCTCAAAATTATTTCAACTCGCCCCCTTGTCAGGCTAAAATAAGTTTTCACTGCACAGTAACCTTTATAAAGGTTTGAATACGAAGTAAACGAAGAGAAAACATAATTTTATGATCATTTGATTTTAACCCTTTCCAGGTTCATTTTATTTCGGGATTATGGGTCAAAAAATGTCAATTTTTTATGCTTATTTTTATACTACATAGCTTTTTAAACGTAATAGCATCATTCGCATACAAAATTTCCTAAAAATTAATGTAAAAAAAATCAGTTTAAATAAATGAGTAATTTAAACGTATAGTTGACTTTCTGTGCGGCAGAAATCAGACATTGGAGTCAATTCACACTAACTATAAATATTAAGCTTAGAATACCTAGCTTCTATCTTGAATTAAATTGTATTTATATTCTATGCATTTACATAAATGATTATGAAATTATTAATCAAAACTTGGTAGTGTATGATACAATCGAAAACACGGTACTGCAGAGTTCAACATCGCAATCTGGACAGTAGAACCTTGTTTCTCTCCTTACCTTCTTTCCTCTACTGTCTCTCATTGAGCAGTAAATAATCTAGTAACCAGAAAAGTAAACAAGCGCATTCGAAACCATAAAAAGCACATGTGAAATAATTCGGGAAAGACTGATTGCACAGTGTAAAATTGTACAGAGCCCGAGCTACACTCGGGATGAGCCAGGATGGTATATTTCGCCTGCCCGAGTTCAGCTCGGGAAAAACCTGGAAGGGGTTAATGTGAAATTTAATGTTTATTCATATGTTCGGATAAAACTTTCATTATTCTTGATTATTTCCGTGGAATCCCTGGTGTACGCTCGAGACACCCAGTCTGAGGACACAGGTCTAGAATGCAGTTAAATAAGTAGGCCATAAAATAATTTATTCTTTGGTTTTCATATAATAACTGATAGAGCAAAAGGACTGAATATGACACAACAATTTTTACATACTTCTTCCGTAAATAACTTTCGCCAAGAAAATTTTGAGTCTAACAAAATTTCCAAGGAAAATATTTTTATTGCATAAGTTTTTATAATGTTAGCGTATTAACCACACTAAAGTGCATTCACTGATAGGTACTTTGATATTATCTCCGAGTTCCGCTTCGTACGGTATCAATGATGATGCATATCGGGAGATTTATTGCGTTGTGAAACGTAAGCCTACCTCATATTATTACACTGGCTTTCATACGAACAAAGCTAAGTAGATACGGATTACAAAAGGGGGTTGCTGAGCAGATGGTCTGACCATTAATTACATCATCAAGATACATTTAAGAGACTTTTATGGTTGCTCCAGTTACTTTATAAAGTCTCACCTCGAATGTTTCGTGTAACAATTAGATCGATTGGCTTTGTAGCGCCATAATGATCCGATACTTGAAAGAAAATTTAAATTAAAGCAATTAATTTTTTAGTTTGCAATTCTATATTGTTTATTAAAAGCTAAAATATACAATCGTACGTATGTGTATATATATATATATATATATTCTTTGACTTTCATACAATAACTGATGGAGCAAAAAGACTACATAATTACACAACAATTTATACACACTTGTTCCCTAAATAACTTTCGCCAAGAAAATTTTGAGTCTAACAAAATTTCAAATTAAAATATTTTTATTGCATAAGTTTCTATAATGTTAGATTATTAACCACTAAAATGCATTCGCTGCTAGGTACTTTGATATTATCTCCGAGTCCCGTTTCATACAGCATCAATGAAGATGGATATCGGGAGCTTTATTGCGTTGTGAAACGTAAGCCTACCTCATATTATTACACTGGCTTTCATACGAACAAAGCTAAGTAGATACGGATTACAAAAGCGGGTTGCCGAGCAGATGGTCTGACCATTAATTACATCATCAAGGCACAGTTAAGAGAATTTTATGGTTCCTCCAGTTACTTTATAACGTCTCACCTCGAATGTTTCATGTAACAGGTAGATCGATTGGCTTTGTAGCGCAATAATGATCCGATACTTGAAAGAAAATTTAAATTAAAGCAATTAATTTTTTAGTTTGTAATTAATATTGTTTATTAAAAGCTAAAATATACAATCGTATATATGCGTATATATATATATATATATATATATATATATATATATATATATATATATATATATATATATATACACTTCTTTGGATTTCATACAATAACTGATCGAGCAAAAAGACTACATAATTACACAACAGTTTATACGCACTTGTTCCCTAAATAACTTTCGCGAAGAAAATTTTGAGTCTAACAAAATTTCCAAGGAAAATATTTTTATTGCATAAGTTTTTATAATGTTAGCGTATTAACCACACTAAAGTGCATTCACTGCTAGGTACTTTGATATTATCTCCGAGTCCCGCTTCGTACAGCATCAATGAAGATGGATATCGGGAGCTTTATTGCGTTGTGAAACGTAAGCCTACCTCATATTATTACACTGGCTTTCATACGAACAAAGCTAAGTAGATACGGATTACAAAAGCGGGTTGCCGAGCAGATGGTCTGACCATTAATTACATCATCAAGGCACAGTTAAGAGAATTTTATGGTTCCTCCAGTTACTTTATAACGTCTCACCTCGAATGTTTCATGTAACAGGTAGATCGATTGGCTTTGTAGCGCAATAATGATCCGATACTTGAAAGAAAATTTAAATTAAAGCAATTAATTTTTTAGTTTGTAATTAATATTGTTTATTAAAAGCTAAAATATACAATCGTATATATGCGTATATATATATATATATATATATATATATATATATATATATATATATATATATATATATATATATATATATATATATATATATATATATATATATATATATATATATATATATACATACACTTCTTTGGATTTCATACAATAACTGATCGAGCAAAAAGACTACATAATTACACAACAGTTTATACGCACTTGTTCCCTAAATAACTTTCGCGAAGAAAATTTTGAGTCTAACAAAATTTCCAAGGAAAATATTTTTTATTGCATAAGTTTTATAATGTTAGCGTATTAACCACACTAAAGTGCATTCACTGCTAGGTACTTTGATATTATCTCCGAGTTCCGCTTCGTAAGGTATCAATGATGATGCATACCGGGAGACTTATTGCGTTGTGAAACGTAAGCCTACCTCATATTATTACACTGGCTTTCATACGAACAAAGCTAAGTAGATACGGATTACAAAAGCGGGTTGCCGAGCAGATGGTCTGACCATTAATTACATCATCAAGGCACAGTTAAGAGAATTTTATGGTTCCTCCAGTTACTTTATAACGTCTCACCTCGAATGTTTCATGTAACAGGTAGATCGATTGGCTTTGTAGCGCAATAATGATCCGATACTTGAAAGAAAATTTAAATTAAAGCAATTAATTTTTTAGTTTGTAATTAATATTGTTTATTAAAAGCTAAAATATACAATCGTATGTATGTGTATATATATATATATATATATATATATATATATATATATATATATATATATATATATATATATATACACTTCTTTGGATTTCATACAATAACTGATCGAGCAAAAAGACTACATAATTACACAACAGTTTATACGCACTTGTTCCCTAAATAACTTTCGCGAAGAAAATTTTGAGTCTAACAAAATTTCCAAGGAAAATATTTTTATTGCATAAGTTTTTATAATGTTAGCGTATTAACCACACTAAAGTGCATTCACTGCTAGGTACTTTGATATTATCTCCGAGTCCCGCTTCGTACAGCATCAATGAAGATGGATATCGGGAGCTTTATTGCGTTGTGAAACGTAAGCCTACCTCATATTATTACACTGGCTTTCATACGAACAAAGCTAAGTAGATACGGATTACAAAAGCGGGTTGCCGAGCAGATGGTCTGACCATTAATTACATCATCAAGGCACAGTTAAGAGAATTTTATGGTTCCTCCAGTTACTTTATAACGTCTCACCTCGAATGTTTCATGTAACAGGTAGATCGATTGGCTTTGTAGTGCAATAATAATTACATACTTGAAAGAAAATTTAAATTAAAGCAATTAATTTTTTAGTTTGCAATTCTATATTGTTTATTAAAAGCTAAAATATACAATCGTACGTATGTGTATATGTATACTATAATTTATTCTTTGACTTTCATACAATAACTGATGGAGCAAAAAGACTACATAATTACACAACAATTTATACACACTTGTTCCCTAAATAACTTTCGCCAAGAAAATTTTGAGTCTAACAAAATTTCAAATTAAAATATTTTTATTGCATAAGTTTCTATAATGTTAGATTATTAACCACTAAAATGCATTCGCTGCTAGGTACTTTGATATTATCTCCGAGTCCCGTTTCATACAGCATCAATGAAGATGGATATCGGGAGCTTTATTGCATTGTGAAACGTAAGCCTACCTCATAATAATATTACACTGGCTTTCATACGAACAAAGCTAAGTAGATACGGATTACAAAAGCGGGTTGCCGAGCAGATGGTCTGACCATTAATTATTTCATCAAGGTACATCTAAGAGACTTTTATGGTTCCTCCAGTTACTTTATAACGTCTCACCTCGAATGTTTCATGTAACAGGTAGATCGATTGGCTTTGTAGTGCAGTAAATAATTATTACATACTCGAAAGAAAATTTAAATTAAAGCAATTAATTTTTTAGTTTGCAATTAATATTGTTTATTAAAAGCTAAAATATACAATCGTATGTATGTGTATATATATATATATAATTTATTCTTTGTCTTTCATACAATAACTGATCGAGCTAGAAGACTACATAATTACACAATTTATACGCACTTGTTTCCTAAATAACTTTCGCCAAGAAAATTTTGAGTCTAACAAAATTTCCAAGGAAAATATTTTTATTGCATAAGATTCCATAATGCGCATTAACCACTAAAGTGCATTCACTGATAGGTACTTTGATATTATCTCCGAGTCCCGCTTCGTACAGCATCAATGAAGATGGATATCGGGAGCTTTATTGCATTGTGAAACGTAAGCCTACCTCATAATATTATTACACTAGCTTTCATATGAACAAAGCTAAGTAGATATGGATTACAAAAGCGGGTTGCCGAGCAGATGGTCTGACCATTAATTACATCATCAAGGCATATTTAAGAGACTTTTATGGTTCCTCCAGTTACTTTATAACGTCTCACCTCGAATGTTTCATGTAACAGGTAGATCGATTGGCTTTGTAGTGCAATAATAATTAGATACTCGAAAGAAAATTTAAATTAAAGAAATTAATTTTTTAGTTTGCAATTAATATTGTTTATTAAAAGCTAAAATATACAATCGTACGTATGTGTATATGTATACTATAATTTATTCTTTGACTTTCATACAAATAACTGATCGAGCTAGAAGATACATAATTACACAATTTATACGCACTTGTTTCCTAAATAACTTTCGCCAAGAAAATTTTGAGTCTAACAAAATTGCCAAGGAAAATATTTTTATTGCATACGTTTCTATAATGCTAGAGTATTAACCAGTAAAGTGCATTCGCTTCCAGGTACTTTGATATTATCTCCGAGTCCCGCTTCGTACAGCATCAATGAAGATGGATATCGGGAGCTTTATTGCATTGTGAAACGTAAGCCTACCTCATAATAATATTACACTGGCTTTCATACGAACAAAGCTAAGTAGATACGGATTACAAAAGCGGGTTGCCGAGCAGATGGTCTGACCATTAATTATTTCATCAAGGTACATCTAAGAGACTTTTATGGTTCCTCCAGTTACTTTATAACGTCTCACCTCGAATGTTTCATGTAACAGGTAGATCGATTGGCTTTGTAGTGCAATAATAATCCGATACTCGAAAGAAAATTTAAATTAAAGAAATTAATTTTTTAGTTTGCAATTAATATTGTTTATTAAAAGCTAAAAATATACAATCGTATGTATGTGTATATATATATTATATAATTTATTCTTTGGCTTTCATACAATAACTGATCGAGCTAGAAGACTACATAATTACACAATTTATACGCACTTTGTTTCCTAAATAACTTTCGCCAAGAAAATTTTGAGTCTAACAAAATTTCCAAGGAAATATATTTTATTGCATAAGATTCCATAATGCGCATTAACCACTAAAGTGCATTCACTGCTAGGTACTTTGATATTATCTCCGAGTCCCGCTTCATACAGCATCAATGAAGATGGATATCGGGAGCTTTATTGCATTGTGAAACGTAAGCCTACCTCATAATATTATTACACTAGCTTTCATACGAACAAAGCTAAGTAGATACGGATTACAAAAAGCGGGTTGCCGAGCAGATGGTCTGACCATTAATTATACATCATCAAGGCACAGTTAAGAGACTTTTATGGTTCCTCCAGTTACTTTATAACGTCTCACCTCGAATGTTTCATGTAACAGGTAGATCGATTGGCTTTGTAGTGCAATAATAATTAGATACTCGAAAGAAAATTTAAATTAAAGAAATTAATTTTTTAGTTTGCAATTAATATTGTTTATTAAAAGCTAAAATATACAATCGTATGTATGTGTATATATATATATATATATATATATACTATAATTTATTCTTTGGTTTTCATACAATAACTGATCGAGCTAGAAGACTACATAATTACACAATTTATACGCACTTGTTTCCTAAATAACTTTCGCCAAGAAAATTTTGAGTCTAACAAAATTTCCAAGGAAAATATTTTTATTGCATAAGATTCCATAATGCGTATTAACCACTAAAGTGCATTCACTGCTAGGTACTTTGATATTATCTCCGAGTCCCGCTTCATACAGCATCAATGAAGATGGATATCGGGAGCTTTATTGCATTGTGAAACGTAAGCCTACCTCATAATATTATTACACTAGCTTTCATATGAACAAAGCTAAGTAGATACGGATTACAAAAGCGGGTTGCCGAGCAGATGGTCTGACTATTAATTACATCATCAAGGCACAGTTAAGAGACTTTTATGGTTCCCCCCAGTTACTTTATAACGTCTCACCTCGAATGTTTCATGTAACAGGTAGATCGATTGGCTTTGTAGTGCAATAATAATTACATACTCGAAAGAAAATTTAAATTAAAGAAATTAATTTTTTAGTTTGCAATTAATATTGTTTATTAAAAAAACTAAAATATAACAATCGTATGTATGTGTATATATATATATACTATAATTTATTCTTTGGCTTTTCATACAATAACTGATCGAGCTAGAAGACTACATAATTACACAATTTATACGCACTTGTTTCCTAAATAACTTTCGCCAAGAAAATTTTGAGTCTAACAAAATTTCCAAGGAAAATATTTTTATTGCATAAGATTCCATAATGCGCATTTAACCACTAAAGTGCATTCACTGATAGGTACTTTGATATTATCTCCGAGTCCCGCTTCGTACAGCATCAATGAAGATGGATATCGGGAGCTTTATTGCATTGTGAAACGTAAGCCTACCTCATAATATTATTACACTAGCTTTCATATGAACAAAGCTAAGTAGATATGGATTACAAAAGCGGGTTGCCGAGCAGATGGTCTGACTATTAATTATTTCATCAAGGTACATCTAAGAGACTTTTATGGTTCCTCCAGTTACTTTATAACGTCTCACCTCGAATGTTTCATGTAACAGGTAGATCGATTGGCTTTGTAGCGCAATAATAATCCGATACTTGAGAGAAAATTTAAATTAAAGCAATTAATTTTTTAGTTTGCAATTAATATTGTTTATTAAAAGCTAAAATATACAATCGTATGTATGTGTATATATATATATATATATATATACTATAATTTATTCTTTGGCTTTCATACAAAAACTGATCGAGCTAGAAGACTACATAATTACACAATTTATACGCACTTGTTTCCTAAATAACTTTCGCCAAGAAATTTTGAGTCTAACAAAATTTCCAAGGAAAATATTTTTATTGCATAAGATTCCATAATGCGCATTAACCACTAAAGTGCATTCACTGCTAGGTACTTTGATATTATCTCCGAGTCCCGCTTCATACAGCATCAATGAAGATGGATATCGGGAGCTTTATTGCATTGTGAAATGTAAGCCTACCTCATAATATTATTACACTAGCTTTCATACGGACAAAGCTGAGTAGATACGGATTACAAAAGCGGGTTGCCGAGCAGATGGTCTGACCATTAATTACATCATCAAGGCCACAGTTAAGAGACTTTTATGGTTCCTCCAGTTACTTTATAACGTCTCACCTCGAATGTTTCATGTAACAGGTAGATCGATTGGCTTTGTAGTGCAATAATAATTAGATACTCGAAAGAAAATTTAAATTAAAGAAATTAATTTTTTAGTTTGCAATTAATATTGTTTATTAAAAGCTAAAATATACAATCGTATGTATGTGTATATATATATATATATATATACTATAATTTATTCTTTGGTTTTCATACAATAACTGATCGAGCTAGAAGACTACATAATTACACAATTTATACGCACTTGTTTCCTAAATAACTTTCGCCAAGAAAATTTTGAGTCTAACAAAATTTCCAAGGAAAATATTTTTATTGCATAAGATTCCATAATGCGTATTAACCACTAAAGTGCATTCACTGCTAGGTACTTTATTAAACTCCGAGTCCCGCTTCATTGGTGTGCGGGCGCCGGGGGGGGGGTGGGGTGGGGGGGGGGGGTTGGGGGGGTGGGCTGGGAGGATACAGCATCAATGAAGATGGATATCGGGAGCTTTATTGCATTGTGAAACGTAAGCCTACCTCATAATATTATTACACTAGCTTTCATATGAACAAAGCTAAGTAGATACGGATTACAAAAGCGGGTTGCCGAGCAGATGGTCTGACCATTAATTACATCATCAAGGCACAGTTAAGAGACTTTTATGGTTCCTCCAGTTACTTTATAACGTCTCACCTCGAATGTTTCATGTAACAGGTAGATCGATTGGCTTTGTAGTGCAATAATAATTAGATACTCGAAAGAAAATTTAAATTAAAGAAATTAATTTTTTAGTTTGCAATTAATATTGTTTATTAAAAGCTAAAATATACAATCGTATGTATGTGTATATATATATATATACTATAATTTTATTCTTTGGCTTTCATACAATAACTGATCGAGCTAGAAGACTACATAATTACACAATTTATACGCACTTGTTTCCTAAATAACTTTCGCCAAGAAAATTTTGAGTCTAACAAAATTTCCAAGGAAAATATTTTTATTGCATAAGATTCCATAATGCGCATTAACCACTAAAGTGCATTCACTGCTAGGTACTTTGATATTATCTCCGAGTCCCGCTTCGTACAGCATCAATGAAGATGGATATCGGGAGCTTTATTGCATTGTGAAACGTAAGCCTACCTCATAATATTATTACACTAGCTTTCATATGAACAAAGCTAAGTAGATACGGATTACAAAAGCGGGTTGCCGAGCAGATGGTCTGACCATTAATTACATCATCAAGGCACAGTTAAGAGACTTTTATGGTTCCTCCAGTTACTTTATAACGTCTCACCTCGAATGTTTCATGTAACAGGTAGATCGATTGGCTTTGTAGTGCAATAATAATTAGATACTCGAAAGAAAATTTAAATTAAAGAAATTAATTTTTTTAGTTTGCAATTAATATTGTTTATTAAAAGCTAAAAATATACAATCGTATGTATGTGTATATATATATATACTATAAATTTATTCTTTGGCTTTCATACAATAACTGATCGAGCTAGAAGACTACATAATTACACAATTTATACGCACTTGTTTCCTAAATAACTTTCGCCAAGAAAATTTTGAGTCTAACAAAATTTTCCAAAGGAAAATATTTTTATTGCATAAGATTCCATAATGCGCATTAACCACTAAAGTGCATTCACTGCTAGGTACTTTGATATTATCTCCGAGTCCCGCTTCATACAGCATCAATGAAGATGGATATCGGGAGCTTTATTGCATTGTGAAACGTAAGCTACCTCATAATATTATTACACTAGCTTTCATACGAACAAAGCTAAGTAGATACGGATTACAAAAGCGGGTTGCCGAGCAGATGGTCTGACATTAATTACATCATCAAGGCACAGTTAAGAGATTTTTATGGTTCCCCAGTTACTTTTATAACGTCTCACCTCGAATGTTTCATGTAACAGGTAGATCGATTGGCTTTGTAGTGCAATAATAATTACATACTCGAAAGAAAATTTAAATTAAAGAAATTAATTTTTTAGTTTGCATTAATATTGTTTATTAAAAGCTAAAATATACAATCGTATGTATGTGTATATATATATATACTATAATTTATTCTTTGGCTTTCATACAATAACTGATCGAGCTAGAAGACTACATAATTACATTACACAATTTATACGCACTTGTTTCCTAAATAACTTTCGCCAAGAAAATTTTGAGTCTAACAAAATTTCCAAGGAAAATATTTTTATTGCATAAGATTCCATAATGCGCATTAACCACTAAAGTGCATTCACTGCTAGGTACTTTGATATTATCTCCGAGTCCCGCTTCATACAGCATCAATGAAGATAGATATCGGGAGCTTTATTGCATTGTGAAACGTAAGCCTACCTCATAATATTATTACACTAGCTTTCATATGAACAAAGCTAAGTAGATACGGATTACAAAAGCGGGTTGCCGAGCAGATGGTCTGACCATTAATTACATCATCAAGGCACAGTTAAGAGACTTTTATGGTTCCTCCAGTTACTTTATAACGTCTCACCTCGAATGTTTCATGTAACAGGTAGATCGATTGGCTTTGTAGTGCAATAATAATTAGATACTCGAAAGAAAATTTAAATTAAAGAAATTAATTTTTTAGTTTGCAATTAATATTGTTTATTAAAAGCTAAAATATACAATCGTACGTATGTGTATATGTATACTATAATTTATTCTTTGACTTTCATACAATAACTGATGGAGCAAAAAGACTACATAATTACACAACAATTTATACGCACTTGTTCCCTAAATAACTTTCGCCAAGAAAATTTTGAGTCTAACAAAATTTCCAAGGAAAATATTTTTATTGCAAAAGATTCCATAATGCGTATTAACCACTAAAGTGCATTCACTGCTAGGTACTTTGATATTATCTCCGAGTCCCGCTTCATACAGCATCAATGAAGATGGATATCGGGAGTTTTATTGCATTATGAAACGTAAGTCTACCTCATATTATTACACTAGCTTTCATACGGACAAAGCTGAGTAGATACGGATTACAAAAGCGGGTTGCCGAGCAGATGGTCTGACCATTAATTACATCATCAAGGCACAGTTAAGAGACTTTTATGGTTCCTCCAGTTACTTTATAACGTCTCACCTCGAATGTTTCATGTAACAGGTAGATCGATTGGCTTTGTAGTGCAATAATAATTAGATACTCGAAAGAAAATTTAAATTAAAGAAATTAATTTTTTAGTTTGCAATTAATATTGTTTATTAAAAGCTAAAATATACAATCGTATGTATGTGTATATATATATATACTATAATTTATTCTTTGGCTTTCATACAATAACTGATCGAGCTAGAAGACTACATAATTACACAATTTATACGCACTTGTTTCCTAAATAACTTTCGCCAAGAAAATTTTGAGTCTAACAAAATTTCCAAGGAAAATATTTTTATTGCATAAGATTCCATAATGCGCATTAACCACTAAAGTGCATTCACTGCTAGGTACTTTGATATTATCTCCGAGTCCCGCTTCATACAGCATCAATGAAGATGGATATCGGGAGCTTTATTGCATTGTGAAACGTAAGCCTACCTCATAATATTATTACACTAGCTTTCATATGAACAAAGCTAAGTAGATACGGATTACAAAAGCGGGTTGCCGAGCAGATGGTCTGACCATTAATTACATCATCAAGGCACAGTTAAGAGACTTTTATGGTTCCTCCAGTTACTTTATAACGTCTCACCTCGAATGTTTCATGTAACAGGTAGATCGATTGGCTTTGTAGTGCAATAATAATTAGATACTCGAAAGAAAATTTAAATTAAAGAAATTAATTTTTTAGTTTGCAATTAATATTGTTTATTAAAAGCTAAAATATACAATCGTATGTATGTGTATATGTATACTATAATTTATTCTTTGGTTTTCATACAATAACTGATCGAGCTAGAAGACTACATAATTACACAATTTATACGCACTTGTTTCCTAAATAACTTTCGCCAAGAAAATTTTGAGTCTAACAAAATTTCCAAGGAAAATATTTTTATTGCATAAGATTCCATAATGCGTATTAACCACTAAAGTGCATTCACTGCTAGGTACTTTGATATTATCTCCGAGTCCCGCTTCATACAGCATCAATGAAGATGGATATCGGGAGCTTTATTGCATTGTGAAACGTAAGCCTACCTCATAATATTATTACACTAGCTTTCATATGAACAAAGCTAAGTAGATACGGATTACAAAAGCGGGTTGCCGAGCAGATGGTCTGACCATTAATTACATCATCAAGGCACAGTTAAGAGACTTTTATGGTTCCTCCAGTTACTTTATAACGTCTCACCTCGAATGTTTCATGTAACAGGTAGATCGATTGGCTTTGTAGTGCAATAATAATTAGATACTCGAAAGAAAATTTAAATTAAAGCAATTAATTTTTTAGTTTGCAATTAATATTGTTTATTAAAAGCTAAAATATACAATCGTATGTATGTGTATATATATATATATATATATACTATAATTTATTCTTTGGCTTTCATACAATAACTGATCGAGCTAGAAGACTACATAATTACACAATTTATACGCACTTGTTCCCTAAATAACTTTCGCCAAGAAAATTTTGAGTCTAACAAAATTTCCAAGGAAAATATTTTTATTGCAAAAGATTCCATAATGCGTATTAACCAGTAAAGTGCATTCGCTTCCAGGTACTTTGATATTATCTCCGAGTCCCGCTTCGTACAGCATCAATGAAGATGGATATCGGGAGCTTTATTGCATTGTGAAACGTAAGCCTACCTCATAATAATATTACACTGGCTTTCATACGAACAAAGCTAAGTAGATACGGATTACAAAAGCGGGTTGCCGAGCAGATGGTCTGACCATTAATTACATCATCAAGGCACAGTTAAGAGACTTTTATGGTTCCCCCAGTTACTTTTATAACGTCTCACCTCGAATGTTTCATGTAACAGGTAGATCGATTGGCTTTGTAGTGCAATAATAATTACATACTCGAAAGAAAATTTAAATTAAAGAAATTAATTTTTTAGTTTGCAATTAATATTGTTTATTAAAAGCTAAAATATACAATCGTATGTATGTGTATATATATATATACTATAATTTATTCTTTGGCTTTCATACAATAACTGATCGAGCTAGAAGACTACATAATTACACAATTTATACGCACTTGTTCCCTAAATAACTTTCGCCAAGAAAATTTTGAGTCTAACAAAATTTCCAAGGAAAATATTTTTATTGCAAAAGATTCCATAATGCGTATTAACCACTAAAGTGCATTCACTGCTAGGTACTTTGATATTATCTCCGAGTCCCGCTTCATACAGCATCAATGAAGATGGATATCGGGAGCTTTATTGCATTGTGAAACGTAAGCCTACCTCATAATATTATTACACTAGCTTTCATACGGACAAAGCTGAGTAGATACGGATTACAAAAGCGGGTTGCCGAGCAGATGGTCTGACCATTAATTACATCATCAAGGCACAGTTAAGAGACTTTTATGGTTCCTCCAGTTACTTTATAACGTCTCACCTCGAATGTTTCATGTAACAGGTAGATCGATTGGCTTTGTAGTGCAATAATAATTAGATACTCGAAAGAAAATTTAAATTAAAGAAATTAATTTTTTAGTTTGCAATTAATATTGTTTATTAAAAGCTAAAATATACAATCGTATGTATGTGTGTATATATATATATACTATAATTTATTCTTTGGCTTTCATACAATAACTGATCGAGCTAGAAGACTATATAATTACACAATTTATACGCACTTGTTCCCTAAATAACTTTCGCCAAGAAAATTTTGAGTCTAACAAAATTTCCAAGGAAAATATTTTTATTACATAAGATTCCATAATGCGTATTAACCACTAAAGTGCATTCACTGCTAGGTACTTTGATATTATCTCAGAATCCCGCTTCATACAGCATCAATGAAGATGGATATCGGGAGCTTTATTGCATTGTGAAACGTAAGCCTACCTCATAATATTATTACACTAGCTTTCATATGAACAAAGCTAAGTAGATATGGATTACAAAAGCGGGTTGCCGAGCAGATGGTCTGACTATTAATTACATCATCAAGGCATATTTAAGAGACTTTTATGGTTCCTCCAGTTATTTTATAACGTCTCACCTCGAATGTTTCATATAACAGGTAGATCGATTGGCTTTGTAGTGCAATAATAATTAGATACTCGAAAGAAAATTTAAATTAAAGAAATTAATTTTTTAGTTTGCATTAATATTGTTTATTAACACGTTGTGCGAAGGTACATTTCGCAGTGGAATTGTACCGGAAGAGGGTGTTTTTCGTGTAAATTTAGTTATTCAGTTAAATCTCAATAGATCGAAAATTATATAATTTTTAACCAACTTTTCGTATTTTATATTCAAATATATAAACAAATATATAAATAGAAATATATAAATAACAACCATAAGATTTTTGTAAACAAAAAATATATTTTTAGTGGATAAATTTATAATAATACCTATCGTAAATATGAAAAACAAATAGAACTAGTAGTATATAGTTGTAATTCTTTCCCGTTCTGTGGTTCCGCATCGACTGATATAAAAACTAGTTTTTATTTGTCTAAATTTTTCCAGAATCTATGTAGTAGACAAGAAAATTCGGCTTCGTTTTCCTGTATATACCGTTATTTTTGTACCCACAAACAAACCATGTTGTTACACTAACCCGTACAAGTACGTGACCCGCGCTTAAGTATCAATCGTCAGAAAACGTATTAGTACGTGTCCAGCATACAATGCCAAAGGATTGTATCTGAAAAATATTATCTATGCCATAAACACATCTTGGTTTTGCACAATCCTTATATGAAAAAGAAAAGGAAACAACAAAGTTTATGCAACAATGCTAGATGCGCCAGATAAGATAACAGTTATGAAACTAACCACTAGTACTGTCAGTTAACCCATATTGTGCCACACCAACTAAGTATTTCTGTAAGTTATTAAAACTTAATCCATATCATTAATATGGTGTAACTAAGTATATAAAACCAAAATTTTGAAAAAATATTTTTATGTATTTGGCTGTCCTATAAATAGGACAACGGTCCATTACACTACTAAAACTTAACAAATATTACTTACATTGCATTAGGCTGATTCATAGATAAAATTTGGGGAAACAGTCAAAGCAAAGTCCAACATTACATTTTAAGCACACTGTTGTTGCTTTTCTTTTGCAGTTCTTGAACTGGCAGTAAGAGAGTAAGTTAATTTTGCAAAAAAATCTCCAGTTTTCTAAATAGAATATACATCTATTTACCCCTTGTTGTGTCCAGATGTGTGAACAGGTGTTTGAACTCGTTTTCATTGAAAGATAAGAAAAGAATGAGAACTATCAATGCAATATCGAATTCATAGAAAAATAATCAGGATTGGACCGTCGTCTTAATTTTAGGGCACCTTTTTTATACTTATAAAATACACATGTAAAATATATTTTTCAACAAAAACTTTCAGCTACATTATTAGCTCTGTTTTTAAACTAAAAGTAACCTCCACAATGTTTAAAAAATAATAATAATAAATATAAAATTAAAGATTAAAAAATGACAATTTTTAAGACGTTGCTGAAAATAAATTTTACAATACAATATAATTTGATTTCTCAGTTTTTTTTGTTACTATGCTAAAGTGTGTCTATTTTAAAGGTGTTAAAATAAAATCCACTCAGAAAATATTTATAACTTTATTATTAAATGGAATTTTATTTGCTGTCCTGTTTATAGGACAGCGGTCCAATATGGGTTAATTGGAAAAATAAAACCATGGAGTTAAAATACGAGTAACTAAATCAATCAGCTCAAATACTAATACATAAGTATAATGCTATGATAATTTATGCTACATAAGTAATATGCTATATGTGCATGTGAGTATATACATGTATACATGCATATAAAGATATTCAAGAAAAATTTTAAAAGTATGTAAACGTTTTTTAGATTTTTCTATTGTACAGAATTTTCTGTGAACGATGTAGAAAAATATCGGTACCTTTAAAAAAGGCAGCAAGAGTTTTCAATTATGATTTTTCCATTCGAAATAGATTCGATCTAAAAAGAAGTATGCGCCTGAATCTGAGTAGCGATTCCGAACTTCCTTTAACCCTTTAAAATTCACAATTAGAAATTCCTTGGCATTTAATGGAAATTGTTTATAATGTTATCTGTGAACCATATAAATGCGATATTAGTGGTGTCCTTCAGGGTTGTAGATGTGAGAAGCAGTTTAACTTTAAAAGCCTCCCCTTGTACAGCGTGAAAATAATATTTCTCTAAAATTTAAATTATATTAGAAGAATAATGAGTAATTATCATTAATATTATGCAATAAATAAATATATAAACAATTTAATATGTTTTGTTTTGTGTAAATACTTTGTTTTGTGCAAAGCAAGTTTAAAAATGTATACTTGAAAGCGAAATGTAAGTTATGTAAAGTGCTACCATCTATTGATACTTTAAAGTGTCAAAAGAGTAGAAAATATAAAAAGTCATTCACACATCTTTAAACAGAAGAGAAAAAAAAACAGTTTTAACAGAGAAACTACTGTCCTTTAAAGGGTTAAAAATAAATTTTTGTAACATTTAGTGAAGGTCGATCAATTGATTGAACAGACACGGTAAAGA
>CM063498.1:60903535-60908535 GCA_032207245.1 Pardosa pseudoannulata
GCAAAAATGAATTTTTTGTTAAATTTTTTTTTCAGAAATAGTTTACGCGGCAGAAAATTGATCTCATGTACCACGAATTGGAATACCCTGCTTTAGGATTGTTATAGATTGAGTTCACGAATGAGTAAAAGCATGTATAGTACCGGCTAAAAAAATTTTCTCGCGAGTATCTATACAGAAAGCGAAACTAGTATTCTTATGAAATAGTTTTCTGAGTTTAATAGGTTAATACTCTGAATCAAATGATGAAATATTCTTATGGACAGCGAAATAGTTTCTTATAATAGGATTAATTTTTTTTTTTTTTTTTTTTTGAATATGGAATTTAAAATATAACAAGCACCAAGTGATATGAAATATTTCTATTTAATCTGTCAGAGGAAAGTGAAATTTTAGAATTGAAATGTATGTTCAGTGTTGGATGTTTAAATTTCTCTTACATGAACCTATTAAATATAAAATTTCCAAAAATATCCATTTCGTTTAAATTTAATATTTTTATGCATCACAAAATTATTTATTTAGCATGTATAAAAAAACTAAGGTATGAAATGTAGGAATAAAAATTGGTAATAAAAAGTGTGAGAAAAATAAAGATAAGTTAATTCTTAAACTTCAACTCATTCATATACGATGTTTGATGTGTTTTTTATCCTAACTTTTCATTTCTCGATGCGTGTGCTTAATGGATGAAAAGCAAAGAATTATTTCAACTGAATATCATTTATGCTCATTATATTTACTAATGAATGATATATTTTTCAAGATATATTACACAGATTCAGTATAAATATGTATAACTGTTCTTTTGCAAAAATTTAAGGTAATGACGTAAGGTAATGTTTGCTAAAATTTAAGATAAGGTAATTTAAGGTAAATAATTATCTCACTTGAACATCACTGTGCTCATTATATTTACCAACGAATACTACATTTTTAGAAGATATAGTACACAGGTTTAGTATAAATATGTATAACTCTTCTTTTGCTAAAATTTAAGATAAGGTAATTTAAGGTAAAGAATTATCTCACTTGAGTATCACTGTGCTCATTATATTTACCAACGAATACTACATTTTTACAAGATGTATTACACAGATTCAGTATAAATATGTATAACTTTTCTTTTGCTAAAATTTAAGGTTATGAGGTAAGGTAATTTTTGCTAAAATTTAAAGTAAGGTAATTTAAGGTAAAGATTTATATCACTTAAACATCACTGTGCTCATTATATTTACCAACGAATACTACATTTTTAGAAGATATAGTACACAGGTTTAGTATAAATATGTATAACTCTTCTTTTTCTAAAATTTAAAGTATTTCCTGCAATTCCTTACCCAATTAAATGGGCATATTAATTGTGGTTTTATGTCTAAGGAATGAAATACAGAAAACGTTTTACTAACTTTGACTGAGATCGTCCCTCGGTCGGATATGTTCCACTCCGACACGTTCAGCCTTTCTTTCGTCTTTTCACTGATGTGGATCTTTAAAGCCTTTGAAAGAGGAAACAGATAATTAGATTAAAAGAAGCAAAACATCTGGATAATTTTCCAAAAATAAAAAAAAAGAAAGAAAGATGGGAGTTCTTTGTGATTTTTATAGTCTTGAAGCGTTTTTAATCTGTTTTATGATAGTCATTATGGGAAAGACAGAAGATGCACATGAAGCTGGAATGTTCATAACTAAATGGGCAGAATTAATATTATAATTTGAAATATTTGCATATAATACTTGCATTTCAATAAGCAGCGGTAGCCTCGTTGGTAGGGCATCAGTCTCGTAACCGAAAGGTGGCGAGTTCTGTCCTCGTCTCGGCCAAAGACCGTCGTGTTGCGAATGGCATTTGGGGAACGTTAAATATATCGTGACTGCAATGTCCTCGAATTTCCCATACTAAATTATATCTCTGGGGGTACTGAATCAGGGATGAGTCGGGCTCTGGTTTGGATCTAAATTCTGACTTGCGGATGGATGAATGAGTGTATGAATGAGTTCGACCGGACCCTAAAAAGTTGCGTCATGTGTGTTCGAGCAAAGTCGATACTTTCACTTTAATGGTGCTCGTTCACAACTAAAGGCGCACTCTGTCGGCCTTAATTCGAAAGCGCTTTTGCGCTCAGTCACTAGGGCTTGGTATGACCAATTAGACCCAAAAACGTATTTCATTTGTAAACTTTCAGCGTTAACATTTAAAATTTAAACTTTAAGTGTCGCCTCTACCAACGTAGTATTTAAGTGTGACTAAAAAACTGTAGTAACTTATTCCCCCTCCCCCAATTCTATCTCGGAAGTTACATTCTTCTCTTGTTCTAAACGTACTTACATCAGTTTAAACTGCTTGCATTCTGTCAGCAAGAGATCTTACAGTATTAGTGCTTGTTTCATGTGGTTTGGAGTACTATAGTCTATTTTTTTGTTACTTAAAACTGATTCTGAGCGGCTAAGAACGTCCATTTTATCAGCGAAATTCGAAGCCACGTATTCCAGTACCAAAAGACAGTATTCTACCATTGGCCTCCTTTTGGTTGTCTATTTGTAAGATAGTTTTTACATAAGAAGAATGCTGTAATTTTTTTTAAATGCTAACTAAACAGCGTAGAAGCCATACAGCTAGAAATACGCGTACTGCAATCTCCCTTGATATACAAATTGGAAATAGAGCAATAACACTTTTTTAGGTTAAAATTTTACATCTGTGACGTTCTCTTCAAAGCCATGCTTAATTAGACTTAGTGCGGCTGATGCTGTATTTTTATTAAAATTTAGTATTTTCTGAGTCATTATCTTCAAATATGGTGTTTATACTGATACGGTGTTTCTTTTGTGAATTGTGGTAATTAAATGAAAGTGATTCATATAGATATTCTTTACTAACATTTCTTTTTAAATAAAGAGTAGTTATAGGGCACTGTTTAGCGTTTCAACTCGTTCTTCTAAACTTACAAATTGCTTAGAGTTCAACTTACATACATTTCTTTCATCTGTAGTAATTTTTTACAAGTGTTTATCTCAAAGACCATGTCTTAAAATTATCAAAAGTTCCAAGTCGGTCGAAGGCTACGTAACTAGACATCAGCAATGATCACAGTGTACGGATATCAGTCTAATTGTAGGCGTGGACTTTTGTTTGATAATGAATTCTACTTTAGTTAATCATAGGAACACGCTGCAAACTAAAAGCAAGTAAAGGAATTTTACCTATAATCTCACCTTACCATCTATTTTTATTTTCATCTATCAGAATAATAAAAATTAATTTAATTGTATAAAAAACTTCAAAAATAAGTTCTTAAGGTATCCGTCTACGTTCGGAGAACTTTTTTCTTTAAACGTAGAAACTAGTTCATGTTTTTACATTTTTAGATTTATTTTTTATATTATCATAGAGAATTGCACTTAAAAAATTTATTCCTGGAGAAGTTTTTATAAAATTTCTAATAAATGAAGAAAATTTAGTAAAAAAATCGGGTTTTTTTCAAAAGGTCTAATTTTTTAATAAATTAAATTATTTCAATATTTTTTGATGCAACACATTTCTTATACACTGGACTAGTGAATCACCTAAAATCTTTGCTTAATTTACATTTGGTAAAAAATTTTGGTCCTTCAAAATCATACACATTGAATTTTTAACGAATTTTCATTACCTTTATATCTAACTATGAGTGTAACATCATTAAAAATTATCCAAATTTAAAGCTTTTAGGTCATTTACTAGTAAATACTATCAAAAGCATTCATAATAATTTTCAACAAAATATTTTAAGAACTTTTTGAGAAATCACATTTCAAGTTTCAACATTTTATTAAAAATACCGTTCTGAGAAAAACGCATTTGAAGTTTATGAAAGCAACTTTAACTATTAAAAAATTAAAATACATGTTTAAAATTCCCCACACTTTCTTGCTTCAAAACTTTCTAATTGCCAAGTTGCTAATTATTAAAAATACTAGAAAAATGTTTAAACTAATCTTCATGAAAATTTAAAAAGTTTTGTCCAAAAAATGCTTTTTAAAAGGCTTTAAATTCACAACTTCCGGTTCCGAAGTCGCTACTTCCATTTTGTTTTGACAGCTGTCACTGATGTTTAATCAGCTGTAACTATTCTTTAAAATGCCGTAGAAGCAAAACAAAAACAGATTTAGAAGTCTAAAAGTTGAAATTTTACAGTAGAAAAATAAAAAAAAAATATATAAAAAATATTAAAATACATGTTTAAAATTCCCCACACTTTCTTGCTTCAAAACTTTCTAATTGCCAAGTTGCTAATTATAAAAGTACTAGAAAATGTTTAGACTAATGTTCATGAAAATTTAAAAAGTTTTTTCCAAAAAATGCTCTTTAAAAGGCTTTAAATTCACAACTTCCGGTTCCAAAAATTGCTACTTCCGTTTTGTTTTGACAGCTGTCACTGATATTTAAACACTGTAAATTTTTTCTAAAAATGCCGGCGAGACAAAACAAAATAGATTTAGAAGCCTAAAAAGTTGAAATTTTACAGCAGAGGAATAAAAAAAAATATGATTTTTGGCAAAAAATAAACGTAGACGGTTACCTTCGACGTAGACGGTTACCTTAAAGTACTAAACATAATATCTTTTCAGATCTCCATTCATAAGAGATCTTTATGCACTGGTTACTGACAAGTAAATGTTCTTAAAAGTATTTTTATACAAAAGTTTTGTTTTTATAGAAAATCTTCAAAAAAAAAGTTTACGTTTGGATAACTTCTTACGTCGATAAACATTGTCAAATGAGAATTATTAATTATTAACTTTCTGATAAGGTTACTAAATTAAACCTAATTGAATCCTACACGCAATACAAACTAAACTAAACCTAACCAAACGTTCTAACTTTATTATAAATTACCGATTCTGTTTGAGCTTAATAGAATCTTATTTAATATTTTATTCGATTATGTGGTAAGGCTCTTTAAAGAACTTAGAAGAAAAAGCAATCTAAAGGCAGAAATTTATTTGTTTAGGATAAT
>CM063498.1:60911035-60941035 GCA_032207245.1 Pardosa pseudoannulata
GTAAAGCATATATTATCAAAATACTATACGTTTCATTTCTTAAATTTTTAACCCCATTTGAGTTCTTTAATGCTATCTGAAAGCCTCCAAAGCTCCAGAAACACGCGTAGTATCTGGTTCGTTTCGGTAAATAAATTCCAAAATTCCAAAGGGATTCGCCAAACAGTTTTCATTCTAAATCCAGAACGAATATTACAGGAGAAATTGTTTCATTTCGAAGAGTAATGAAAGGGTAAAACCTCGGGTATATTTATATTTATTCATTTTAACTATAATTTACTGGAGACTTTGGCTTGTTCTTTTAGGGCTGTTATTGAATATTTTCTTTTATTGATCAAGCGTATACCGCCTAGCATTCGGTTAGAATGACAAAGTTTCTTAAACTTATTTCAAAATTCAAATAAACTTTCATATTACAATTCATTAGCAATATAAGCAATTTCGAAAATAAAACATGTATCTCATTATCTTTTTACGAATATTACATTCACTTAAATTTAATTTCCATCATGAAATTAAGAATTATAATCTAAAGGTATAAAAAAATTTTTTTTTGCGATATTTGTCAAGTTTTTGCCAAGTCATTTAAGGGGAAGAAATGTATCGACAAATAAAAATATCACTCACGTGATACAAATTTAAAATATATTTTCAAATTAACAATAGTTGTTATTAGCGATTAGTTATTAGTGATAGAATAAGATTGGCGCCTAAATATTGGATAAAATACGAAGTAACTGAATTCAAAATAAAAGAAACTTGCAAAATTAGATACCATAAAATAAATCAAATAAATATGGCTAAAAAAAATAAAAAAATTTGAATTATTTTAAAATCCATTTTAAAATCTATAAGATAAATTAAGTACTTTAAAGAATTAATTATTTACAGAAAATATACTATATATATTATTTCAATATATTACAATAAGTTTTACAGTGATACAACACAAAAATACATCTGTACATCAAAAGTAAAGGGCGCCTTGTGCTTTTCTTTTTATGTTGTATTTTTACGTATTCGAGTATAAATTACACTCGAAACGATTATATGGAAGGCATTCTGTCTGTAGATATTCGAAAATAGTAGAAATAAGAAGCGTTATGTTCATTGTTAGTTCCTAATACCTTTCCCAATTTGCTAAATCTCTCAATTTTAAAAAAAAGGCAGAGATATTTTATCGTATAATAGAAAATGATAATTTATTATTTTCTATTATACGATAAAAGATTTCTGCCTTTTTCTAAAATTGAGAGATTTAGCAAATTGGGAAAGGTATTAGGAACCAACAATGAACATAACGCTTTATATTTCTACTATTTTCGAATATCTACAGACAGAATGCCTTCCATATAATCGTAAAGAGGTTCATAAAACTTTTCACTGAAGGCGGCTCAACCCAAGCGAAATTTTACTATCTAAAATTTGAAATTTGTAACATAGGAACCTTTACTTTCGGTGTACAAGTGTAGAAAAATTTACACTAAATTTCCATATCTTTTCGTTTATTCACGCTCCGATTATGTGTGATATAGATCAAAGAAAGATTTCAAATTGATACAATAGAAAAAATTGCAGCAACAACATTTCGATGGACATTTCGCTGATTGTGATAATTTTATGTTCTCCACACGTTGGTAGTGAATATGTCAGAGCTTTGCTGCATAGGGACAGATTAGACTTGAATAACTAGACCTGCTTATATCTCCTATCAACTGTTTAACTCGAACATAGAGATTCTGGTTTCAAACGCGTTGATTCTGAAAGCTATTTGGATATCGTCTAGTTATCGTTTATCTAGATATCGTATGGATAAGTTTCTGCATCCAAAATCTTGTATCTGAGTAGAGTCATTTCAAATATATCAACTAAATCAGTGACTTAACCTCACCATCTCAGGTTTTAACACTAAACATACCATATAGCAGATTAAATAATAATATATATTAGATTGGGGAAAAAGAAATCCATTATTTTTTTTCGGTACACGGCTTTAGTGATCAATATCTTGTAATGTATCGATCAAACAATTTCAAATTTATGCTCGTTGTCAAGGTGACATTTCACACTAAAAAATATTTTTTACTGTTTTTTGTTTGGTCTATTCAGTTGTGAGTTACAGGGTGTTAAAAATGGAAATCAACAAAGAGAAAATTCGGTACATTTTACAGTTTTACTTTGATAAAGCGAAAATGCAATCCAGGCGGCTGAAATTGTGAATGGTGCTTATGGTGCTGATACAATAACAGCTAATTACGTGCAATTTTGGTTTCGTCGATTCCGTTCAGGCATTCTTGATGTTAAAGATGCACCTCGCATAGGCAGGCCCGTCGTCGAAAATGTCGATAACATCACAGAAATATTCGAAGCTGACCGGCATGTCAATAGTCGTAGAATTACCCAGGAGATAAAGAACCACCATAAAACAGTTTTAATCCATTTGCTCAAAGTTGGATTCAAAAAGAAGCTCGATGTTTGGGTGCCACATTAATTAACACCAAAAACATGATGGATCGAATTTCCGTCTGCTAATCATTGGCCAAATGGAATGAAATCGACCCATTTCTTAAACGGATGATGACTGGGGATGAGAAATAGGTCAAATACGACAATATTGTGCGAAAACGATCGTGGTCAAAGAGCGGTGAAGCAGCTCAAACGGTGGCCAAACCAGGACTATCGGCCAAGAAGGTTCTACTGTGTATTTGGCGGGACTGGAAGGGAATCATTTATTATGACTTTCTTCCGTATGGCCAAACACTAAATTCAGATCTCTACTATCAACAACTGGACCGTTTAAAGCTAGCGATTGACCAGAAACGGCCAGAATTGGCCAACTGAAGAGGTGTTGTGTTCCATCAGGATAATGCCAGGACACACACATCTGTAGTGACTCGCTAGAAACTTAGGGAGCTTGGTTAAGAAGTTTTAACGCATCCACCATATAGTCCGGAACTGGCACCAAGCGATTACCACCTTTTTCTGGCATTGCAAAACTTCCCGAGTGATAAGAAATAGGGATCAAGAGAAGATTGTGAAAATCAATTAGAGTTTTTCGCCAATAAAGACCAAGTTTTCTATGAGAGAGGCATTATGAAGCTACCTTTAAAATGACAACAAATTATACAACAAAGCGGTATATATTTGACCCAAATCGGACAATCCGAAACATGTTAAATATAGTCCTTAATTTCACGCAAAAATAATGGATTTCTTTTTCCCCAACCTAATATATAAATATATTTTTGAACAAAAGATTACTACAAATTTAGATTTAATTGTCTCAGAACCCTTTTTTTAAACCTGAGTAGTTAGACTTTCTATTTTCTTTCTAATAAAAAATACTTAAAACGAAATCCAAGATAAAAAATATTTCCGAATCATCTCTCTACCTAGTATTTGTTCGAAAAAAATCCAATCAAGGTATATCCACTAAAAAACACAAAGGAAATGTAATTTTGTTGTTTTTGACAAAGTACTAAGGTTGTTATCAGCGTTTGAGTAGGATTTTCTTTGAAAAGTGGAGTTATTTTTCATTTTGATTTTATTTCCTTTTTTTGTTCCAGTTCTTTTCTTTGTTTGTTTTTTGTCGTAATTATTATCAGATCATTGTTTCAAGTTGTATAAAAATTTATCTGGATGTCTTTACTTAAAAAAAAAACACTCTAAATTAAAAATATGTAATATTATACAGTAGAACCTCGGTATAACGATCCTCTGTGGGACCAACATCATACGGTCGTTGTACCGAATGAGAAAAAATAATAAAAAAAAATGGAGCAAAGAAATGATGCAACAGTACATACCTAGAGAACACTTCTATTTATTTGTATTTCCATTACTGAAGTTTTGAAAAAAAAGTCTCCGATTGACGCCTGTTTCAAGTTCATTTGGGAATTTTTCATTACCACTGATTCCATATCCGTTAGATTTTGAAAAATATCTTCAGAATTAAATTGTCTTTCAAAATATTGATGCAAGGCATTGATTGCACTGAAGGCTTCTTTTTCATTCACTTTTTCAAAAGCTTGGACAATTTCTTTTCCGTCGTCGGAATCGCAGATTTCTTTTTTTTTCCCGGTAATACAGGCAATAACATCGTCCTCATTCAAATTTTCTCCGCAGCACTGTAAATTTTCGTCTACCGCAACAAACTCATCAAAAGATAATTGAAGATTTAGTTCTTCCCTCCTTTAAGCAAACACAAAGAGAGGAGTACAAGTTTCTTGAAGTTGCACGACAGTACAATAATTTTGAAATTGCCCACTTGCTCATGAGTTCTGCGGACTAAAATTGGCGGTCATTCTAACGAGAAATAATACGCTTGGGGTCGTTGTAATGGTTCAAAATTAACATTATTCCTATGGTTAAATAATTGGGACTATTTAAGATGGTCGTTCTAACGAAGGGGTCGTTGTATCGTGGGGTCGTTAAAAAGAGGTTCTACTGTACTAAATTTAATTGTTAGATGTCACGCATAGGTGTCAATTATTTAAAATTAAATCAGCCCACTTACTTCACTAGTGCTTTCCATTCTAGAAGCAGTATTGACAGCATCTCCAAATAGGCAGTATCTAGGCATTTTTAAGCCAACCACTCCAGCCACCACAGCACCCGTGTGCACTCCTACAATAGACAAGAACCATTTTACTAAGCATCTGCAAACTAATAAAATATAATAAATATACATCTTTGTAATATAATAATAATAATTAAAATGAAATAATAATAAAACAACATAAATATATTTCATACGTAAGTGCTACAAGTAGGATTTGTGCCTCTTAAAACCTTAATTGTGGTAAGTACAGAGTTGCCGATTGTTGATTCCTCATAGATGTAAGAAAAAAGAGAAATCTTGAAAACTGAAACAAAAACCTACCACTTCCAGGAGAATTATAATTATAGAAAGAATAAAAATTTTTATATCTTGCCTGTATTTATTTAGGAAATTTTAAAGTTAATCTAAATAAATATCTGAGTACAAATGTTTTTTTTTCTTAGAATCATACAAAACAAACTTGCATATAATGTCCAATAGTTCTTTAGAGGTCTTGTGGGGGTATGAATTATGCGTAAAAATGACTATCCTCGCTTAAGTGGAAAAATATCAAAACCAAAATTTTCTGGAATCATTTTTAAGACCCAATTCTCTCGGAAGTTTTGGCTTTTGCAAAATACTTTCACGCTGCTGCAGGATTTTCACTGGTCACTTACGATGCTGAATGATTCCATATTGGACTAACAAAAAACTTACTTACTGACCAAAGTATCTGAACCTCAGTCGCTGTCCGCTTATTTCTCAGGCTTTGTTCTGATCTACTTCGAAACCCCGGTTCTTCTACTTTTGACTTCTATATGCTATTTCCTCACAGTGCCTTTATTTTTAACTAATTATAATATTGTATATTTTTACATCTCGGTTTTGATGTGTCTCAGAAAAAAAAATAGTAAAAGTACAACCTCAATGCAGTTTTTACCAGCGACATACATTATGTGTCTTGTGTTAGAGTGCCTGCTTCATGAAATTGTCCCAATATAATGTCGTCCAACGATAGCCGAATGGTTAGGGTTTGATCTTCGGTACCAGAGTTTGTGGATTCGAATCCCACTATGGCATGTTCATAACCTTTCGGAAGCATCTTTAAGCAGTAGGTCCCTGCATCATTAGCCCTCGTGTTGCTAAACAGTAGACCGTAGTGCTCCATGCCAAACAAAACTAAACATAATGCCAAACAAATACATTTTGAGAAAACCAAAGCTAAACCATATTCTTTAGAAAATTTATACCTTGAAAATATTTCTCGTTATAACTCTGCCAAAGAAACAAAATTCTTACTTTTCAATGTTTTGTATTCCGTTATACCTTATTATTTCTCTTCACTTCAATATCCTTATCTGTGTCTCATGTTATTTGTTCAGAATGTAGATATTCTCCATAAGGATTCTGAATTGCTATATTTGCCCGCAGCTCTCGTAAATAAATGCTGACATCGATAAGTCGCAAAAGCTTTACAGTATGATACAATATTTACTGAGAGATATTTTCGTTCTGCTGTCTCCCGTACAGGTGAACATTTCTTCTACGTACTGATACAAATAAAAACAAAGAATTTATTAATATTGGCGATTTTTTATTTTCAGAATAATATGATTTTATCCAAAATGTTAACATAATAAGACTGGTATTTATAAAATAAGGCATGTCTGAGGTTCTTCAATAAGATACTCTTTTAAAAATTAATCTATTTTTCATAGGTATTTAGTTAATTCTTGAATTAGTTCATTTTTTCATAGGAAAGTTTCGCTGTACGATTTGTGTTTGAATTCCCATGCTAATCGTTGAAATGTTTTATTATAACGTAATCAAATTTATAGACTTTTTTATATCAGAGAACTATTTAACTAGTGATCCACCTAACATTGAGATCCCAGTTCGGTGTGATAGGTAGTCTTGTTTTCTTTCGCCTGAGGTGAATATAATGTGCAGAGTATATATCTCAATAGTGGAAGCAATATTTTATTAATTGAATCATATAAAAACAATCTGTGAAACAAATATAACTTTGCAGTTTTCAATTACATACTAATGGCAGAATCTTTCATTTGTACTGTTTCAAATTTTGAACATTTCTTTGTCGACTCAAACAAGCTTCTTAAATTTACACAATATTAACAGTTTTGGCATTCTAAAATTATTTATCTATTTGTAGTACAAATGTAATTTTCAAACATAAATTTTATGTAAAGAATTTCATTAACACGACAATACCTGTTGCTATTTTATCTGTTTATTTACTTATGAAAAAATAATATACAACCTACGCACCATATCAATCTTGTCAACTTTCAAGTGACATTCTGAACTGCGACCTGTGTGTAAATTAAACCTTGTGCTATGTAGTCATCAGAAGTTTAAAAAAATATATTTTTATTATGAATAAAATGTAATCAAAATGTTGAAATATGTTACCAGTTTTATTCTGAATTTCTGAAGACGGTATAGAATATTGGTATTTTAAATCTTATTATAATTATAAGTATCTAATGCCATTGAAAAATTATATATTTGATACATTTTCCAAGCTTTTGAAATACTTAATATTTTATTCTATTTATATCATAGATAATCTCGTCAGATGTTGCCACTCTATCTTTTATAGACCTCAAACTTTTATAGACTATGGGATGTGACGTCTCTACACCCCATAGGCGTCACACAAGAGTTTTGTTAAATCCCAGGACAGGGCGACCCGCTGTCTGGGTTTTTGACACTACACCACAAAGGGTTGTCGCTTCGACCACACCTTGAGATGTCCAAGGTCAATCGGACGGACGAAAGGGACAACGAACGGTCAAACAGTGAGGCTCCACCGAAGGAACCAATCAGAGGCTACCAGGAAAGCGACGCGGAATGAAAAAGCCAATGGGAAGAGGCAAAAGGTGACGTCAGGCGGCGCCAGTTTTTTGCCGGAGAGTCCCCAGGAAAGAGAAGGAACAGAGATTGGATTTGCCGCTGTTTTTTTAAGACTTTTGTGACTCAAGGAGCCCCTGTACAACGGTATCTGTCGGCAACTGTCCGCTGAATGTTTATTAGGTTGCCTTGAACCTGGGACTTTGAGATCCGCATCAGCCCGCCTGAGCCCTCTGATTTCCATTTGGAAAATTTGTACATACTCCATTTTAATCAAGAATAAACTTTGTTATTGTCTCTAAGCTGTACGTCATGTCATAACCTATTCGACACCCAAACGCTACCCGAGGATCACGTGACGTTACAATCGTAAAAAAGTAATAAAATAAAAAACATAATAAAGTACTCATATATTTGATTAGATTATTTTACAGCACAGATTACAGGAGTATATCTATCACTAAATTTACTGTTTTTGTATTACGGTATGAGTTAGGATGGAATACGTCTGCTACTCATATTTCTTTTCTGAATATAGTCTAGAACTAATTTAGGTTTCAGATAACAAAGTAAAGGAAAAATCTAAAGCCATAACAACTACACAGATAACAGATAGAACACATCATCCGTTACATACCCACACGTATCCTTAGGCTGTTTCCTGTTGATGGATCTTTTAAGTCTCCAATGACAACTACCATGTCCAGAGCCATCAAGCAGATTTTATCGGCATGCTTTTCTTCCACTTCAGGTGCTCCAGACACAACCATGTAAGCGTCCCCAATAGTTTCAACCTGCAAGGGAGAAGACAATTGTAAGAATGTGTCTATGGCACCATTTCAATGCGCAATGAAACGCGATAGAAATACTGATGTTAAATGGAATAGAATAGGTTAATTGTTGGTTGGAGATGTCATTTATCGGAAATTAGCAATTTAAAATGGGACTGTAATGGCCATGTAAGTGTCCCCAACAGTTTCAACCTGCAAGGAAAGAGACAAATGGTAAGAATTTGTCTGCGGGACCATTTCGATGCACAATGAAACGCGACAGAAATAGTGTTGGAAAGGCTTATCGATAAAAATATCTATACAATTTTCATTTCGGCCGTAACCGCATTTCCTCCTATGCAAATATGTTGTGTCAGCCGTGGTAAAAATTGAGTTTCCCGGCTAGCTCCTTGGTCTCTGATTGTTTGGTGTTCCTAAAAATGTTGGTAAGTCAGTCGTAAGGATATACAATGTACTATGTTGAAAACTGCTTGCTTTAGTTTGATTTTAATATCTTGTGTATATTTTTATCATTTGAGCTGAACAAATAGACGTTTAATCCATAAAATGAACTGTGTTTTGGACTTTCTACGTATCTCCACACCATGACGCTGGAAACTTTGCAAATAAGTTGAAATTTACCCCAACAAATGCTAATGTTAAATGGAATGGGATAGAATAATTCTTGGCTGGAGATGTCATTTATCGGAAATTAGTAGTTTAAAATGGCACTGTAATGGCCATGTAAGCATCCCTAACAGTTTCAACCTGCAAGGAAGGAGACAAATAGTAACAATGCGTCTGTGGAATCACTACAATGCGCAATGAAACATGATAGAAATACTAATATTAAATGGAATGGAATAGAATAACTGTTGGCTGGAGATGTCATTTATTGGAAATTAGCAGCTTAAAATGGCACTGTAATGGCCATGTAAGCATCCCTAACAGTTTCAACCTGCAAGGAAGGAGACAAATAGTAACAATGCGTCTGTGGAATCACTACAATGCGCAATGAAACATGATAGAAATATTATTATTAAATGGAATTGAATAGAATAACTGTTAGCTGGAGATGTCATTTATTGGAAATTAGCAGCTTAAAATGGCACTGTAATGGCCATGTAAGCTTCCCCAATAGTTTCAACCAGAAAGGAAGGAGACAAATTGTAACAATGTGTCTGTGAGTTCATTTCAATGCGCAATGAAACGCGATAGAAATACTAATGTTAAATGGAATGGAATAGAATAACTGTTGGCTGGAGATGTCATTTTTTGGAAATTAGCAGCTTAAAATGGCACTGTAATGGCCATGTAAGCGTCCGCAACAGTTTCAACCAGAAAGGAAGGAGACAAATTGTAACAATGTGTCTGTGGGATCATTTCAATGCGCAATGAAACGCGATAGAAATACTAATGTTAAATGGAATGGAATAGAATAACTGTTGGCTGGATATGCCATTTATCGGAAATTAGCAGTTTAAAATGGCACAGCAATGGCCATGTAATCATCAGTTTCAACCAGCAAGGAAGGAGACAAATTGTAACAATGTGTCTGTGGGATCATTTCAATGCGCAATGAAACGCGATAGAAATACTAATGTTAAATGGAATGGAATAGAATAACTGTTGGCTGGAGATGTCATTTATTGGATATTAGCAGCTTAAAATGGCACTGTAATGGCCATGTAAGCGTCCGCAACAGTTTCAAACAGAAAGGAAGGAGACAAATTGTAACAATGTGTCTGTGGGATCATTTCAATGCGCAGTGAAACGCGATAGAAATACTAATGTTAAATGGAATGGAATAGAGTAACTGTTGATTAGAAATGTCATTTGTCGAAAATTGATGAAAAAGTAGCAGTTTAAAATGGCATTACGTACATTCATCATTACGTTTGATTCCATGACAGTTATAACTGACATATAAATATGTTTTAACTTGGGTAGGCTATATTTTGATTGTACGATGTTTTTATTGCTTTCATTTGAATTATTTTTTAATAATTAGGTTTTATTCATCGAATTACTTGTAAGTGCATACAAAGTAAGAAAATTCTCTATATTGAAATAATTGATACTGCACTTGTTAACATATTGTTTCTCTTAAAGTATTTTGAGTTACTTTTTTCCCTCGGGTGAACACAATTATGTTTCAAACCCTAGTGATTTTTATGAGTAAATTTGATACTATTTACAAATAAATAAACCCTACATCTGCGAATTTTTTTTTTACCTTTAGATGAGTACAACATATATTGCGGCAGGATATCCGTTGTATCTCAGACCGGTTTCATTGTTTTACTAAATCGTAAGTCTAAGATGCAACTTCGGTACCGGAGTTCGTGGGTTCGAATCCTACTGTGGCATGGACGTTTCTAACCATTCGAAATCGGATTTCAGCAGTAGGTCCCGGTATCATTAGCTCTGGTGTTTCAAAAAGTAGACCGTAGCACTCCAAACCAAACCAAACCAAACCAAACCAAACTAAGATGCAACTTATATTTTCCCTTTCTTAAAAGATAAATAAATTATTTGTGCAAGCATTACAATTTTTAAATTTATTCTTTCATTTTTAATGCTTATTCCTATTTTATAAACATTGTGTCATGGAGCACACCTGGCGTAAAACTGCCATATAAATGACAACTTTCGTTTGTAATTAAATGCTCTTGTAGTTAAATCTTATTTTTAGGTATTCTAATTAGCTTTAGATTAGAGACTAGAACTAAATTGGCTAATAAAAATACAAATGTAATTAATTGGTCCAAGGTAAAGCCTTCATACCTTGGCCGATGTACCTTGGTGGTATTGAACTATAATTGACAAATGCTCAGAAATATTATTCTTGATAATGTAAAAATTAGAAAAAATTGCATGTAATCAATAACAAATCTATAGTAAAAAATAATTCATCCTACTATTTTTTTCTTTGCAAAATGTAAGAAAAATGTATTAAAATCTAAACAAAGACTAAGTGCAACAGCTTCCCTTACATTTAAATAAAAAATTAAGAAAAAATAAAAGAAACAGAATGAAAAATATTTTAGTTTATAACAGTGTTATTTATAAATATTAGTAGGACATGGCGTTGGTATATTTTGACACTTTTCCCCAAAAGTATTGAAAAAACCGACAAATTGTCATTTTCTAGTGAGTAGAAAAACAAAACTTTCCAATAAAAGTTGGGTTTTGGTATTACTTCAGTTTTATTTTTATCTTTTCCAAATTCTAAGTTAAGGAGAAGTTTGTTATTATTTCTTCAGTATTTTATGGTTTAAGTATCTCAAAGATGATGAAAATGATATTTCTTATTTAATAATTTTTTGTGTTTATATGAAGTCATCTAAATTATTATTTTTGAAATATACAGGGTGTATTTCTAAAGGAATCTTTAACTTCAAAAAATCGATTTTTTAAGACAGTTTATATGATAGCTATTTTTCCTCTATCTTACGCTACAAATCGTAAAAAACCATTTCAAAAACTTAAATTTTAATAAATAAAATCTAAATACAATATAATCATATTTCACTAAGTGTGGTTTTAAAGGTATATTACGCACAACACAGTATGCGCACATTTGATGAATGACATTTAAACATATATAATATAAAACTATCTTAACATTAATTAAGGACTTTTGTAGAGTCAACATTGATTGGTAAATATTACGATGTAAATGATATTACAAACACTTTCGACTTGATCGATTACTCGCTATGACCAAAAGCGAATTTAGTTCACTTTAATTAATATTTAGAGAATTAAATGATTCAAAGATTGATTCATTTAAATAAAATCTAAATACGGAAATTACTTTTTCTTTTCATTTAATATATTACGTACATTTCATTTAATACATGTTGTATTGTTGGATGTAAAATATTTAATGCAAGTGAGGTAAATATTTTAGAGTGAAATGGCAGTAAATATGCAGTACTTTAAATGCTACTAAAATATTTATGTCTGTTTACTTATAAGAAATAATATATACATTGCTTATAAGTAAGTATAAAGCTCTTAGTAATTTTCGAATTATAATGAAATTTAAATTATTATTTTTATTTTTATAATTTCATTATCCTCGACTATGCATATTACAAAAACAAGTATAAATGTTAATTATTGTTTAAAAATATTGTTTTTCTTTTTAAAGACTTAGAACACTAAGTTTCAATTGCATAATTATTACAACTTTTACTAAAATTAAAATAGAAAATGGTCTATAAACTTATTTACTGAGAGCCACTAAGTTTTTTCAAAATACGTGGGATGTAAGAAAATTAGGTTCACTCATTTACTTCATATGCAAAAAAAAATATTAATGAGTCTTTACATATATGCTGGAGTTAAAAAACTCAAAACGACTAAGAAATCTTAAACAAAATTCTATTCATCTCAAAGTAATATTTTCATCAATGGTGAATAATTTACAGTAGAACCAGTCATTCTTTTTAAGTGCTTAAACTTTTGAGTTGCTAATACAAGTTTATTTTTCATCCCAAGTTTATAAAGACTTTTAAGCTTTAAATTATTAACAGGTCATTAGAAAATTCCTTAAACCCCAATTAAGTAAATAATAATTATTAGTTGTACTTAAGGTACTAGTTGTTCTAAAGATAGTAATTTATATACTTGGTTAAAAGGATTTCAAAATAATACTGAATATAATCATTTCGGGGATTAAGGTAAAGAGTATGTTTGGTTTTAATTAAATTCTGATAATACGAGGTGATAATTTCAATGTGATTTATAGTTACGTTACTAAGCTTATCTGTTTTAAGTAAAAAAATATGAATCGAGTTTTATGAAGGAAACCCTTTTGACATTTACGCTCAAAGGAGAACAAAAGAGTAGAAAATTTCTAGGCAAAACGGATTAGAGCAGAACTTTATTGTGGTAAGTGATGAAATGTGAAATCACAATATTAAAGAGCGCTTAAAATGTTATTGAATTGAGGTTTTCACATGCTGTTTAAATCTTTTATGGCGCAGTTTACATTTCGCAAATACGTCATACCTTATATATAATAAATCCTCGTGACATTCCTTTTTTACAACTGATGTGTTTCGATGTAAGTAGAATCTTCGAATTCTCGTTAAATATTTTGTTAGGTGTAAACTATAAACCCCAAAAAATCATTTTGAAATGCTAATATTTTCCGGCTTTCGTATAATATCTTATTGGAAGATCTTAGATTAGAGATCGGCAATTTAGTCATGCATTCTGATTAAAAGAAATTCCTTGAGGAATTAAAGATATTTTATTCTAGTATAGAATTCATATATGGCTTAGGAAGACGTGGAAGTGTTTAGTTTGGTTTCATGCTATGCGGTAAATGTTTAAAGTGGGTAGTTAGACTGCATATCATGTTTTAAAAGAAAATACAATCAAAGAGCTATCGCAAAACCTTTAAATTTCTTATTAGAAACTGTGCACAATATTATAAAATCTAATTTAACCCTTTAACCCTTTAGCGGACAGTGGTTTCGTAGCAAAACCACCTATTAAAAATCTTTATTTTTAAACTTTATTTTTTGGACAACTTTACTTTATCTTTTTATAATCATTTACGGCTCCAATCTCATACATATGTGATGTATGGAAGCCAATGATGTGGAATCAAGAGCTTCTGCAATAAAAAAATCTTGGAGATATGGATGATTTTTCGATTATATATATATATATATATATATATATATATATATATATATGTATATATATATTATGTATATATATATATATATATTATAAAAAATTCTATATTTTATATATAAAAAAAATACATATATATATATATATAAATATATATAACATATATATATATATATATATATATATATATATATAATACATAATATATACATATATATATATATATACAGTTATATATATATTTATATATATGTATATTTAATATATATTATGTTATTATATATTATTTAAGTATTATATGTATATATAAATACATATATATATAAGTATATATAAATATATGTATATATATGTATAGTATAATATATATATATATGTATATATATGTATATATTTATATACATTTTATATACATATAAATATATATTTATTATATATATATACAATATATACATATATATACATATGAATATATATATATATATACTATATATATATATATGTATATATATATATTATATATATATATAGATACATATATATATATATATGTATATATATATAAACATACATATATATATATGTATATATATATATATATAAATATATATATATATATATAATATATATATATATATACATATATATATATATATATATATATATATATATATATATATATATATATATACATATATATATACATATATATATATATAACGATATGTATTATATATATATATATATATATATATATATATATATATATATATATAATACATATTACGTTTATGATATTTTAAATTTATAACAGATGATAGTTCTACATTTAACATATATTTCAAAAGAAAAATAAATAAATATGTATTTAAACTTACTGCACCTAAGAAATCAGTAATTCAATTTATCTCACTTACGACCCCAAATAAAAGTATCTATACAAACAACACTTATAAACTGTTAAGCTATTTATTTATTATACCAGTTTAAGGATTATCATTTATTGTTCTTCCAGTATAGTTAAACTTTTAAAAAGGCATAATATTCAAGCTGTACAAGGGGAGGGGTTAGTCAGTTAAACCACTCCTGAAACCCTCCTTAGGTATCCTCTAAGGCCAACCCTCCTAAGGAATGTAAAGAAAACTTATCATGTATTTTACATTTACATGGTTCACAGATAGCATTTATAAACAAATTACATTAAATTACCATGAATTTATATTGATGACCTTTAAAGGGTTAATGCCTGTCGTATCATTTTAGTTACCGTTGCTTGTAAAATTGTTGTTTTCTTAGAACTAGATTTCTTTTTAAGAGTAGGTAAAAGACAAACTTAAAAACAATCTACAAAATGTTCAAGTTCTTTCTATTACCTTAATTTCGCCCATATAGTACACACCATCGTATAGTCCGTGGGTGCGATTTTTTATTTAAAAAATTTCATAAATCATCAGATAGTCCGCACCACTATATAATCCGCGGACTATACGTGCAAAAATATGTATTCTAGTATGACAATATTAAATCATTTTAAGAATAAAACCACAAAGTACAGTGGAGTGCCGAATATTCTGGATTAGGCTCAATTAATTCCACCTTTAAAATTTGAAATCATTTCTTCTGCCGTAGCCTCGGAGACGAATATTAACTGAAGAAACAGAGAGGCATACATTTCTCTGTTCGAGAACCCAGCTATGTCAATCATCTTCTACTGCAAGCCATTGTGTTTTTCTACGACGATTGGATCGCTTTCTTCTCATATTTGTAATGTTTCCTTTTGCTTGCGCCAATTTCTTACTGCTTTCTCGTTGACCTTCTGAATTACTTTCAGATTAAAATCAGCAGTAAAACTGTGACGATGTTTTAAAGACATAAAGTATTACCAATAATATTGCAAATATAAATTTTAAAAACAAAACATTCTGTTACTTCGTAGTGAAATGACCTTCGACCCTTAACCTTCGATCTTGAACACATCCACTCGGTGTTGTCAATCGGAGCTGTAAATAGTGACTATTGATATTTTCCCTTACTCCAGGACGCAATTTAAGATTGCGCTACTTGCTACTACTGATTCGTTATGCTTTATGGGTTGTATTTTTTTTCATGGTTTATTACCAGTACGATAGGATGTTTTCTTGACGTCTCGTGAGTCGTGCTTTTGTTTACATTTGATCATCGGCCGTTCGAGCGACGTGCTTCCCCCCTTCTTCCGATTTTGATGATTTGAGCAATGAACAACCAGCAGATAGTCCTCGGCTGAAGAAATTTGTTTTTTAAACACAGATAGTCCACGGATAATACGTGCAAAATAACTGTATCTATAAATTTTACATTTGGATGAACATTTTAGGATTTTTCGAACAGCGTGTGAGAGTGCAGCTATGTTTAGGTTTGCGAAACTGATTTGCTCGCCGCACTCACACGTTGTGGGTTGAATGCCCAAGTTTTTTTCGCAACTCCAAGAAGCGTGTGGTGTGGCCAGAGAAAATAAGTGCACTTAAACTTCACCAAGTTTTGGAGAATTGTGATTGGTCTCCAGGAGGCGATTCAGGACCATCCTTGGAGTCCCGATCCCTCTTTGCAGAGCCGGAAAAGGAAGCATTGTAAAAAGGACAATGGAACAACGAACAATATAATGAAAAAAGTGTAGGGTTGCCTGAGTCGAAAGAAGGAAGGTAAAGAATGCAGCGTTCTCTTGGACATTACCAATTTTTTAGAGGCGTAGCACGTGGAGTGCTCCTTTTACTTTTTAATTTATATATATATTTTTTGCATATTTTCTTGTCGTTTCTTCTAATTTAGAACATTGTAATATAGAACAGTGGTACTATACTATAATTAAAAGCAATGTAAAGCAACTTGGGGTTATTAATGTCTTCGAAATGACAATGCAATGTACTACACCACAACACAGCGCACATATATCTACTTTTGGAGTAGTAACATAGACTGAAATTACGACAAACAGCGTTAAAACTGAACTTTACGGAATTTATTTTACATGTAATACGAAATAAATGATTTTTCACATAGTTTTTCTCTGTTTATCAATGGCATCGTATGATGTGGTCGTATGTGTAATCGTACGTGTAATGCTACCTGATCACTAACGTGACGTGCGCCAGTATTTAAAGTTCTTTAAATTTCATATTTCATTCTTTTGTGCAGTCCATAAGGAATTAAGATGTGTATATATATATATATATATATATATATATATATATATATATAATAGGCAGAAATGGCTCTGGAATTAACCCCTTCCGGTAAAATGACGAGTCTAGCTCGTCATTGGTTTTTCATTCCATACTGCACAATGACGAGCTACACTCGTCATGCGACTAAAGTTACTGATAAATATGATAATTAATTTAGTTTCAAATTTCTAGTGTACTGAGTTTGTCAACACTTTTGTTACTTGTGGAAATCCCAGGTCACTATTACATATTGTTTATTTAAAGTTTCTTGGTACAAGTCACTGCCAAATTGATGAGTAAGAATAAAAGAAAACCTACTAAGAAATGTCATGTGTGTTACAAGAATCAAATTAGAAGTGAGACTCCCTGGCGATGTAAACAATTCAGAATTCCTTTGCACTTTGTTTTGAAAAGTACCACTAGCTTGAAGACTATTATCTTAATTTTACCGTTTCTGATACTTAACACTATGTAAAAAGTGGATTTTAATTAAGAATATGTAAGAATTGTAAAATAAAACAAGTTTTTTAAATAAAAAATAAATGGTTACTTCACGCACAGTTTTTCATTATTAAATCGTACCGGAAGGGGTTAAGAGGTTAAAATAAACAAAAAATGTATGTATTTTATGTATTATTCATGCATGTATTTTTATGTTTTTTTTAAATCAAAAAATACATTCTTTTTACGGCCTGACTTCGAAACATGTGTCACAGATGAGACAATATGAAATTTTTATATAAAAATTCTTCGGCAATTGTTAAATGGAAGTATATTTATAATTGATGAGATTTGGATTTATTTTCTTGGTAGCAATAGAAAATAACCAATTTACAGCATAAAAAAGGAGAAAAAGACTCAAAATGTTGATACAGCGTAAAGAAGGACTAAATTTTTTATGGTTATTTCCGGATTATATAGGAAAACTTAAAATAAGGAAGATAGAAAATGTCAAAATCAAACTGGATTACTATCAATAACAAGTTTTAATACCAATTTTTAAAGGAGAAATTTCATCTCTCTATCCAAAACGATCTTCACTGCATTAAGTTCCATCAGGATAAGGCTACGAGATATACCTCTATAGTTCTATATTTTTAATGAGAAATGAAACCGGAATTAAAGCTATTTCCTTTAAGCGTATCCCACCTAAGTATCCTAACGTATCTCTTAAAAATTACCATGCATTTAGACTTAAATTAAGCTCTTTATATAAGTGGCATCATAAAACATTGCTTCGATTATGGAAGTTTTGAAAGGAGGAGTGGAATAAATCAACATTGATGTTTATGAATTGCTCAATTATTTTAGACATGAATACGTGATATAATAGTTGTAAAATTAATAAATATATGTATATAGATATATGTATGTTGTAATATATATGTATATATATATGTATATATGTATATATATGTACATTATATATATATATATATATATATATATATATATATATATATATATATATATATATATATATATATATATATATATATATATTATATATTATATATGTTTTAGACACACCAAAAATGATAAATGGTATCCAGGTTGGATAGTAGTAGTCGGAGATAAGGAAAAGAAACATAATAATTTGAAAAAAAAATAGTATAGATTGTTAAGACTTTGGACTTTGGCACTTCTAACATGCAACATTTGGTATTATAGTGGTATGGATCGCTAGTAAGCCAGACTATGGCAATGTTGAGAATTAGTCACAGGGGGAACGCGGGATTGAAATTAAGTTACGTAAAGGAGTTATATACCATATAATATTTGAGCTAAGCTTGATTTAAATTAGGTGTATACGAAGTCACCATAGGTTACCACAAACATAAGAGGTGCAAAAGTATCTTTTCAAAGAATGTAATTTTCATAATAGTGTCGGCAGAAATTTATTTTAGAATACAATTATAATTAAGTTAACTAGTTTTGGTTTAAAATATCATTACTTATATATATATATATATATATATATATATATATATATATATATATACACATATATATATATATATATATATATATATATATATACATATATTTAAAATAATTATTTACGTATTTAATATTAATATTTAATATTTTGTTATAAAGTAAGTTTTTTGCGCTAATCTGATTTTTCCTTTCCAGACGCGCTAAAGACTTAACTCAGCCTCTGTCTGTACTACTTTAGCCAATAGTTAGCGCGTTCTCTTTAAACATGGGTATTTTGTATCACGTGATCAATTGTGCTTAGGGATAATTCGTAGTTTTTTTTACCTTAGCAATCCCTACTCGAAAAGTGCATGTTCGGGATCACATTGTCTTTGTGCACGAAGTTGTAAAGCTTTCTGCCTGTTGTACGGATTTCATGTTTCTTACCAGAAATAAACTGTATTGTGATTTTGAATGAGTCTCGCCCATATTACACACACACACACACACACACACACACATATATATATATATATATATATATATATACATATATATATATATATATATATATATGTATATGTATATATCTTTGCCAAATTTTTACAAAAATGTGTGAGCACGTTCTGTAACCTGTTATAATGAAGACATTTAAGCTCAAAAGGTACTATCTCTCGTTGTTGTTTTTGTTTCCCAAATTCATCTAGCAATATATTCACATATACCTTTATGTCAATACATCCTACGGAACTGTTAACCATTTAGCCCCAACCGAGTAGCACGTGTAGCTTCAGGAATGCTACAGATGCGAGTAACATTACTCCCTCTGGGTCCTCGTAATTTAGAACAACCAGCAAATCATTTTAACAATATTACAGAACTTAAATTGTGACCACAAAGATTTTTACTTCAGTCATTAAAAAACATCTTATGGCTCGAGTCCCAACAACCTTCAGTTACGAGAGCGTTGCCTTTGCCGACTGAGGTACCGTCACTACCTCTCATTTAGAACCCATTTGTCTAATTAAAGATTAAACTTTCGCTTTAATTCCTTGGTCGATCCCCTATAAAAGCACCACGGAGCTCCTATAATTTTCGAATCTGTGAGCTAGAGAATTTATAAAAACTAAACATAATGTTAAACTTCTTAAAATATCAGGTAGAAAAGTATCCATGCAATATAACAATAATTTTAAAAAATTAACGAAAATTAATATATTAATAGCCTAACTTATCTGTCGGTTATTACTCGAATTTCTGAAGCGTTTGGACCTGGAATGGATAGAGGCATCCACTTGTTAGCAATTCTTGATGAATTAGGGTTAGCAAAATTCAAAGCGAGAAAAGTTTATCTTTTCCTAAACTATGAATCCGATTCTAAAATAAATTGGTAAAAACATGTTTCATATCACAGCAAAAAATACTGTTGTCTTTAAAACCTTCGAAATCCATCCCTTCCCCCCTTTTCGAGCGTTTATGCCATTATATCAAGCCCTATATTCACTTGTTAAGAGCAAGCGATTAAATTTATCAATTTATCACATAATAAATAGGTAAAAATAACATTTGTTTCTAGCAATATGACGTTATTTCTTTAACCATCTCATTTAATCATTTCTTATTTTATATTATTTAAATATCATCTGCATTATTTTCACACGTTTTATGACTGAACTTAGTATTACTTAAATAATTTTGTTTTGCACTTGGCTTAAATAATAGATTAGATACACATTTGATAATTTAAAATTTAATCATCGATTATTTTTTATTGCAAGATAATTCTCAACCAAAAAACAAACCATTTTTTTAACCTGCCTGGGTACTTTACAATTATGGAAAATTAAAAATTTCACTGATCCCGTCATATGACTGGCTATATGCTAGTTTAAAATATTTACTCAAATAACAAAGTTTAATAATTTCCAAATGGGATTCTTAAATATTCACTCTTAAATATACAGTACTTACTAATTTTAATGCGTTTCAGAGATTCTTATATAAATAACCTTTTCCCACCTAGTCTGAAACATACGTTTCATAAAACCACCAGCCGTGATATATGCTTTTGCATTTTCCCGTTTTGATTACACGTATAAATCTACATAACATATGAGAACCATATTGCATTTATTTTCTACTTTATCGAAACAGTTGATTGCAACGGTACACAATTCATAAAATGAATGTAAACTTAAAAATACATTTCTATATAAATCCTAATTTAAATATTATTCGTACTTATTCCGGTCCCATAAAATTAAAATTCTGATTTAAAGATACTCTTTTCTAAACTGTAACAATAGTTGTAGTTATAAACGATTTAGTTAAATTTTCTGGCAGATAGAACGTGTAAGGAATGATGTAATGACCGAACTTTAGAAAAATTCCATATAACGCATAAATGGAGAAGACTATGCATTTCCATGGTATTGCATTAATATAAAAGTAGAACAAAGTGATGTGAAACTCAAGTCATTATTAAAAGATTTATGGTACAGAAAAAGACACAACTAAACAAATACTTCTATTTCGGGTCTCAAAATTCAACAAGTACTTCTTTTGGCACAAATTAAGTTTTGTTAGTGTAGATTAAATAAAAAAGGGTTTTATATAACATATTTAGATTTCGGAAATGGGTTGAAAGAATTTTAAGTCTGGGACACACCTGTAAAAAATAATGCTACGTTGGCTTAGTGTTTGAGAAAGAAGATATTAAAACACATTAAGAAATACATACAAAATAGTTCTTGATTAAATTATTTTAATGATTTTATACAATTAAATAAATACCTAAGGAATACAACTGGAATCAACTTATCATTTGTAGATATCCAAGACTACTCTCGAGTCGGCGTCGGTCATAAACAAAATGGCGAAGCTTCTTTTCCAAAAAGTTCTCCCATAAACCGTGGATACCAGTCATTCACCTTCTCCTCTTCTGGTCACAACCTTGTCTGGTCAAAAAATACGACTGCCTCGGGGAGAAAAAAACAGGGGTCCACTCCAAAACGAGAGGGGGGGGGTCAAAATCCCCCAAACGAACGGACACCTCTATTGGTTTGGAGAAGTTCAAAGTTTCTCTGCAGTTCAAACCGGTCCTGTCCAGGCATGTAACCGACATAGAACCACGGGGTAAAAAGAGTAAAAAGAGATTAAAAAATGTAACTTATTGTTACAACTCCTTTAATTAAGACATTTTGTGAACCGGAAAATAAATTTGAAGGAATTAGTATAGGAGAGAGTTTTCAAAGAGATAGTTTAAGTATAATAATTTGGATATATTACATATACCAAATATAAAATGAGAAACCAAATATAAAATGGGACAGAGGAGATATTTTAATAAGATATTAAAGAGTAATAAATTATAGATTATGTATATATATAACATACATATAAATTAATATATTTATACATTATATAAATAAATTTTATATATATACATATATTATATATATATATATATATATATATATATATATATTTATATATATAATTATATATAGAACATATATTTATATACATATATTATATATATATATTTATATATATTACATATATACACATAATATATATATATATACATATATATCTACATATATATACATATATATATATATATATATTTATAATATATATATATAATATATATATACAGATATATATATCTCTCTTCTCTCTCTCTATATATATATATATATAAATATATATATATATTATAAATTTTACATATATATACATATATATATACATATATATAAATATATATATATATATATATATATACATATATATATATATATATATACTTTATATATTTATATATTTTTACACATATAAATATACATATATAAAACACAATATATACATATATATCTACATATATACATATTAATAATATATATATATATATACATATATATATATATATATACATATAACACATATATATACATATTTTACATATATATACATATATATATAAAATATATTTATATATAATATATATATATTTATATAATATATTCTATATATTTATATTATATATATATATATATATATTTATATATATATACATACATATATATATATATATAATATTTATATATATATTATATATAAAATATATATATACACATATATATACATATATATATATATATATATTTATATATATATATATATATATATATATAACATATATACACATATATATATATATATTTGTTGTATACATATATATATACACACACACATATATATATATATAGACATATATTTAAAACACACACATATATTTTTATACATATATATACACACAATATATATATATATATATATAATATATATATATATATATATTACATATATATATACACATATACAAACTTATTTCATATATATAACACACATATATATATATACATATATATATAATATATATATTTTAATAATATATATATATATATACATATATTATACATAATATACATATATATATACAAATAATATATACATATATATACATATATATATATATACATATATATATTTTATACATATATATATATAAATATATATATATATAATATATATATATATATATATTATATATATATATATATACATATATATAATATATATATATACACATATTATATATATATATATATATATATATACATATATATATACATATATATACAAACATATATATAAAAATATATATATATATACATATATATATATATATATAAAATATATATATATATATAAATATAATATATATATATATTTATATATACATACATATTTATACATTCTTATATACATACATATATATAACTTACATATAACAATAATATATATTATATAAAACTATATTATATATAAAATGTATATATATATATTTAACATATATATATATATAAATATATATATATATTTTATATATCAGACTCCAACTAAATGACACTAGAATACTGAGTACATTTTCATTGCTTTATTAAAATCTCAGCACACTACTCATCAATCATCTTCAATGGCTTCGCACACTGGCGCCTAACTTTTAACAAAGACAGGCTTAGCTGCCTCGGGTAGCCACAGCTCATTCTGCGGAATGTGCACACTGCTCTCTGCTCTAGATCACTGCGCGTGAGCTGTATTAATGTGACTAACTCCTCACGCTGCGTCACTCTCATAAAAGAATCCCTAATTAAAATCTTTTAAATGTATATATATATATATATATATATATATATATATATATATATATATATATATATATATATATATATGAGACGGACTTCTCGATGGGTGGTTGCAGTCATGGCCATATAAATGATATAGTTTCTAATAAAGACATTTATTAAGATCTGTGTGTGTGTGTGTGTAGAACGTTCCACATAATTTAAAAATACTGTAGTCTTAATTGTAAAACAATTATTATATGTAGTAGCTGAGTAGATTGATGCAGACGTTCACTTCCAAAAGCATCTTTTATTTAGAAAATAAGATAACACTAAACACACAAATCCCCGCAAGGAAAAAGAACACAAAACACGGAACTATTTTATGATATTGTTTACATCGTGATCTTAAAGGGAAAGGCCACGAAATATGTGTGACAGTCCTTTTATTAACTATTGGAAGTGGTGGGACTCCAAGAAGGATGTCATTCTTTGTAACCAATAAAGTCTATTTAATTACTTCTAGTTTATTCTATAAGATATAGTACCTCTAGAGATATGGTACATCTAGAGATATAGTACCTCTAGAAGATATAGTATAGAAAAATGAATCAGCGGGGGTACAATTCTAAATTCAAAGTGCCAGGAAATGAATGTTCGCCGCCATTATTACGAAAAATGTTCTTTAGAATTTGTCATTAGGGAATTTAGATTTTCAATGGAAAACATAAAACATTTAAGTCAGGATTTTAGTTAAATAGAATTTTATTATTACACACACACACACACACACACACACACATATATATATATATATATATCGTATATATATATATATATTTTTATATATATATATATATATATATATATATATATTCTATATATTATATATATATATATATATATATAAATATATATGTCAGGTCTTAAAAAGGGCTAGTTGGAAATTACGTGAGTTAAAAGCGATTATAAAAAGGGAAATCTTATATAATAATAAAATAAATGAAAAAGACCGACGCTCGCGTAAGCTTTTAGGATTATCCAGTCAGGCGGAAGCAGTTTGAAACAATTTGATGAGCTTGCAATCAGATAAGTTTTGAGTGAGCGCGTGGACATGGAGCTGTCAACAACACACACACACCACACGAAACAGTGAAATATAAGTTTACTTTAACATTTAATAATTATATATATATATATATAGAATCTGTTATATATAATTAATATATATATATGTCATATATATATATATATTATATATATATATATATATATTATATATATTATATATATATATATATATATATATATATATATATATATATATATATATATATATATATATATATATAGAGAGAGAGAGAGAGAGAGAGAGACAGACAGAGAGTGAAGATGCTGTCATGAATAATTCCATACGTAGAAGTAATGTAATGCTCATGCACACGTATAATCTATTCAAAAGTTTTCTTTTAAAACAAATTTAAAATATATTTTTATTTCGACAGGACTAAGAATTTTCTATTCATCTATTCCTTTTCGAAATAATCATAGCATTCTTATTGAAATAAATCTACCACGCTGATAAATCTCAGATTTTGAAATTTAAATACTGATCAATATATTTCAAAAATAAACACAGGCACGTACACATAGAAAAAAATACTTCAGGAAAAATTAACTAACTACGATGAATAATTTTTCTTCCAAATTAAGTAAGAAACGTATGAAGACAAATGAATTATAAGTAACAAAACGTAGGCGTAATTGAAATGCGCATTTTTGATGAAGTATATTCGAAAATGTTAAAAAGATGTTCATCTGTGAATGAATGAAACCGCCTGTTTTGGGGAATGCCGAGGGAATAACTGAATTAATATAAAAACATATCTCGTTCAAAAATGAAATTGGATGAATTATTTTAATAACAAAAGCTCTTATCCGTCAGTACGGAGCATAAAGGTCTTGAAACGCTATTTAGAAGGATAAATACTGAATAATAGTACATGGGATTAAAAAATACTTTTAACATTAAAATTAACGTATATTAAAACAAATATATTATGCATGCGTTTTTCCTAAAATTATAAATTTAATGTCTCAAAACAGTTTTGTTTAGATAAATTATAATCTAAAGTTATAGTATATTATTTGAACTCCACAGTATATTTTTAGACTTACGTATAATAGTATATAAATTATAAGTTAGTATATATATATATATATATATATATATATATATATATATATATATATAATATATATATATATATATATATATATATATATATATATGTTATGTGAAATAAATCTGGAGAATACTATATATAATGTCAACATATATATATTTGTATATGTAAATATTTGCTATTTTTATTTTATATATAAATGTCGACATATATACTATTGATTAGAACATGTCGGATATTATATTTTCTTCTCCTTAATTCAGTCAATCTATATAAGGATATTTTGAAATATTAGAACAAAGGATTTTCGAAACTACAATAATTAACTTAATTCTGATTGACGTTAACTATCATATTAACAGGAAGTTTTCTGACATTTGAATTGCAAAAGGAGTCATATTTTTAATGGCTTTATTAATGAAACATTTCTTTTGTACAATGACAGCGTTTTCCTTACATGCCCTCCACACAAGCACTGCACACACACACACACACACACGAAGAAACACATATATAGAGATATATTTATTATATATATTTACAAAATATAAATATTACATATAAAGCATATATACCATTTTTCTTTACTAGTTTATAAAAGTCAGAATTTTTATTTCAATAACCGACATACATTTCGGGCATATGTATGACCACGGTCGACTACATGAGGCAGGTAATAAAATGGTTTGTTTTTTGGCTGAGAAATTATCTGGTTTGTAACATTTTTTATCGTCATACCTCTAGAGATTATCCTGTAATGCAGTTCTTTTAATAGAATAAACATCTTCTGTTTGATCAGTGATGATAGAACAGTAAACTTCTTAATTTTTTCTTTAAATTAAAGGGACTTTAGTATTCCTCATGGTTATATGCTATTTTGTTATATCCTTATATGTTTTAATAATAAATTATGATTTAAAACAACAAAAAATATTTTTTAAATTCACATATGCATATTGTCGACATTATATTAAGTCAATATATAAGAATATAATAAAATATTGCTTAAGTATTTGGTGTATGTAGCATTCACGGTGAATGTACATTTAATACATTCACAGAAATATATATAAATATATATATATATATATATATATATATATATGTATATATATGCATATATATATAATTATGTATATATATGCATATATATATAATTATATATATATATTACAATATAATTATATTATATATTACTATATATCCCTATATATTTATATCTAAGGATATTTTAAATATATAAGGATTTTTCGGCTATAAATTTGCATTCTCATGATTGAACTATCAAATTAGAGGATGTTTTCTGACAATATATTCCTTAAGGGGACGTTTTCGGATTTTTATACAAAATGTCACTGTACATTAGATTGCTGATTTTCCTTACATTTCCCTTACACTCACGCACGCACACACACACACACACACACACACACACACACACACATATATATATATATATATATATATATATATATATATATACATGAATGAAACACCTGAACACCTGAACTTAGATGTCACGTAAATAAACTTAAACAATTGATTGGCTTAAACAATAGATTAGGTACATATGTGACAATTTAAATTTAATCATCGATTACTTTTTGTTGCAATGAAAATTTTATGACCGGTATTAACAACAAATTTTTTTCATAAAATTCTAGGAGTCTATTTCACGCAGTAATAAAAATCTAAAGTTTAAGTTATATATCTTTGAAAATTAAGAAGGTCTTTCGTTTGTGTGTTTGTTTAATGGTAGATAACCACACGGTTTGCAATCGATTCGCTAAATTTTGGACATCACTCATATATACTGCCAAATAATCAGTGTCAACATTAAAACCTCTGCTGTCAATCTTATAACGTAATATGACAAGATAAATTTAAGTTGACAAATAACATACGGTAATTAACCCCTTCCGGTAAAATGACGAGTCTAGCTCGTCATCAGTTTTTCATTCCATACCGTACAATGATGAGCTACACTCGTCATGCGATTAAAGTTACTGTTAAATATGATAATTAATTTAGTTTAAAATTTCTAGTGTACTGAATTTGGCAACACTTTTATCACTTGTGAAAATCACAAGTCACTATTGCATATTGTTTACTTAGAATTTCTTGGTACAAGTCATTGCCAACTACTAAGAAATGCCGTGTGTGTTACAAGGATCAAATTAAAAGTGAGACTACTTGGCGGTGTAAACAATTAAGAATTCTTTTGCACTTTGTTTTGAAAAGTACCACTAGCTTGAAGACTATTATCTGTATACCTTATTAATGTTTTGCCTTGATATTTTCTTAATTTTACTGTTTCTGATATTATTTAACACTATGTAAAAAGTGGATTTTAATTAAAAATATGTAAGAATTGTAAAATGAAACAAGTTTTTTAAATAAAAATTAAATTGTTATTTCATGCACAGTTTTTCATTATTAAATCATACCGGAAGGGGTTAAAGGTAAACAAATTATTGAGCATGTATCAGATAATTCTCAGCCAAAGAACAAACTATTTTTTTACCTGCCTCATAGGGTACTTTACAATTCTAGAAAATTAAACATTTTACTGATCCCGTCATATGACGGGCTATATGCTAGTTTATATATGTGAAATACACTCAAGAGCCAAAACATTATAACCACCCCTACATTTTGCAATGAAATCGCCTGGATGGCATGGAAGGCATGTGATCAAGTGGAAGTGGTATTTAATTGCTGCTGGAGAGTCTAAAGAATCATTCTTCCACTTACTTTTCCGTGTGATGGGAAAAGCTGCGGATCTAAGCGATTTTGATAGAGGGCAGATTGCAATGGCTCGAAGGCTCGGAACAAGTATTTCCGAAACTGAACGACTCGTGGGTTGTTCGCGATCTACAGTTGTTAGTACTTATGCAAAGTGAATGAATGACGATGAAACCAGCAGTAGACGACATCGTGTTGGACGTCCACTCGTTATCAAAGAAAAAGGTCGTCGAAAACTGTCTCGCATGGTGAAGCAAAACCGGAGCCAGACAGTGGCTCAGCTTACAACCCAATACAATGCAGGGCCAAGTAGAATAGTATTAGAGCACACTGTTCAGCGAACACTGTTGGATGTGGGTCTACGCAGCAAATGTTCCACTCGTGTGCCTTTGCTGACCAAGCGTCATCGCCAACTGCGCCTACGATGGGCCCGGGAACATCGCGACTGGTCATGGATCAGTGGCAGAGAGTTGCCTGGTCAGATGAATGACGGTTTGTCATTTATCAAGCCGATGGCCGTGTCAGGATAAGCCGTTTTCCAGGCGAACAGTTGCTCCCTCAATGTACAGTAGGTCATACACAGGCCGGTAATGTCGGTCTTATGCTTCTCTTGGGTTATACGTTCTCTTGGGCGTCTCTAGGACCCGTCGTTGTGGTAGAGCAGATCATGAATGCTACAGGGTATCTAAACATCATTGCGAACCAGTTGCACCCTTACATGGCCTCTGCTTTTCCAGCTGGAATTGGAATGTTCCAACAGGACAGCGCCCCGTGTCACAAAGCTAAAATTGTGTTGAAGTGGTTCCAGGAACATGATACTGAATTCCAGTTAATGTCCTGGCGCCTAAATAACCGGATCTCAATCCGATAGAACACATTTGGGATGTCATGGGACGGCAGCTCAAAGTTCAAAGA
>CM063498.1:60943535-60963535 GCA_032207245.1 Pardosa pseudoannulata
TATATATATATATATATATATATATATATGTGTGTGTGTGTGTGTGTGTTGATATTTCAAACAAATAAACCAATTTAATTATAATTATATTCTAACAAATAAATTATTGCAAAATCTCATCCAAAATTACAACCTTTGGAAAAAAAAGTCCTTGTTTCTCTTCTAATTCTCACAACCTTTGGTGACACCTGAACAAGTTAATTTCTGCTTAGCTCAACTACATTCTATAAGACCTTTACTAAATTATTTTTCATTAACAGCCTCCTCACGTAGTATACCTTTCACTGGCTAGCTCCTCTGCACCCTAACTGTACTATATAAAATTTTGGCAAAAGAGCGTAACGGATAGATTGTTTGAAGTGAACAATTTTTATTCTCAAGTTTTGCTTTCTTTTCCATAGCCTAACTAATGCTCATTAACGACTGTCCCAAAATGGAACATTCTCAGTTTGTAGAGGGTAAAACACATTTATTATATATATATATATATATATATATATATATATATATATATATATATATATATATATATAAATATATATATATATATATATATGTATTTTTTGTATATGTAACCATATATATATATATATATATATATATATATATATATATATATATATATATATATTATATATATATATATGTTGTATATATATATATATATGTATGTATATATATGTATATCATATATATATATGTATATATATATATATATGTATATACATATATATATACATATAGTATATGTATATATAACATATATATGTATATGTATATATATATATATATATATATGTATATACATTATATTATTTATATTATATATATATATAATATATTATATATATATATATATATATATGTATATATGTGTATATATATATCTATATATCTATCTATCTATATATATATATATATATATATATATGTTAGGGCTCGGTTGTTTATCAGTATATTGTCCCATATTGATATATTTTTAGTATCACGATAACAATATTAAAATTCTTCTCTGTTGATATATCACCAGTTAAAGATACCGTTTTTTCTCCGACCGCGATATTGTGGATCGCTAAAAGGCATTCTGCATATTTCAATATAAAGTAATAATTTTTTTCAAGTTATTACATTCGTTTTATGTATTTAACCGTGCTTAATACGAACATAAGCCAAAAAACTTGTTCTTGAAGATTATCACGTCTCTGTTTTAGTCTTCGGTATTATATCCCAAAAATAGATGACGAAGTTAAGACTTGAAATTTTGCTCCCGATAGGATATTGCAGTCATGTTCTGCACCTAACTTTTATTAATATTTATCGGTATATATCAATATTGATATTTGATCGCAAGAGTCAGTTATGCAGTGATGATAAATGTCGAAAATACTGCTTGCTCGTTCATATCTAAATATTGGAAGTGTATGGTGTTTTGGATGAATATCAAGATTAAAAAATGATGCTTGGAATCTTGTATTGCCTAAGTATCATAAAATACTAATTCTGTAACAACGAAGCAATATTTTGGCAGTGTCAAGTTTACTGGGGATGAAAATGGCAATAGTCGTTGAAAATCTATTGATTTGGAATTTTAGACGTGCATTTTTTTCGAATACTTCGAATTTATGGTGCTATTTTAAATATTGGCGTATACAATATCGAAATGAAAATTGCAGTTAGAACAGTGTTTTTATTTTAAAAATATTAAAAAATGTTTTAAGTTTCTCGGTTATTGCCCTAAGTAATTTATTAAAACTAAATTAAAAATGTATTAATGAAAAATGGATTTTCGAAATTTTATTCATAGTAAATTAAAAAAATATATAATCTGATCCAATTTAGGAAACTAAATTCAGGTGGAATTTATTTTCGCGAGAGTCCGTGAAAAAGATTTATAAAAACTATCAAAATAATTTTTTTATTGAATTCAAATTGAGACATGCAATTTTTTAATAATAATGGATCGAATTTTATTCTATATATATATATATATATATAATATATATATATATATAAATATAATATATATATAAATAATATATCAGATATATATTTATATAATATATTGTATAGAGTCCGTGAAAATATGTATATATATTAAAAATGTATATATGTATAAAATATATGTATTTGTATATATTTATTTTCTATATATGTATATTCAATTATGTATAATTATCGATATTTATTTTAGATATATATATATATATATATATAAAAAATATAATATATATTAATATAAATTTGAGAAGTGTTGATAAATAGTTTCATTTGTGGTGTTTTCTGTTTAAGAGTACAACAGCATTTTTAAAATTTTCGAGTATATATAGTAATTAGGAAAGTTAAAACTAATCTGTTCATTAATGTTATGACTGATTTTTAGAAAACCGAGTCATATGTTTAGTTTATGACATATCAGTTCATATAGTAAGTTAGTATATAGTAATTAGGAAAGTTAAAACTAATCTGTTCATTAATGCGTATGACCGATTTTTAGAAAACCGAGTCATATGTTTAGTTTATGACTTATCAATTATGCGCTTTGAAAGTTCTAGATCATATTACGCTTCCAACTGCCGGATATTTGACCAATGAAACCGTTTTGTTTTAGATTGCTACGGTCTACCATTTTTGTTCTACGAATACTTGTGACGACATCTACTACTTAAAGCTAATTCCAAACGGCTACGAATATCCATACCGAGAGCGAGATTCAAACCCGCGGAAACTTATTCCGAAGATAAGTTTACCAACGAAAGGAGTTTAATTTCGATTTAGAAGAAATATAATTTCGCATAAATTGGCAATGTAAATTAGCATTAACGGCTTCCAATTTCAATAAACATTTCTGTTTGGTATCTGAACAATATATATACTTTTTTCCTTTAATTGTTAAAATAAAATACTTCTAAAAAGTTGTTTTTACCTTTCAGAAATCTTAATTTTTAGGATGAAACAGTAATTCTAAAAATTTTAACTACCAAGAAAAAAAAGAAAGGCTTGGAAGGAAAGAAAGCTAAGGCTATTTCAAAATAGTAATGCTTAAAATATTAATAAAAAGTATTATCGCGATTATGAATGAAATCAATATGAATTTGGAGATATATCGCGATATTAAATTTCTGATATCATACAGTTCTAATATATATATATACATAAATATATAAGTATATGTGTAAATATATATATATATACACACACACATATAAAACTATGTATATATATTTGTAAATATATAAACAGAAATACACACACACACACACACACACACACACACACACACATATATATATATAAATATATATATATATATATATATATATATATATATATATATATATATATATATATATATATATAATATATATATATATATAATTATGATTTTATGCACGCATCCGTATATTGAAAATCAAGATGAGCATTTACGAAGTGAAATTGATTTTAGGTTTGAAGACAATTTTATACTCAATTATATTCACAATTTTTCCACGGGGGAGAGAAATGTGTGTAGTAGATTATGGAGAATATCTTGTCTTTGTTTGCTCTAATTATTGCGTGGGTGAATGTTTAGATAGCTAAGACGTACGTGTTAAAAGATTCGCACAACTCCTGAAGCATGAACAAAAGTTTTGCAAAGTATATTTGTACATTCTACGGCTCTTTACTGCCATGTATTATTATAACTACTGTGTTATAAATTAAAGATGTGTATCTTTCGAAGTTCTCAATTTACATTCCAAAAGGAAGCAGGTGTTTTCGTTACTAAGCTAACATAAAGAAAGGTATTATTTATATGCAAATGTGTGTAAAGTCTAGAGAAAGCAAGCTGAATTTTTCTCAAAGGCTTAAATAAGTGTTCAAGTTCGAAGCAGAAATACATGGTCATGTCACCAATTATTTCTAACGAGAGGCTCTTTCATATTTCCATGCATAAGTTCTTTTCTGCCATTTATTAGATATTTTCCGTATCGGTGAAATGAAGAATATCATTTTTGTCTCGATATAGATAGGAAATTTTTCTGTCTTTTTTATGTCTATCCATATTAAATTTCTTTTATAATAATTTTAATTTTTTTCTCAGACTACCATTGTTTAGTTTAAAATTCTCACAAATGTATCTCACACACGGTCACTCGCGTATCAACCAGTAAGGTGAATTACGAGTGTTTGAAATGATAAGGTTTCAATGATAAGTTTAGATTCGTTTTGAGCTCTTTGGTCTACTATTTATTAAAACGAGAGCTAATGAGACTAGATTGGTTTGGTTTCGATCGGTATGGTCTGCAACACTATGGCTAATGAGATCGGGACCTACTGATTAAGGTGAATTTGTACTGCCATATTGTGTTGCTCTTGCTTAATAACATTCGTGAGAACAATAAACTTCCCTTATAAATAAATAAATAAATTATAAATTTCCCTGGCTTGATATTCTAAGAATTTTTCAAAAGCTTATACCCCGTGATAGAACATCAAATTTTCTAGGATGTTATCTTTCTATTTGTGAGAGTGCAGCTATGTTTTACATAAGGTTTGCGAAACTGATTTGCTCGCCGCACTCACACGTTGTGGGTTGCATGCCCAGGTATTTTTTCGCGACTCCAGGAGGCGTGTGGTGTGGCCTGTGGAAAAGATTGCACTTAAACTTCACCAAGTTTCGAGAATTGTGATTGGTGGTCGGGAGGCGCTTAAGGACCATGCCTGGAGTCTCGATCAATCTGGTAAGAGCCGGGAAAGGAAGCATTGTGCACAGGACAATGGAATAACGGACGCATCAGCACAGGATAATGGATAAAGTATAGGGTTGCTGGAGTAGTTCAGAAGAAAGAAAAACAATGCAGCGTGCTCTTAGACTTTGGCAATTTTTCTTTCAGGTGTATCACGTGGAGTGCTTCTTTCACTTTTTATTTTTTTATATATTTCCTTATCTTTTGTTCTATATTTCAATGTTGTGATATAGATCAGTGGCATTTTACTATAATTAATATTAAAGGCGATAAAGCAAACTTGGGTTATTAATGGATTTTAAGTAACAACAGCAATGTACTACACCACAGCACTATATAAAATAAATTATTTGTGAAACATTTTAACACACTCTTTTTTAAACGAAAGTAAGAACATTTAATAGACGTAAGTTCGAATAAATGGTAAAGTTAACATCCTAGAGAATTTACTGTAGTATCAAGTGGTATAATTTTTCAAAAATATTCTTAAAATGCGACCCGGTCAGATGGAATTTTATTTTTATCATAAGTTAATAGCCGAACTATGGCTGAATAGTTATGGCTCTGCTATTCGGAATCGGAGTTCGCGGATCCGGATTCCGTTGCGGGAATGGATGTTTGTAACCGTTAGGAATTGGCTTTAATTTGTAGGTTCGGGTCTCAATAGCCCTCGTGTAGTAAAAAAGCAGACCGTAGAGCTCCAGTCCAAACTAAACATTGAGCGACAAAACATAGGTTAACATTCAGCTAGAGGAATCCAATATAGACAATCCCACCTTAAATACGATACAGAACAGTTTCAAACATCCATGTCAACAGAGCGATTCGATCCCATGGACTCTAGTAACGAAAGCCTCACTATTCAGCCCCATTCCGCAAAGTCTCAATGGTGTTTGTATCGCATTTCAGGCGACAAGTGCAATCCGCAAATAATATACAAGCCTAACAAATATATTAGTAAATTCTGTGGATAATTCAAAAAATAGCATACGAAAAAAAATTGTTATTGAAAATTAAATTTTAAATTTCAGCGATTTTTTGCAAAAAGGAAAAATTTCTTATGTGTAATTTCTATTTATAATTTTGTGTATTATTAATGTATGTTATTTAAATCCAATAATTAGTTGTGTAATCAAAAATTCATGAAATTTTTATTAGTATAAAATTATATTTTTGCATTGTATACATTATATATCATATGTATAGTATCATACATTTGTATCGTATTTCAGGCGACAAGTGCAATCCATAAATAATCTACAATTCTAACAAATATATAAATTCTATTGATAATTAAAAAAAAATAACATATTTTAAAAAGTTTAAAAAAATATATTGTTATTGAAAATTAAATTTTAAATTTCAGCGAATTTTTGTAAAATGGAAAAATTTCTCATGTGTAATTTCTAGTTATAATTTTTTGTGTATTATTAATGTATGTTATTTAAATCCAATAAGTAGTTGTGTAATAAAAAAAATTCATAAAATTATTATTAGTATAAAATTATACTTTTTCATCGTATACATTATATATCATATATATCATATAGTATCATACATTTGTATAATATTTCAGGCAACGAGGGCAATCCATAAATAATCTACAAGCCTAACAAATATATTAGTAAATTCTATGGATAATTCAAAAAATAATATACTTTAAAAAAGTCTTCAAAAATATATTGTTATTGGAAATTAAATTTTAAATTTCAGCGAATTTTTGTAAAATGGAAAAATTTCTCATGTGTACTTTCTACTTATAATTTTTTGTTTATTATTGATGTATGCTATTTAAATCCAATAAGTAGTTGTGTAATCAAAAATTCATGAAATTATTATTAGTATAAAATTATACTATTGTATTGTATACATTATCATATAGTATCATACATTTGTATCGTATTTCAGGCGATAAGTGCAATCCATAAATAATATACAAGCCTAACAAATATATTAATAAATTCTATGGATAATTAAAAAAATAACATACTTTAAAAAGTTTTCAAAAATATATTGTTATAGAAAATTAAATTTTAAATTTCAGCGATTTTTTGCAAAATGAAAAATTTCTCATGTGTAATTTCTAGTTATAATTTTTTTATGTATTATTAATGTTATTTAAATCCAATAAGTAGTTGTGTAATAAAAAATTCATGAAATTATTATTAGTATAAAATTATAATTTTTCATCGTATACATTATATATCATATATATCATATAGTATCATACATTTGTATAATATTTCAGGCAACGAGGGCAATCCATAAATAATCTACAAGCCTAACAAATATATTAGTAAATTCTATGGATAATTCAAAAAATAATATACTTTAAAAAAGTCTTCAAAAATATATTGTTATAGAAAATTAAATTTTAAATTTCAGCGATTTTTTGCAGTATTGAAAAATTTCTCATGCGTAATTTCTAGTTATAATTTTTTATGTATTATTAACGTATGTTATTTAAATTCAAAAAGTAGTTATGTAATAAAAAATTCATGAAATTATTATTAGTATAAAATTATACTTTTGCAGGATGACGTAAATTCTTCAAAAACTTGTTATACTTTGAAGTTTAGCTGAGTGCTTTCATCCAGTGAAGGGCCTCATTTTACAACAAAAGTTTTCAATATTTTATAAAACTTTGAGGCTTCGAAAGAACAATAAATTTTACTGTGTTTTTAAAATGTTCAACTTATTTATTCAGTTATCTAAATTTAGGTTTTTAGAGTAGATTCTTAACAAAATAATGTAGAATAGAAATGATTTTTATAATTCTAAAAATATAACACAATGATACCATAGCAAATTGATTTTTGTTTATTCCTAAAATTTCGAACAAATAGAGTTATATTCAGAAGCGTTTTTTCGGAAATCAAATGAAAGAGGCTCTATAAATTCACTTCAATGTAAACAATAACTAAATTTTCAATGACCATTGTTTGGCTCGCATGAATTTTTAATAAAAACGAATAAATAGGAAATGAATATGTACCTCATAGGTTAATTTTAATTTAAAAGAAAATATCTGTTGTCTAAAATAGTAATTCGGTACATATTTGTTTAATATAAATACGTAAATATTGTGCACAGTTGTTTAATTTGAAAACATAACTCAGAATTAAATTCTATCATTATTTATATAAGTAATGCAATGAGGGCTATGCTTAAGGTTTACTTTAAAAAAGAGATGTAGATGTTTTCTAAAATAGTATTTTCGTATGTTTTTGTTAAATATAAGTACGTAACTATTTGCCTACTAGCATATTGCCCGTCATATCACGAGATTAGTAAAATTTTTAATTTTCCAGAATTGTAAAGACCCTATGAGGTAGGTAAAAAAAATAGTTTGTTTTTTGGCTGAGAAATATCTGGTTCAGGCTGAATAATTTGTTTACCTCCATATTCCTCTAAAGTCTCCCGATACTGTAAATGCAGTTTGGAATCACATTGAATATATTTAGTCAAACCGTGTGGTTATGTATAAAAACAAGCACACAAACGAAGAAACTTCTTAATTTTCAAAGATATATAACTTAAAAGACTTTTATGAAAATAATTCGTTGTTAATACCGGTGATAAAATTTTCATTGCAATAATAAAATAATTGATGATTAAATTTTAAATTATTACATGTGTCTAATCTACTAATTAAGCCAAATATAAAAGAAAATTACTTACGTAATATCTAAGTTCAGTGATAAAACGTATAAAAATAATGCAGACGATATTTAAATAATTTAAAATAAGAAATGATTAAAAGAATAGCGTCATAATGTAAGAAAAAATGTAATTTTTACCTATTTATTATGTGATAAATCGATAAATTTAATCATCTGCTCTTAACCGGTATATATGGCTTGAAATAATGGCATGAAACGTTCGAAAAGTAGGGAAGGGGTGGATTTTGAACGTATTAAAGACTTCTTTGAATTTTGCTAACCCTAACTCATCAAGAATCCAATATGGATGTCTCTATCAATTCGAAGTCCTTCTGCTTCATAAATTGGAGGTTTGGTTTGGTTTGGTTTGGAGCGCTAAGGTCTACTGTTTTGCACACGAGGGCTAATGAGACCGGGACCTACAGTTTAAAGCCGATTCCGAACGGCTACAAACATCCATGCCAGCAGCGGGATTCGAACCCGCGAACTCCGGTTCCGAAGAGCAGCGCTCTGCCATTCGGCCATCGTTCGGCCTTCCTGAATTCGAGGACAGATAACTTAGGCTATTATTATATAGGGGGTAGTTGTGTAATTTGGATACATAACTCAACGTTAAATTACGCCACTTTTTACATCAAATAGTGTAACTCTTTTTATGTATAAAGTTAATTTTAATTTAAAAGAATGTATGTTTTCTAACATGATATGTATTTTTTTTATTTTAAATAATAACTACTGTCTACAGTAGTTTGAGTATATAACTCTGTTAAATTCCGTTATTTTTATATCAAGTACTGCAATGAGTGTGAGCCGCGGTTGCTCCGTCAGCAAAAGCAACTCTCTCGTAACTGGAGGGTTGCGGGTTCGGAGCTCGAGCCTGCCTAAGATCCACCGTGTTCGTTAAAGGTGAATGGGCTACGTAAAATAATGTTTGTGGTCGAAATGTCCTTCCAATTTCTCAATCAATACCTCTGGGGGTGGCAAGCCAAGCCTAGGGGTCTTCTGCTTAAGGAACCCTCTGAAGTATAATTCGTAGTTTCACCTTAGTGGTTCTCGTTAAAACGAAAGGCGCACCCCTTTGCCTTAACGCAAATAGCGTATGTTTCAATCTTGCTTGGTTTGACCAAGTGGCATTACAAACAACAACAACAGCATGAGTGTTATGTATAAGTTTCTCAAGTGATATTTATAAACGGTGACAATATCTCTAACCAACATTTTTCATTAATACTTGCTGTTTTCATACTACTAAAACGTACCCGAAATTAAGCAGAAAATATTATGTTACGAATTTGTTAGTATAACTTAAATTTAGCATGGGATTCTATGGGTATCTCGCCAAATTGGCGAGATATCGGCTTTTTGGCGACAGATTTGGCAACCTATTTTTGTCGCCAAGTTCGTCGCCAAATGTGGCGTCACTTGAGAACTTCCTGTTCCGGTTCCTGGAATATTCTAACAGTTTCGGCAGGCATATATAAGACAGAGAGAGTCCCATGCAGAGGAGATTTTAATGTAATTGCCAACAAAGTACTCAATAGATTGAAGCACTACCATTGTCAGCAAACCCAGTACTAGAGGGCTTGGCCCAGGGAGTACTGTTGCCAATTCTTCCTATGTGGCTATGCAGAGGAGAGTCGTTAAGTGAATCTCTCGGTGTAAGAAGTACGCACGGTGTGTTGTGTTTCAACGGTTCTTCTTTTGTTGTTGGATGCGAAAAGAGGTACCTGAGCCCGCAGCATTGAGCTCGAGTTGTTCCGCGATGACGTTGTACCTTTTCCAAGTGATTGCGAATAAAGTATTTGTCTTCGTGCTGTAGTCCATGCAATCCCCGAACCCAGTTTTGAAGTTCTTAACAATATTGATTTCAAGGGAAAAAAAATTTCAAACAACCTTCAGCTGAATTTTCAATAAATTGTTTCGTCTAACTTATTGTAGGTTAATATTATGAATAAAAAATTTAAAGTTTTGAGTGGAAAGCTTTATTTTTGTTCTTTTCAATTGCTTCGAATGCATTAGACACAATAAAGAAAAATCTTACTTTGTAAACATTGTGTTTCTCGGTGAGTTGATCAAAGATGCTGTACATAGAATTGAGCATAGAGACGACCTGCATAGGAGTAATGCGACTGCATATTTCGGTAAAAGTCACTACGTCGCTGAACAGAATAGTGACGCTCTCGAAGAACTAAAAAATATTAATTAATAAATCTGAGATTTAGATAAATATACGCATATATATAAGTAAATATGTATGTTAGATCTATATCTATCACATGCATACACATAACTATATAAACATATGTGTAACGCAACGAAGTTATTCCGCCGGCTACAATTTAATTTAACCCTTATTATTTTTAATTGTCCAGGCTTACTGGGCTATGAGTGAGCCTATTGCAATTGTGGCTGCATTGAACTAATTGCGAAGTCCATGGTTAAACTGAACTTGTATTTAAGATTAACAAAATAAATGCTTCAACAGCAGAGCAATGAATGATGCATGAAAGCACTTTTTAATTACAAAGTTGGCCCCACAGCCAGAGATAAGAAGAATTCTTTCCAAACAAAGAGTAGTTTAGCGTCATTAACGGACAAACAAGAACTTAGATCATTAGAAAAGTGAACCATTTTATTGAGACAGCTGGAAAATGTGACAAGTGGACAGAAAATTAGCATTTGTTTCAGAGTTAGTTTTGGGAGATTGGTTAGAAAGAATTTAAGCAGCGACCATTTCTTTTAATTCTGATATTCTGCGGCTGGAAAAATAGATAAGAAGTTTCTTTCCTGCATCTCTTCTTTTTAGTTTTCATCATTTCTAGAACAATAAATTTTGCATTCTCATGATGGTTGCCCTCTCTTATTAGTGGGATGCATCTGTGTAATAAAATGTGTTTCAATCAAGGGGTTGGGATTATTATGTAAGCTTGGCAGACCTTTTTTTCAAAGGTATCTGATATATTGTTTTTTGTAAATAAGGTAAAGTTCAAAATGTTTGATCTAACAAATTACAAATAGTCTGGTACTGTCATCGAGTGTATAGATTGAGAAATAAACATTATTCCAAGGTTAAGAAATATATTGTTTTAATATTTTTGGAGCGTTACTTTACAGTCCAGCCTGAAAATCACGGGCGTGAGAAATAGAGGGCTGAACTTCATCCCGTCATTTTGATGGAAGCGAGAAGGAAGGGGTTAACAGGTTGCTTAATGACGATTCATAGTTATGGAAGCCTTACTAAATATTACTTTAAATTTTTTCACGTTTCATAAACATAGGAAAGTTTATATGTGACTTAAGAAGAAATAATTGAAGCCATATTACTTGGCAGGTTTCGACTGCCGCTTCTCCTTTCCTTAATCGGTCTGCCACTTGTTTGGGGATCATTTGGTAGAGTAGTTCATCGGTGCGGCGCATTTCGATGTCCAACTTCCTCATCGACTCTTCCAGCTGCTTGCTTTTCTGGAGTTCCTAAAATTCAAAGGCAGCAGTCATTAGAAAAGTTTATATTACTTAAGGTTTTAATGTACATTTTTCTAAAGGATAACAAGAATAGTCCTTTGTATATATATATATATATATATATATATATATATATATATATATATATATATATATATATATATATATATATATATATATATATATATATATATATATATATATATATATATATATACACATATATCTATACATATATACATATACATATATATATATATATATATATATATATATATATATATATATATATATATATATATATATATATATATACACATATATATATGTGTGTGTGTGTGTGTGTTCATTTTTGGAATCATGACCTCAAGAACTAAATAATTTAATCACTGTCACTCTGCTATCTAACAATTGATTAGTTCTTATCCAATCAATTTAATGCATTTGCAGTGTCACTAAATACTGTCCCATCTGAGGAAGAATTCTCAATGTATTAGAAGCTAGAAAGCAACTTCTCAGTTTTTACTAAATTAAGTAAGGAAAGGAATTTTGTCAGTCACCTTTTTAGCCACACTTCATGGGAGGTTATTATTTTTACTCTATTGAGATGACTTGTAAAACAGCAATTTATTAAATATTAAGAAACAAAGAATCCATTTAATACAAGTTCAATAAACTCTTCATTAAATAAAGCCAAATTAAACTTCATAAATGCTCATAAACACGTAAAATAAATAAATTGCTAAACGTATCATGACAAATAATATTCCTCAAATCTAAACAAATGCAAATATAAATAATGGCAAAATGATGATTTAGTTGCATAAAATCAACTCAGGAATTCATGGAAATGAGTTTGTTGTGTTTAATGAGGTTGTCAGTTTGCTTTTAATTATCATTCCTTAACAAACATACCTGACTAATTTGAATCAACATGTTACATTCTTATGGTGAAATAATTGATTTTTCGCACCCTGCTCGTTAAGTCGCAGTTTAACTTTAAAGTAAATTGTGAAATATGCTGACTTATATATGTTTATATAAAATTTTATCTAGATAGAAACAAACGTTACGAAAATCGGATAATAATAATTCGTTCTTAAAAGGACCAATCAAAATGTCTTCTTTTTTGAAAGCGTGGCTAAATTGTAAATGTCAATTAGCCCGTCGCCGATGTGGGTACCCAGATAGCATGCATACTTGCAGCAAGTTTGATTTTTTCTGGATATTATCTTCACATAACAAATTTGACGTGACAAACTTGCAGCAAAACTCCTGCAAGTTAGACAGAGCATAAAGCGACCACTCCTTTGCAACGCTAATTTGATGTAAAACTGTAGAAACCTTGATATGGCAACCTTAAAGCAAGCGAAAATTCTTAAACTTTCTGCAGTGTCGTTTCAAACTTGCAGACTTGTCATGCTGAACTTGCTGCAAGTTTGCAGCTTGCAAAGCAGGACTGTTGCAAGTTTGCTGCAGACTAAATTTGCTATCTGGGTATATATGTCCATCATAGAGGACTGCAAATGCATGCACAGTTGTGGGAGAAATTTCCTAGAGGAATTTAGGAGTTCTATTGTTCACGTCGAGTTTAGGGACCCCCCGCAGAGAAGGTATAGATCACGGAATGGCAGCGTAACGTCAAGCTCGCACAGAGTTGTAACCATGAGTTATCGGGCAGGGAATAAAAATAATATCAGATTTCACAAAAGGGGTTATTTTAATGAGCCCACCTGCACACCCGAAGGGGGTGCAGATGTGGGAAAATTGACGAAACAAGCGATTGGCAAAGAAGAAAAAGGGGCTTCAAAACCGAGGTGAGGAGTTGGAAAACAGAGTTAAGAAAAGGGGTTGAAGTCGGGATTTAAGAGAAGTGGACATCAAAATCCCAAGCCCCTTTCACCAGCACCGACTCTTTCTGTGCATCCGAACACCCGGACCGACACACCGCATGAGAAAAGCATCTGCCTGATCCTCTGTACCAACTGTAGGACCGACGTATCGTGTGAGGAAAGCCCCTGCCTGCTCTCCTGTGCCTTTAATGGGGGTAAAGATAGAATAATATTTACAACAGTCACTTAGGCCTCTGTTAGTAATTTAACCTTGTGATTAAGTAATAACGCATTATAAAGAGAATTGTAATAATTATGGTGTAAATATAAGACATAAATAATTGATGATTATGATATATGATAATCAAGGATAAATTTGTAAATGAATGTACAGAATAAATGTCCGAATCTCAATATAAAGTATTATATTCTTACTGTGTTTCCTCTTTATAAGCGAACACTGGTGCTAAGGTTGTAAGTACATTACAACAGCAGTATTCGTTTGTTTTCGAACTAAGTGCGGAATTATAGATGTTACAACACGTTTAAAAATAAAATTTCAATGTTCTAGGGCTAATCGATTTTCAGTAATGCTCGGTAGTCTTAATATACATTATACCATAATTTTTTGTTATATGGACTGCTAATTGCAGTTATAAAATGAGATGCAAAACTAAATGTTACAACAGACCTATATAAACAATTTAACATTCATCATGCGAACGTACAATCACATCGTAACTAGTCAAAATGCATTGAGGGATAGTGAAAATGAATATTTAAATTTCAAAGATAAATTTTCCTTGTTCGTGCATACAGACGTAAATCTGAAACTAGTTAAGGTATCCGTCTACGTTGAAACCGTTATTTTTTGCCAAAAATCATATTTTTTTTATTTTTCTATTGTAAAAATACAACTTTTAGGCTTCTAAATCTGTTTTTATTTGTCTCTACGGTATTTTAAACAAAAGTTACAGTTGTTTAAACATTAGTGACAGCTGTCAAACTTAAACGGAAGTAGCGACTTCGGAATCGGAAATTGTGAATTTTTTGGAAACATTTTTTGGACAAAACTTTTTAAATTTTTAATAATTTAGTATTTTTAATAATTAGCAGCTTGGCAATTAGAAAGCTTTGAAGCGAGAAAGTGTGGGGAATTTTAAACGTGTATTTTAATTTTTTAATAGTTATAGTTGCTTTCATAAACTTCAAATACGTTTTTCTCAGAAAGGTATTTTTAATAATATTTTGAAACTTGAAATTCGATTTCTCAATAAGTTATTACAATATTTTGTTGAAAATTATTATGAATGCTTTTGATAGTATTTACTAGTAAATGACTTAAAAGCTTTAAATTTGGATAATTTTTAATGATGTTGTACTCATAGTTAAATATAAAGGTAATGAAAAATCTTTAAAAATTCAATGTGTATGATTTTGGAGGACCAAAATTTTTTACTAAATGTAAATTAAGCTTAGAGTTTAGGTGATTATCTAGTCCAGTATATAAGAAATGTGTTGCACCAAAAAATATTGAAATAATTTAGTTTATTAAAAAAATTGACCTTTTGAAAAAGCCCGATTTTTTTACTAAATTTTCTTCATTTAATAGAAATTTTGTTTCAAAACTTCTCCATGAATAAATTTTTTAAGTGCAATTCTTTATAATAATATAAAGAATAAATTTAAAAATGTAAAAATATGAACTTGTTTCTACATTTAAAGAAAAAGTTCTCTGAACGTAGACGGATAACTTAAACCTGATTCATGATTGGTCAAAATGGATATTTCTGCTAAAATTTAAACACAGAATTGTTATTTTATGTTGTGTAAGTAATTAAATTCTGAAAGAACATTAAATAATAAAGAAAGTAGTTCACTTCGTTTCACATACTTCAATGATACAGTTAACTAAATTGGAAATATTTAATAATTTAGTTTAATTAGAGTAGAGGTAGGAAATCATTCTTTTTCGATTAAAGTTTTCCTTTTCCTTTTCATAAACTTTCATAGTTTACGTGCTTTCCCATAAAAGAAAATTATTAAAAGTAAAATGAGATTAATCCAATTACTCTAAAAACAGTCTGACATTCAAATTATCTTAATTTAAATTACGATTTTGAGTTAACTTTTACAATTGCTTTCAATTTTTTATCATTCTTTTACTTTAATAAAATCTGAATATCCGGTTTCGAGGGAAGATTCTGGTTTCCATTTTTAAAGATGTAAAAATTTTTGAAGATTTAAATTTTTTTTAAATTTAACTTTTAATTAATCGTGGTAATTTTTAAAATTAGTCACTTGAAAGAAACCAGGGAAAACTTTTATAGTAAAGAAAAAATGTTGAAAACGATAAACCTGCAAGTAAAAATTTTTACTACAATTTTCTTTGAAAAAGTTAAAAAAAAAAAAAAAAAAAACCTTTTTCACTTAATATCCTTTTTTTGTGTGTGTCTGTAAGAGCTTGCAGAGAAAGATCTTTTTGAGAGGATACACGCATTTTATGTTCATAAATTATAAACATAAAAGTAATGATATTTTGAAGATTACTCACTAAAAATTTTAATCGCTCTGAAACAAAATGTGAAGTGAAATACATGACCTCTTTCAAGGACGACAAAATTATACACTTTTTTCGCTGCTATACACATTTTCCATACACTTAATTTATTTGAGCGTGATCCTCCAATCCTTTACTAAAGTGGATTTTATTATATCATCAAATATTTATACAATAACTAATTCAACAATTAGTATAATTGTATTCAGCAATGAGTAGAATATATTACTTCAACAATTAATACAGCTCCAGTAGTTTTTGGAGGAGACTGGTACCATTAGTGGTCATGATATTGAGATATTTATCAATTGAAATAAAAATTAGAGATGCATAACTAGATGTTACAATAAGCCTATACGCAAAATTTCAATTTTTAACGGCTAAATATATTTGTGCTGTGCCCACAACGTTGTATACGTTATATTAACATGATAAGGACGGATAGTTGTTCTTTCAGCCGACATGTGAAAGCTCAAAAGTACGGGCTGTGACTTCGCTACATCCCATTGGCTTCACAAAGGGGTTTTGTTAAAGCCCAGGGTAGGGCGACACTCAGTCTGGGTTTATGACACTACACTAAAAAAGGTTGTCTCTTCGACCACGCCTTGAGATGTCAGAGGTGAATCGGAAGGATGGACGGGACAATGGAAACTCAAACAGTGAGGCGCCACCAAGAAGCCAATCAGAGGCTACCAGGAAGCCGACGCGGAAAGAAAAAGCCAATGGGAAGAGGCTAAAGGTGACGTCAAGTGGCTTAAGTTTACGCTGGAGAGTACCCCAGGACGAAAGAACGGAGAGAGGTTCGATTTGTGGTGATTGGTTTTTTGGAGAGCTTTTTCTCCAGCTTTGTGTGGGACTCAAGGAGACCCAGTTGTACCCCTGTACAACGGTATCTGTCGGCACCTGTCAGCAGATTGTTCTTTTTTTAGGTTCACCTTGAACCTGGGACTTTTAGGTCCGCACCAGCCCGCCTGAGCCCTGTGATTTCCATTTGGAAAATTTGTACATACTCCATTTTAATCAAGAATAAACGTTGTTATTGTTTCTAAGCTGTACGTCGTGTCATAACCACTTCGACACCCACACGCTACCCGAGGATCCCGTGACGTTACAGGGATTTGTTGAAATACGCACCAAAGACCTATTCTCTCCACCGTTCACTATTCAGCAATCATACGGGGAAAGACAGAGCCACTATTTCAAATGACTTTTGTTATCAACTGTGTTATAGTAGGGTAATGTTTCACACCATTATAAAAATACCCTTATTTCTCTTTTGTTGTATGGAGTGGAAATATCAAAGAAATTGTTTAATTGCGTAAAGACTGAATCGAAGACTCCGTCTTTATAAAAAAATATGTATATACATACGACCCTAAAAAAGTTAAAATTTTTCCTAATAAGGGAATATGCATATCAGATGAGTGAAACGCTAAAAGTAAAATTAATAAATGAATAAAGAATTACTCTGTAAAAACATTTTCCCCATACACTTCACAAGTAAATTTGCATAGAAAATTCAGCAAATAAGACCTTAATTTGAATTATCATCTAAAACATTTTCTGTAACCTGGTCGTTAATTTAAATTTATGAGCGTAAAATAGTTTTACAATTCGCAAAGAAACTAATTCTTAAATTAAAATGCGTGGGGAATACAGAATGATAGTAATCCCTCTTACATGATCCCAGGCAGCAAATTTCGTGTACTCCTAATTAGTTTTCTCAAAAAGTGAAATGCATCATCTGTTCTGGTTTTTAAACTAATTTAAATACAGAGCAGTTTTACCTTGTCGTTAAAAATAAAAAAAAATGAAAAAAAGATTTAAAGACGTGTAAATCCCTAATTCATTTAGTTCATAAGCACATATGCTTATTAGGTCACGTTTCAAAGAAATTTATCAATCTTATTTTTAATGTAAATATTTGTACCGTTTTGTCAGCATGAATTTATTGGAATTGTTTCTTTAAACTGTTCTTTAATTATATCTATATTTCTTTAAAATTGCCTAGACTAGTTATTTAGTGAATAGTTGTGCAATTTTCGTCCCTTGAAGTAGGCTGAAATTTTTTCCTTGCAAAAGAATGCTTTAACCGAGTTTAAAAATAATCCGAAAGATTAGGTTACGTATTTGTGTTAACTTTAAAGTAATAAAATATAAATATTTTATTTAATAGAAAGCAAAATATTTCCCCTATTATTATTTCGAGTTAACTTAATATTTTTCAGTGTAAATAAGATTAGAATTAATAAAAAAAGATTGGAATAGTCATAAAGTTCTCTTTCTCGAAACTTGTAAATAATTTTCTAAGCAACTTAAGTTTTAAGGATAGTAGACTTATGACGTATATGCAAGGAGTAGGATTAGGTGACATTGAAAACCCTATATCGTGATATGGTAGTAAGTTTTATATGGTATTAATGTGTAGATATAAGAAGGTTATATTTTGATAACTGCAAGTTTCTTTAAACTTTGTGTAATCCTCTATCCCAATGATTTTCAAAATTTTTGTTCCACGGAATACTTTTTTATCACATACGTAGCAGCTAAACCTTTGTGTAATCCTCTATTCCAATGATTCTCAAAATTGTTGTTCCACGGAACACTTTTTTATCACATTCGTAGCAGTTAAACCTTTGTGTAATCCTCTATCTCAATGATTCTCAAAATTTTTGTTCCACAGAACACTCTTTTATCACATACGTTGCAGGTAAACCTTTGTGTAATCATCTATCCCAATAATTCTCAAAATGTTTGTTCCACAGAACACTTTTTTATCACATATGTAGCAGCTGAACCTCTAAATAAATATAACTTAAGGAGAAATTACATTTCTATTATCCATCACTGGTTAGACATAAGCATAAAAACTAAATAATATAAAGCAATATAAAAAAGCAAATAATTCTTACAAAAGGTAACGTGAAAGCAAGAATTTTTTAATAAAATAATACTAGAAAAATGATACATTGAAGAAAAGTATCAGTGGAAGGAATGACTTTGTTTTTGACTGGTACTGAGTTCTTTATGGTTTGGTTGTATTGAAAAAAAAATTATTTTTATATTACGCTCTTCCTAAATATATTTCAGAGTTTATTCTTTCTTAAGGCATATTCAGGCGGTTCAGATACACATGCATAGGTCTTAGCAAAGGGTTAAAGCACAGACAAAGCAGTTACTGATAGTTATGGATATTCTCTTCTGAAACAACAATAGATTTCGGACTCTGATACTATTTTATACAATGATGATATAGAAAAGTCCAATATCAGTTCGATAAAGTTTTCATACTCCCACATATTTGCAGGTTTTTCGTTTATGAAAACGAATTTTTGATCCATAATTGTTACTTTAAATTTTCGTATTGCTCATGAGGGAAATATTGGTACATAGAATCACTGACAGAATCAAGATGTAGGGTAACATCCTCTATTGCTTATTTTAACAAGAAAACAGGAAAAAGGGTAGGTTTTTCATTTAGGACAAATGAATTTTGGATCCATAATTGTTTCTTAAAATTTTCGTATTGCTCATTAGGGAAGTATTGGTCACTGAGAATATCAAGATGTTGGGTAGTATCCTCTATTGCTTATTTTGAAAGGAAACAAGAAAAACGAGTAGGTTTTTTATTTAGGACAAATGAATTTTTGATCCATAATTATTTCTTTAAATTTTCATATTGCTCATTAGGGAAGTATTGGTCCATAGAATCACTAAGAGAGTCAAGATGTTGGGTAACGTTTTCTATTGCTTATTT
>CM063498.1:60968535-60991035 GCA_032207245.1 Pardosa pseudoannulata
ATTTAAGAAAAAAGAGTTAGAAGAAAAGAAGAGGACGAAGGTATTTGAAGGCTGCTGGTGGAGAAAAAGAATTGTTCTATTTGGAAAACAGGGTTTCTGGAGAAGTTTCACATCTGACATCCTCATTGCTGCTTATGACGTGCGTCTCAGTTGGCATAAGACCTCGAGCCTTATCACTCATCGTATCCGTGCCTGAACTCCAACAAGTGTTATCTGAATAGGTCATTAGTTTGCATTCTTGTAGAATAAAGTTAAGACCACATTTATTAATAGTAAGAAATCTAATCATCTGTTTATGCATATTTACCCTCTACGTAACTATATTAAAAATTATAGCCAATTCATGAAACATTTTAGGTACTTACACTGGTGTTCCTAGGTAGACCATACTCTTCCATTCCTCCATGTACATCATCTGACCTTTTAAGTGAAGCAGTTTATCTTCTAATCCTTTAGTAAAGAATAGAAACAGGCAATTTTAATTAGGAAATGTCCTCAAATTCCAGATTCGGAAAAGAAATTATAGAATTTTTACTAGTTACACTTCTGGTTAGTTCAGTTGAACATTAATCCATCGATAAGTGGGAAGAAAGAGAAAAACAATAAATGCGAAAAAAGATGGCGCGGAAAAAGAATGTGGAAATCTGATAAAATGTGTAATATTTAGAAATATACTTAGCATTTTAAAAAAATTTGTTATTAATACCTGCTTTGTACAAGTTGATCACCTAACATTGAAATGAGCATTCTATCCCCTCTATATCTGCAAATTCCTTATCACTGTCACTATGGGAAAAGATTTTAACTTTAGAAAAGCTTTATCGGTTTAAGAAAAATTCAGTAGTTCCTCCAATATGTTTTTGTCTCCTCCTCCCTCTTACATCATGATTTTGCTTTTGGTCTGTGTATAGATCTTCTACAATTGTAATCATATAAGTTGTTAAGTTACTAACTCTTTGATGGTCTTAGAAAGCCCTGATGAGCCAAAAATCTTTTTTCTGTCCATACGACCTTGAAGATTCTTAAAGACACAAACTCATTTTAAATCTCTTAAATTCAGTAATTACTCTGACATGTTTTCGTCTTCTTCCTCCCTTTTACTTTGTGATTCTGCTTTTGTTCTCTGTTTAGGTCTTCTACAGTTGTGACCATACTAGTTGTTAAGTTACTAATGATTTGATGGTCCTAGAAAGCTCTGATGAGCTAGAAATTATTTTGCTGTCCAAACGACCTTGAAGATTGTTATCGGCACAAACTCATTTTAAATCTCCTAAATTCAGTAATTACTCTGATACGTTTTCGTCTCTTTCTTCCCTCTTACTTCGTGATTCTGCTTTTGTTCTGTGTTTAGGTCTTCTACAGTTGTGACCATGCAAGTTGTTAAGTTATTAACACTTTGATGGTCCTAGAAAGCTCTGAAGAGCTAGAAATTATTTTGCTGTCCACACAACCTTGCAGATTCTTATCAACACAAACTCATTTTAAATCTCCTAAATTCAGTAATTACTCCGATATGTTTTCGTCTCCTTCCTCCCTCTTACTTCGCGATTCTGCTTTTGTTCTGTATTTAGGTCTTCTACAGTTGCGACCATACAAGTTGTTAAGTTACTAACACTTTGAGGGTACTAGATAGCTCTGATGAGCTAGAAATTATTTTGCTGTCCACACGACCTTGAGGATTCTTATCGCCACAAGCTCATTTTTGTTGTCAAATGAAACACCTTGGTTTGTTCACTCATACACAATATACTAGACAAAAGTACGTGTCTTAATCTAACCTTTGGCCAGGCCGACTTCTCAACTCCATAAATTAGTCAGCTTCTAATTGGGTAAGGGAAATTTATCCCAACGAATTTAATAATACAAGTTCTTACTTAAGCGGCTCTTTTTAACTTGTTTGTTGCTTGAGAAGTCGATCTGCGTAATGAGGGGTGCAAAACAACTTCGCTTTATGAGGTTCTGCTCGTGCCTGGTTCTGGGTTAGCCTAAGTTTTAGTAAGGTCAAATGTATTCATTTTTGTAATCGTTTTCAATGTTTTTCTTTTACTAGTAGTAATATTGTTTAACAGTTTAAGTTACCAGTTTAAAGGATTCTATACTATGTTTATTTGCCTTAAACCTTTTCTTTGTATGCTTTAAGTAAATTAAACGTTAGTTTTATTTTTAAAAGTTTGTTTATGTTCATTTACATTTAAAACACATTGCTGATACTCTGCAACGATAACTTTTACAATTCCTTTTTTTTTACAATTTAAGACTGTTTAAGAAGTCTGTTTAATTTTTAGTTTGACTAAATTAGATTGACTATCAATTTTAAGTCCCCTACACAAATCAGTACTTTCGAGAAAGCAAAGCGACTGAAAATTTTCGCCGTTAAATGCAGGAAAATGATGAATTCGGAATGTTTAATGAAAATAAAATTGTGACCAAATAAATTGATAGATCAATGAGGAAAAGAGAGATCGAAGTCCCAATGCACATCTCTTTTAAAAGAGATAAAAACTAAAAGCAAATGGAAATGATTTACTGAGTACAAATAAAACTAAAAAATCAAAAATAATGGAACCTATTTGAACCCAGCTAAAGTAACTTTCCCTTGAGATTTGAGTCGTCAGAGTAAAATTTGTGCTGAAATTTTTTCCTTCTAACTAATGCATCCTTTTCCATAAGGGAAATTTTTAAAGCTGGTTAAGCTTGTTTTTAAAACTGGATGTTAGAGCTACTATGAATATTTTTTCATTAACTTAAGTAACTATAACATTAAAATACTAACTATCTCTGATTATGAAAAATAATATTTATTAAAATATCATTCTATGCTGTTGCTCTATTTCAGTCATTAGAACTAGTTTTTGAAAACTTTATATATAATATTAAACTGTATTTATATATACCATTAAATTGTTTCAGTAACTGATTTATTTGCATTTAATGAGGATTCGTTTTTCCAAAGTATTCATAGATAAACTTATATTCACTACCTCGGATTTGTTTACTGAAATATAAGAAACAGAAAGGTTTGTAATCTGGTAGTTAACACTGAGTTAAATTACACAATGTAATTGAGAGGTATAATGTATTTAAAATGGGGTTTCAGTCGTTAATTAGCTGAAAAATGACACATTGGGACATATTTTTAAAGCTTTGCTAAAGCTTTATTTATTGTTTAGTAGAGTGGATACAATTTGCTTAAAATTTATATATGCAATACCTATATTATTCATAAATATGTGTATCCGTTAGCATGAGGAACAGAAACTTAGAAATCTCTTTATTGCATAAAATATTATTTTCCTACAGTAATGAACACTTGATACTCATCTAACTACACTCAAAGTTACAGAATAACTGAGGAGTAACCTGCACAATAATGCGTTTTAAATTTACGAAACATTTTATTCAAGGATTCAATAAATAAAATAATAATTTGCTAATATATGTTGCATATAAATACGTTTAGAAAGAATTACATTTTTTAAAAGTCATGAAAATTCAGGAGTATATTATAGATATTGGTACCACATACTTACTAAACAAATTTTAATCTAATATATGCATAAGTTTGTTTAGAATCTTGTACGAAAGCTGTAAAAATACAGTTTTGAGAAAATTGTGATTAAAATTTAAAAAATATATGCTATATCCTACATCTATCTTTCATTTTGCAATCATGCGCTTTGTAATAGTAATATTTTCATGCAGTTTGAAACCTTTTTTTTTTCTAACACAGTAGTCATTACAGGGAATATATGACTTTATGCCAATGCAAGGCTGTGAAGCAGTTACCCATTTAGCTCCATCTGAGGAGTACGTGTAGCTTAAGATATGCTACGGATGCGAATAACATTACCCCTGATGAGTCATCGTAATTTAGAAGCAGTGACTCAGCAGAAGACCCTCAGGCTTGGCCTGTCATACCCAGAGGTATCGTTTGAGAACTTGGAGGATATTGTGACCACGAACATATTTTACTTGCCCTAGTCACCTTTAACGAACACGGCGGATCTTACGCCTGCTCGGGTTACGAACCCGCAACTCAGATAAGACAAAGTTTCCTTTTGCTGACGCGGCTCGGTTTAAAACCTATGATTCAGAAGAGTTTTAACTGTAAAGAATATGTAATAAGGTGCTTTTCAATTTTAAAGGGGAAACACTAAGAGAAGAAGTTGAACAAAAAATAAAACTCCCGATCTGGACTAAAACCCCATTCATTAGCCTTTTATACATAAAATGTTCAGTATGTTTTTATATAAACACGATAGAAATGGTGCAAATTTTATGTATAAATTATGACACGGTTATTCTTTGGCACCTTGCAAAACCTTTATTTTAAGGTTAACCTTTATTTTACCAAAATTTTAAGCTTTTTCTTCGCAATTTGAATGAGTTTATTTAACACTAGATTGTCCAAGGCAGTCATTTTGACTGTTTTTTAATTTCAATTAGAAAAACAATTATGAAATATAATGACACAATTTCTTAGAATTTGGTGACTTTTTCTATAACATATAAATGGGTTTATGAATAATTGTAGTTACTTCCGCCCTCCTTTATTATATAATATTAAAAATTAATTTTAAACAAATTTCTTTACATATTTGTTATTTTTTCACAATGCAGTCATTTTGACTGTTTTTGGGCAATATAGGTATACAAGAAATCTCGGGCAATCTAGTGTTAATTTATTTAATGTTAAAGCGACTTTTTTTACTTATTTTCACACATGTTTCTCTGTAGCTATCGACGGTAAATCGCACAATAACGGTCTATCATATTCAAAATTAAAAAAAAAAAATCAGATGATCCTTTCAAAATTTGTAAAACATACCATTTTGTTTTTTAATTTCTAATTATTAGGAACTTTTAAATCACAGGAAAAACCAAATTCTTTTAAAAATTTACATATTGAGAAAACTATCCCTAAGAATGTTTTGAAATTTATGATAGGTCCAAATTAAAGTATACCACCTTTAAAAGTAAATAAAACATCAAAAATAATCTTAACACATTGTTGACAGGCACTTTTACTGAAAATTTATTTCATGTCAGTGGTTATTATTTCATAACTAGCATATAGCCCATCATATGACGGGATTAGTAAAATTTTAAATATTCCATAACTGTTAAGTACCCAATGAGGCAGGTAAAAAATGTTTTGTTTTTTGGCTGAGAATTATCTGGTTCCCTCTCAATAATTTAATTATCGTCACATTCCTAGAGTCTCCCGATCCTGTAATACAGTTTAGAATCACGTTGAATTCATTAAGTCAAACTGTGTGGCTATGTGTAATAAACAAACACACAAACGAACAAACTTCTTAATTTCCAAATATATATTAATTAAAAGTTAGATATTTATTAGTCCGTGAAATAGACTCCTAGACTTATATGAAAAGAATTTATTGTTAATACCGGTGATAAAATTTTCATTGCAACAAAAAATAATCGACGATTCAATTTAAAATAATCACATATGTACCTAATCTATTATTTAAGCCAAATATAAAAGGAAATCATTTACGTAATAGCTAAGTTCAGTGTTAAAGGATATTAAAATAGCGTAGACGATATTTAAATAGTTTAAAATATGAAATGATTAAATGAGAAGTTTAAAGGAATGACGTCACAATGCTGGAAAAATTGTTTTTATTTTTACCTATTTATTATGTGATAAATGGATAAATTGAATCTCCTGCTCTTAACCGGGGAAAATAGGGCTTGAAATAATGGCATTAAACTTTCGAAAAGGGGAGAAGGGTTGGATTTCGAACGTTTTAAAGACGACATTATTTTTTGCTGTGATATGAAGCATATTTATACCAATTTATTTTAGAATCGGATCGATAGTTTAAGAGAAGATAAACTTTATTCTCTTTGAATGGATGCTTCTATCCATTCCAGGTCCAACCGCTTCATAAATTGGAGGACATACGGACAGATAACTTAGGCTATTATTATATAGGGGATTTTATGTGGAAGTAACGGACAATCACTCGGGCAATCAGATAAAGCGTATAATTCATTGAAAGATTCTTCATTACGTTCCGTCATCTTTTTTAAATTTTTTAATTATTAAATATTTTTACAACAAAAGATTTGGCAGGTCTTATAAGCGAGAGACACAGCTTGTGTTATACTGACCAACAATTGCACTGTATGGTCGTCCGCCAACAGAGAAAACAACACAAGCGAAAAAAACGCATCACAAGTTTACTCGTGGCCGGTCAGCAAAGTTCGGCCATAAAAACACGAGTTAACTCGTGACCGGTCAACAATGTGTTAAAAAGTTTGTTAAGATTTTGTTAAACGAAAATGATCTAGGGACATTATTTCATACAGGGTATCTGCCAAAATAAAATTTTTCAAATCCATGACTTTTCATGACTTTCCCTGATTTAGCGGATCATTTTCCATGACTTTAAAAAGCTTTCGTTAAAGTATATATAAATAAAACTTCTGGTGTACATACAAATGAAATATATGCTTTTAGAGAAATTACAGGAATTTTATCATAAAAAAACTATAAACTTACTTTATAAGTGTTAATAAAGTCACATACATAAAAAATAAATTGTTGTATCTACTTACCTAAGTTTAATCATATAGCAATTTTTCAATCAAAATGTTTCCAATTTGAATTCAGGGTACTTTGGTATTATTCAGGTGACCATAAATAATAGCCAAATATAACCCTATAATGTTTATATACAATATCCCTAGAGATAAACTTATATTTTGTGCAAAAATCTTAACTAATTTTTATTAAAAAATAATTATTATTATATTAATAAAATTTTAATCTACAATTTAAGAAAAAACCAGAATAGTATACATTTACCCACCCATTAAGCTTTATTGCTTTGAATTTCCTTGGCGAACAAATTTTACTTGGTCAATATGGTCAATAGGATAATACATAAATACCAAACTCAGTAACTTCAGCTAAATGACAAGTAAAAACAGAATTAAACAATTCAATGCATTTTTTTAAATCGGTAGTTTAGCGGATCCATGACTTTCCATGACTTTTACTCATTTTACTTGAAAAATCAAGACTTGCCATGACAAAATTAATCCATTGTCTAAATCCATGATTTTCCCTGACTTTCCAGGTGCGCAGAAACCATGTTCATATGCGTTTTTCTCAACAAGCCAATAGCTCCCAAATGAGAACTCTGGCATCATATACCTTTATTACGTATATTTTTTAAAATTAATTTATTTAAAAATTAAAATACAAAGTAATATAGAACTCATTTATTGTTCACAAATGGAAATTAAATTTGCAACTACCTAAATACTTTAAATAATAAATTTAAAAAAATTACACAATTTCAAGTTTTACGAATTCTTAAATACTAACATTACTTATTACTTTTAGGATAATAATGCCTTTATTTTAGACTTATTTAAGAGGATTTTAAACTAATTATTTATTTAATTTCGAGCGAATATATTTTTAATTTTTAGACTTAGACTCGTTAGAAGAATTTTTCTTGCTCTATTTTAAATAGTTTTCACAGTTATATCGACTGCTACTGGATGTTGGAAATAATGTAAGCATAGTGTAACAAATAGAAGGTTAGCCCTCTAGCGGCTATGGAAGGAAACGTCTGTCAGCATCCAGATGTCAGATATGTAGCTTCGTATTTATTTTGCAATTTGTGACACAGAAGATTTTAAAGAAAACAAAACAGAAACATAGGCTAGTCCAAAAAATTACATATTTAAAACCTACTGAGTAACAAAAAAAAAGACAATTAAGTACAAACAATTAGCAGATAAACTGATTAAAAAAAGATAAAATAAATACCATGTTACATCTCCAAGATATGGAGTATAACTGATGTTTCCTTCCATAGCCGCTAGAAAGCTAACCTTTAATTGGTTATACTATGCTTATTTTATTTCTAACATCCAATGACAGGCGATATAGATGAGAAAGCTATTTAAAATAGAGCAATGAAAAATTATTCTATATAGCAGGGGTGGCCAAGACGTCGACCGCGAAGACATTTCAGGTAGTCAGCGCAACCATCCCGATAATGACCTCGGATATTAACAATTTAATTTATGACTTATTACATAGAATTAATGATTTATTTAAAATAATCCTTTACTACGCTTTAAAACCTAAAACAAACTGAACTGTGGAAAACAATACAATGAATTTGTCGTTTTACAGTGGAGAATTAAATAGAAACAACTAGACAAAGTGAGATGCTTAGATTATAATATAATCGAATCAGTACCATATAATCATTATAAGGTACTGATTCGATGTACTATACACACAGTGGTTTTTGTCACCAAACTTGGCGACTTTTCAGGCGATCTCTGACGTCTCTGGAGACTCTGGAGCCACTACAAAGCTCCAAAAGCTTTCCAAGCTTTTTGGAGCTTTGTAGTGGCAACCCTGGTTCGTAATGGTTCGTTAACAGATGAACATTTAATTTCGTGTTTACGCATTGCAATAAGCTCGTGCCAGCCACAATATGATAAACTTGTCGCAGATATACAGTGCCAAATTTCAACTAAACGAAGTGAATAGGATGGTCAATTTTTGATATATGAATACTTTGATTATTTTCGTCAGTAAATTTTTATTTTGTAAATATTAATATTAAGTTTTTTTTAGAAAAATTAGATAATTTACCATTTTTTCTTGTTACCGAAAATAAATATATAAACATGTACGTTACGCTAATTTAGCTCTGCCATTGGTAGACCGCCTTCGGTTTTTTAAATGTGGAGTAGACCACGGATCCCAAAAGTTTGGCCATCCCTGCTATATAGTTTAAGTCTATAAAATATTAAAAATATATATCTCCAACATCTGGATGCTGACTGACGTTTCCTTCCATAGCCGCTAGAAAGCTAACCTTCTATTTGTTACAATAGTTATTTTAAAATGAGGCACACTGTAGCAAATATACATTAAATTATAATTGAAAAGCAACTAACATTACCGTTTAGAAAATTCTGAGTAAAATTTTAACACTCATTATCTAGGCTTCAGATTAGACAATTGACTAATAACAAATAAATATTAGTACGTACGTTGTAGGCAAGAATTTAAATAGAAATATGCTATACCAATAAAACCCAAAGGAGGTAAGGTAAACCGTAAATTTCACCTTTAGACTACCCCTTTCATGCAATTCACTGAATAAACGTTAATTTCAAAAATTTACATTTCATTATGCAAAGGACTACTGGGATTTTATATTTTATTTTCACTGCAGATACTTAGAATGTTAAAATTTCAATCCTTTTAAAGATTCTGCTATTATTCGAATTCCTCTGTAGAAAAGGTTTTAAAATTAGATAAAAAGGTGACAGTGTTAAATATTTTATCACCATAAACTGAAACATTAAAACAGGAAATGCGGAACCATATTTAAATATTCAGTAAGAACTACCAGGAAATTAAAACGAGTTTGTTTCGCTATTTACACATTTTGGAAGAAAATAAAATTTGATATTGTAGAGCAGTGGTCTTCAAACTATATTCTATGGGACCTTAGAATTCCAGGTGAATCTCTGGGTTCCACAAGTCAAAATAAAAATTCTCATAAAGAAATATACAGGGTGTTCCAAAACGACCGCATAAACTCTGCACAGCTAGATGGGAGTACATAAAAGCTGCCCAAAGAAGCGTTCCTGTATGATCCATAGTTTACGAAAAAAATACGACAAACAAAGTATGACGTCACTTTCGGTGCAAGAAAAAAACATTTCATTGGACATATCAACAACAGTATTTGCTTATCTTTCCAGACGATAACGTTTAAAACCTTCGCCACGCATATCATGTTATGCATGCGTGCGTGCCATGTAATGACGTTAAGCCGCCGTTGGACTGGTATTTAAAAGGCTGCATCTTGCAGCTACCGGTAGTCTTCGTATGGTGGCCATGTATTCCTTTCGTGAATACTGCGACATGTACCTGATGTACGGTCGATATAATGGAAATGCCTTACGAACTGTTAGGGAGTTTGCCCTTACATATACTGCTGTTGATATGTTCAATAAAGTGTTTTGTTCTTGCACCGGCAGTGACGTCTTACTTTGTTTTTCGTATTTTTCTCGTAAAATATGGATCGTACAGGTATGCTTCTTTAGACATTTTTTATGCATTCTCAACTAGGAATCTAGGTGCTCAGAGTTTATGCGGTTGTTTTGGTACACCCTGTATAAAGCCTTCCTACTTGGTTCTAGATTCATGCAGAATACCGTAAAGTTTCTCTTAGAGCTATATACATTATAATGCGATTGGAAACAATGTATCAAGCAGAAAGTTTATTCAACATGTTTTACACCAAAAACAAAATTTAGAAGCAAATTAAATGCAGAATATAGAATGTCACCGAAGATAACATGATAGGAGTTAAACTTCACCAGTTCGTATTAAAATTACAAAAACTGACTAAAATAAATCTTAGGGTTGGTGTTGTAAGAGATAATAAACTATTTTTTAGAATTTGTTAGATAACAATAGCATAATTACAATGTGAAGCAGTAATAAAAAGAATTTTATTTTTGATGGTCACCAGAACATGAAAATTTTCATTAAAAGGTTTTCGGAAGTTTGAGAAACACTCATTTAAAGCTTAAATACCATGCCAGAATTACCAGGAAAACAAAATGAATTTACTTTGCTATTTATAAATTTTGGAAGAAAATAAAATTTGGTATTTTAGAGCAGTGGTCTTCAAAGTATTTTCTATGGAACTTAGAGTACCAAGGGGCATCTCTAGAGGTTCTACAAGTCAAAATGAATATTCGAAAAAGAAACATATAAAGCATTCACACGTGGTTCTAGATTCATGCAGAATACCTCAAGGTTCATCGTAGATCTATAAACATTCTAATGCTATTTAAAACAATGTATCAAGCACAAAGTTTTTTCCAACATGTCTTACGTCAAAAACAAAATTTAGAAGCAAATTAAATGCAAAATATAATGTGTAACCAAACATAACATGAATAGAGTTAAACTTCGCCTGTTTGTGTAAAAATTGCAAAAATAGACTACAATAAATCTTAAGATAGGTGTAGTAAACGATAATAAAGTAACTTTTAGAATGTGTTAGATAAAAATAGCATAATTACAGTATGGAGCAATAACAGAAATAATTTTATTTTTGATTGTCACCACAACATCAAAAATTTTATTAAAAGGCTTTCGGAAGTTTGAGAAACACTTATTTAAAGCATAAATCTTATGCCTTCTCCCCACTATGGTTCAATGTTGACCACTGCGGTGCTTGCCCTGATGGCGACCTTGATACGATGGCTCATGGTATGCATTCACACACTGGGCCACTAAACAAGCCGAGCGCTTGGATGCATCCTCTATCTACTGCTCTGTTTAGTAATGCATGCTGCCTGATTTCGATGTTTGGAGAGTAACCGCTTCTGATGCCATTGTCTGCCACTGTCGACCACGATAAGCCCCTCCACACAGTAGTAATGGCTTGCAGTGGATAATAGTGTGGAAGATCCTTTAGAATAAAAAATAATAACTGCAACGATATGTATGGTCTCCCTTTATCAGGTGGCTTTTATAGTCAGGATTCTCGAACCTTTCAGACAACTGTGCGTGAATGAACCTAAAACCTTTACCGAGAGTAACTTCGAAACTGACGATAGTTTAAATAAAGTGCTAAATTATTTTTTCTTGCTTTGTGTGCAAAAAACTTTTAAATTGCGGGATTCCTCTAGTTGGACAGTTCTCACCTTAAAATACAATTCTGGTACTAACCCCATCTAGAAAAATATCTGAGCTGTGTCTAGGGCAGAAGTCACAGGTGCTTCAAAAAACATTTTATTTATTTAAGTCAGCATCACGTTTTAGTCTAATTTTAACTAATAAAAATAATTAAGTACTTTAACACGAAACTTAATACCTTCCCACTTAGCACTGATCAACTCAAAAGTCGTTAACAACTAATGAGAAAATCCAACTTAGGTAGTGTTGAAAACCTTCCACTGCATGTAGCTAATAGCCGACATAAAGTTCATTAAAATTCGAAGTAATGTTTATACAAACTTACACTTGACGATTTCGGCTGCCTTTTTTTGCCGCTCTCAGGGGAAGCTATAAATATCAGATTTTAAGAGCTCCTCGACGCAACTGAACTATAATTTTCAAGCACGTATAGTCGGAAGCTGTGAGAGCAGAAACATTATTCTTTTTGTGTGACGAAAGGTTGAGAGAACCTTTTGAAATCGCATACAAAACAGTCTGAAAATGCTATGTGGAGTATAAATATTTCATAAAGATTGAAACAGACATATATATGTCGTTACCAAAATATTTCTTATTTCTTTCAAAATACTGAAACTATTCAGACGCTAGTCAACTTAATATAAAAATATAAAACAAAATTCAAATGAATTGATTATGCCAGTAAAATATCTAAGTAAGCTTTGATACCACAAAAAGGTGAAAAATGTATTTATCAAACTTAAAAAACGAGTGCTTAAACAATATCCAAAGCAGTAGGTCGTGAGTTCGTATTCTGCTGATGCCATAGATCAGTGGTGCGCAAACTAGGGGTCGCGACCCCTGTGGGGGTTGCCAGAAGTTTTTTTGGGGGTCACCACATTTTTATGAAATGCATTATCCCTGCATTCTGCATACCATGCAGTGTACATATAAAGAGTGTAGCACCGTCACTGAAAAGTTAAAGAAATTTTTTTTGAGAAGATTCGAGGATTTTCCTGAAAACGATCTTGGTTGGATTCGTGATCCATTTTCCTTTAACATATGCAGTTCAACTCTTCAAATTAGTGAGAAAGAGCAATTGATAGATATAATTAGTGATTATACTCCTCAAAATCAATTTAAGATTCAGTCTTGCCAAAAATTTTGGTTTTCCGTGGAAAAACAATATCCCGTTTTATGCAAGAAATACCGCTCGCGTTTAAACTCTGAAGATGATATGCGAATTGCAGTTAGCAACATACATCCAAACATCGATGAGATAATTAGAAACCTGCAGCCACATACATCTCATTAAAGGGTAATTTACTGATTTTTGTATTATACAAAAAGTATTTTCTTAAAATTATGAATAAAATTATTATGAGTCAATTATGATGATGTTTTTATTCGATGAAACGAAATAAATGCGCGAAATATACATCGTATTTGTGAACATTTATCTCTAGGGGTCGCCAAAAATTTTCTCTCTACAAAAGGGGTCGCAGTCGAAAAAAGTTTGCGCACCACTGGCATAGATGATTGTCGCTATTTTGAATCGGCCTTAAGCAGTAAGTCTCGGTTTCGTTAGCCCTTGTGTATCAAAAAAACAGACCGTAGTGTTCCGAACCAAAACAGAACGTACAATAGAATGTTTTCACAATTTACAACTGCGTTCGCCATCAGAAGTTAAGAAAACAGTGAACTTTCAAAATTAATTTGTTCTGTTTTCGAACAATATGCTTGGAAATACAATATGGTATTAGCAATATTAACTATATACTGAAATACGAAATATGACGTTATACTGTTTGAAGATATGTAAGTTGTAATATAGAAGCTATGCAATATAATAGAGATATATTATATGAAGTTAAAAAGAGATCATAGTTATAATAAAAAAATAAATGTCCACTACTAACTTGTATCGTCTTCGTTTAGATCCGAATCGAAGCTTTGTGTCGAGGACGAATCATCTACATGTTCTTCTTTCGCTTTGACAGGATCCACCGAGCAAAGCTCGAAGATGTTGTTTGTATGGCTGTGTATCTGAATAAGAAAAAATTTATTAATTACATGAAATTGATAAACCTTTTATGGAGTAAGACAAATAAAGACGCATGAAAACTCATTCTGACCCAGTGAAAACTTAACCGCATACACATACATCTCTCATATCTGTCCGTAATCAGCGTTTCTCCTATAAAAGGCATTATAATATGTCAAACTGCACGTATTAAAAAAAACAAAACCGATTCAGTTTAAAATTTCTTTTTAAGATGAAGGATGTGGGATTTTCTCGTAGGACAGTAAGAAATTTCAACTGATTTATATTTTGATTCAAGTAAACATCTGATAAGGTAAAATTTGAATTAAAAAAATATATTTTAAAAAATTACATTTGAATAAATTTAAATATTATATATATTATATATATATATACACCAATAATATAATATATATATATATATATCAATATAATATATATACATATATATATATAATATATATATATATCAATAATGATTGATATTATATATATATATATATATATATATATATATATATATATATCTGTGTTTGTGTGTAATATATCAAAATTATTTAACTCTAATATTTCCTTAAAAACCTCCTCCCATTCTAATTCTTTAAAATCTTTTTCCCAGCCTCTAACTATCTTAATCAAAGAGCATTATCGGCTTAAAATTCTTTCAATCTATTTCCCAAAGCTTTCTATCCTATAGATGTAAATTTTCTGTCTATTCAACACGTTTCCCAGCTGCCGCCGGCAAATGGCCTCGTATTTCTCTGATCTTACACTTAAATTCGCTGAGTAAGTGGGAAAATTCTTTCTGTCTTCGCTCTTGGAAGCATCTTTATTCGAGCAGAGGGATTTTGTCTTTTTCTTTGTCTGTCGTTGACTCGTAAAGATGTCTATTTTAGCAGTTCTGAAATAAAGTTTTAATTAGACTTGTGCAGCTCTCTTCAATGTCGGCCGACTGCAATTCTATTACTCCTAACTGTTTATCTTTCTCTTTGCTCAGTAGCCCGGGCAAGTAAAAATAATAGGGGCTACATAATTATTGTGTCTAGAGGAAATAATTGGTACATATATATTGTATATAATATATATATTATATATAATATATAATATATATATATATTATATATATAATATATATTATTGATATTGATTATATATTATTAAATACTAGCTGCTTCGCACCCAGCCTTCGGTCTGGGTTTTAAAATATTTCGATGAAAGATTTAGAACCACTATTAAAGAAATAAGACGTATTGATAGAAATGCTGCATAAATCTCGTATGTTTCATATTGTTGACGATTATAACAGTTTACTAATAGCCCAATGTCCAGTAAGTGCACTGCGTTGCCCGTGAGCCGCTGCATAATAATTCCCAATTCAACGACATTTTTTAATGTAGGAGTCAAATTTCAAAATACTGTGGAGAGTAATATGTATGTACTTTTCTGAATGGGTAATTCATTTCCGAGATAGGATGCCTTTTAGTACTAATGTTTTACATACATAAATATTAAATTTTAAACAACAAAACCTATGACGATAACTTATTCTTTAAAAAATGCCAATTGTGAAATAAAAACAAATTTGATAGTACATGGCGAGTTTGTAATTATTGAAAATAAAAATCACGCCTACATATAACAGAAAAAATACTAACTTTTTAAAAAACTTGAGAAATTAAAATAAAGATTTACATATTTTGATGAAAAAAATATTTAGCTATTAAAAATAAAATGATTTTGATACTGGGATATTTCAAAGAGAAAAGGTTATAAAGTTATTGCGTATGACAAATAGTTGAAACTATACACAATAAATGGCACCACTAATTACATATTTTAATTAATATACTTTTAACTGATTGTAATTACGGTATTTTAATGGTGGAAAGACTTTAAGCATTCAGCGGATTGGGCGAAGTAATGCATCCAAATGTATTTATGTTTATAAATGCATTTATTTACACTGGAATTTTAATGGTAAGTAAGGTCTTGAACAATTCGTCAAGAATATAATAAATCACTAACAAAAATACCAAAATGTGTCGCAGTTCAAATTTTCCAAACAAACAACGGTTTGGCAGGATAGGCGATAGTTGTTCTGCATTAATGTCAATTCTATTACCAAATATCTGGCGAAAACGAAGACAACAATGAAAATATGGTCATGGTTTGTCACTCCAACTCAACAGTTAAATGACTGTACTACATAACTAAAACGGTGCTTTTATTGATTTTAAAATAATACATTTCGAACTAATTAGAATATCTGAAAGCGATTTACCGAAATGACTTCTTTAAGTAATTCTGCCAAGCCTAATTATGAATAGATGTTAGTGTGGTCTAAAAATTGGATAAATAAAAATTGCTCAATTGAATTGACTATGAAAGAAAATAACCAAATATTGATAAAATTAACTAAGCACATGAGGTCAAAAGCCGAGAACAATTATATTGCTTGAAAGCGTTTTCATAAGAATGAAGTTACGTAAAGGATTTCAATTTTTATAACACGTAATTAAAAGAAATATATACCGAAAGTCGCCAAGCTTATTTAAGAATAGGTGAAGTACAGAGTGACGTCTTAAAATTGGATAAATAAAAATGGCGCAATCGAATTTAAAATGAAAGAAATATACCAAATTAACATTGATAAAACAAAATAAGTATATAAGAATAAAACACCGAAAACAATTATATTATTTGAAATCACATTTTAAACTTTAATCAAAAGTGGCTACAATATCTCAACATTTCATAGTTGCCATTTCTAAAATGAAAATTTATTTGCTCCCTGTATATCACTTGTCAAATTCTTTTATCTCTATTGTAGTTGCGTTTTAGATAACAAAACCTATAACCATATGATAGTTTTTATTTAATAAATGTCAACTGCGAAATGAAAACAAATTTTATAGAGCATGGCAAGTTTTTAATTACTGAAAATAAAAATCTCGACAAGAAAATAAAATAGAAAAAAAGTGAATCCAGCGTTTAGCAGATAAAAAAATAGTCTTATATATATATAAATGCCATCATATATGTATATACTTACACTTGAATTTAAATAGCGTAGATACGTTTTTGTGTTTCCCGAATACCAAACATCTGGGGATAATAATGCCAACAATGAATAACACTGTCGTATTTAGACGCCAACTCAAGAATGGAAAGCTCGTGTCGCAAAATTAAACTGGTATTTTGTTCGGTTTTTCGTCAATAACTTCGAATTAATTGAAATATCGGAACGCGAATGGGCGAAATGACATCCCTGGATCGTTCCACGTCTTTTGGTAACTTTAATCAAAAGTGGCTACAATATCTCAACATTTCATAGTTGCCATTTCTAAATTGAAAATTTATTTTTTCCCTGTATATCACTTGCCAATTTTTTTTCTCTAGTATAGTTGAGTTTTAGATAACAAAACCTATAACCCTATGATATTTTTTATTTAATAAATGGCAACTGCGAAATGAAAACAAATTTGATAGAACATGGCAAGTTTTTAATTACTGAAAATAAAAATCTCGCCAAGTAAATAAAATAGAAAAAAAGTGAGTCCAGCGTTTAGCAGATAAAAAAATAGTCTTATATATATATAAATGCCATCATATATGTATATACTTACACTTGAATTTAAATAGCGTAGATACGTTTTTGTGTTTCCCGAATACCAAACATCTGGGGATAATAATGCCAACAATGAATAACACTGTCGTATTTAGACGCCAACTCAAGAATGGAAAGCTCGTGTCGCAAAATTAAACTGGTATTTTGTTCGGTTTTTCGTCAATAACTTCGAATTAATTGAAATATCGGAACGCGAATGGGCGAAATGACATCCCTGGATCGTTCCACGTCTTTTGGTAACTTTGGCGTCCGTCTGCGTCCAGCGGTTCGCAAGGAGATAGACGCACATACAAACATACATACATACATAGAGTCAGATTTTAATCTTGGGATTCAAGATGTATTATTATGGAATATGTTCATTTGGCCGCATCAAGGATTTCTGACCAAAGTTAATTACTCTGACTTATCGGGTAGATTTGTATAAAAAAAACATAAAAATGAAAACTATTCTTAATATTAATAAATAAATATAGCAAAATATATGTTTACATGCTAACGATTAAATCTGCATCGAATTTGTGTCTTATATTAAATTTGCTCAAACTTTTTTCTTACGGTAAAATATAAGTTTAACCCTAAATTACATTACTGTATTACTACTGTACGTTGATTATCAACTTTAATATATATTGCCATATTACGTGGCAGAATAGGAAGCAGAGGTTTTGACACCAACAGTACTAATTTTGTCGGTAGTAATAAATGTTTTCCAAAATTAAGGAAATTTAAGACAAACCACATAGTTTTGTATGAAACAGAAACGCACATTCATACCGGCAAAGATATGAATATGAAGATAACTATATAAAATGATAGGTTTTTATTTACCCATGAGAGTCACTGAAATTTGTACTTTTTGTTGTTAAAATATTGTTGATAAAAATTTCATTGTAACGTAAAAATTAACTAAGAATTAAATTTAAAATAAGTTCTCATATAAAAATGCTATAATTTGCGTCACATAGAAATGAAAGTGAATCATTTTATATCTCAATTTCCAGGTTTAATCGAATTGATACATCGCAGACGATGTTTAAATAATATAAAATAGGAAATGAATAAATCAGATATTTAAAGTAATGACGTCATAATGATAGAAAAATATCGATGTTTAAATAATATAAAATAAGAAATAAATAAATCAGATATTTAAGTTAATGACGTCATAATGATAGAAAAATATCATTTTCACCTATCAATTATGTGATAAATTGAAAATTTTAATCTTCTGCTTTTAACCGAGGAAAACTGCGTTTAAAACAATTACTTGGGATGACGTCACATTGCTAGAAATATTGTTCTTTCACTTAGTTATGATGCGATAAATTAAAAAATTAATCATTTGGGTTTAACCGGGGAAATAATGCTTGTAATAATGACATTAAATGCTCGAAAAAGGGGGAAGGAATGAATTTCGAACATTAAATTTTACAAAAACCTTCCCAGGGATATACCTAAATATTTCCCAAATTTTCACGGCGATTGGATGCACAGTTTTTGAGTCTATAGAGAACATACAGACAGACAGACAGACACAAATTCATTTATATATATATAGATATTCAAATATATTCTGTAAATTTGAATAGTGTCAAAATTATTTTGCTATCACTCGAGAAATCCAAGCATTCTTCATCGGTGAATGGAATCATGAACTGAATTCGTTGCTTTTGCAACACTTACAGGATTATGTGTAATAGACCTTTAGCACATTCGTGACTATCGTAATTATTCGTTTTTTAAATTGAGTACCGGAGAAGATAATGAAATTTTAAAACTGGGTGTCACAAGCATTTATCTTGAATGTAAGGATGGAAATTTAGTAGTACCAAGTTCACATTGAAAACGCTAAAAGCCTAAATAAAACAATAATGGAATTTTGTATGGTATATTTCTCTCTTCTGTTCCTGTTTACTTATAGTAACACATATATGTAATGGTGTTTAGTAACACATATATGCAACGGTGTTGCCACATTCAGAATCAGAAATTGCTGGACTTGATATCATATAAGCTGCAACCAGGAATAGAATGGAAATAACGTAAATATATTTCTATGGCTACGAAGAATAGAAATCGATGTGACAAATTTGAAATGTTTACTCTTGTAAGCGGATATGACTCAACCATTCTCTCTGCCATTGGGTACTCATAAATTATTTTAGGTTGACTGAAAGTGTTCATAACTTCTGAGTAACACTTACCAAGCGTACCTAAATCGCCATGTAAAATTTCATTAAGATCGGTCAACATATTTCGGAATGCTTAGCAAACAATGGGAGAGGCAGAGAGGCAGAGTATTTTTTTATATTTATGTTTAGATTTGAGATAGATCATGACTATCTATCTCATACGTCTCTCTCTCTGTATTCCCTTTCTTTATTACTATATATCTCTATTTCTCTCTCTAAGTATATATACATGGTCTCTCCGAAAAGTAATGCCGCCAAATCTAGAAGCATTAGAATAGTTACTTAATAATAAGAAAAATAATGCATTAGAATTCTTTAAAATTTTGGACTATTCAACAGAGATACGTGTTTTGCAATAAGAATTCCAAACTGCGAAGGCCGAACGCTGGCCGATTGGTTAGGGCGCTGATCGTCGGAACCGGAGTTTTGTGGGTTCGAATCCTACTATGGCATGGATGTTCGTAGCCGTTCGGAATCGGCTTTAAGCAGTTGGTCCCGGTCTCATTAGCCCTCGTGTGCAAAGCAGTAGACCGTAGCGCTCCAAACCAAACCAAACCAAAATCTAGAGTACACATTAAGGGGCTAAGGAACATAGTATCGTTTAATTATTTTCGGTTTCATTAGCCCTCGTGTTGCAAAAAAGTAGACCGTAGCACTCCAAACCAAACCAAATCCAAACTGCGAAGATTGTCTTTGCGCAAAATGTCTTTCACGTACATCGTCTAAATGGTCTAAAAAAGGGGTCATGGTCTTCTAAATGTGTAAGTATGCTTGCTTTCGTAAAAAATATTCATTCTCAAAGACCTGTTGAATCATTTGAAAATTTCCGTGACAAACTTTCCGAGTTTAACACAAAACTTTATCACAAATACTTGTTACAGTGACCGTTGCATCGCGTCTTGTTCAAAATAGAAAACAGATGTTTCTGAAACCACCTGCGTTTCCCCTACAATATATAAAACATTTGGACAAGTACTCGCTTTGTAGATGACTTACACCAGTTGTTCTCAACCTTTTTTCAGATGCCGCCCCCGATCGGAGCCGAAATGTGTTCAACGACTCCTTTGTCAAAATCTCGTAAGTTAAAGTATAGGGAAGGAGAAGTACTCAACTATAACAGGCAAAATGTTTAAGCAATATTCTACAGTTACGCACTCAATTTTTAATACTGAGACACGCTCAAGTAAAGCTCAAACGAATACTGTTGATTAAATGATTTTCTGACTGTAGACTCAATTCAACACATGAGAACAATACTACGAACATCGCGTAAGTTCGTTTTATTAATGGTTCGTTTTATAGATCACATTGCCCACTACCACCCATAACATATTCCCTTCCTCTCAACACCATTCCACCGCCCACCAGGGAGGGGGGCTGGGAAACAATGACTTACACCATCATCAAATCCATTTGGATAAACGACGCTGCAACACACAGTTGCTTCACAACAAAGTACCTGATATTACTTTCAAAACAGATCGTCTGTGTAAGTGTATACACACACACGCATATATATATATATATATATATATATATATATATATATATATATATAATTTTATATCTGTCTATATATATATATATATATATATATATATATATATATATATATATATTTGTCAGGTCTAAAAAAGGGGTAGCTGGAAATTATGTAAGTTAAAAACGATTTTAAAAAGAGAACTTTTTTATAATAATAAAATAAATGAAAAAGACCTATGCTTGCGTAAGCTTTCAGGATAATCCGGTTAGGCGGAATCATTTCTGAGCTATTTGATGAGCTTGCAAACAGATAAGTTTAATTTGGCGCGTGGACATAGAGCGGTCAACACCTTCACGCATAGCTCCGCCACGAACACTGAAAATGGCACAAGTTGCTTTCCTTAAGAACGATGAGTTAATAAAACTTATTACTATCAAGAAGACTGTTGTCCATTCGCCTTAACTATGCACCACGACTTTTCATATATATATATATATATATATATATATATATATATATATATATATATATATATATATATATATATATATATATATATATATATATATATATATATATATATATATAAGTGTGTGGAAAACATTTAAATTCCAACGAAGAGCCACTATAATATTTTATGAAATTCAGAAAGCTGAAAAAATGGTATCTAAGAGGCAAAATGAAGCAATTTTAAAACAACATCATTTTATTTAAAAAGTTTACCAACGTAAAGTTTCACATTACGTAGATGCAAGAAAGACGAGTTTTCTCACGGTGGCCCACTATATAAACATTAAAAGCGATGATCTGGAACACTTATCTCTGAGCACAGAACGTGGGGAATCTCTCCAAGCGACATCGACGATCATGCCTGTGTATCGTGTGCTATGTTTAGCTTATGAATAAATTTAATCTCCTGTTCAGAGAAAAAGTAGTTTTGAATTTAATAATTCATCTTCCGCTATTATCTGGTATTACATATATAGTGAGTAATAGAAAACATTTTACTACATATGCAGTATTATTTTTTTTCAAATATTCTTAAGAAAAATAATATGGAGATGGAGGAAACCAAATGGTATATAAGTATTTTGGTTTTAAAACAGTTAGAAATACTAAAAATGTGTACTTCTCTAATGCAATTTTCTAAGACCTTTATCCTATACCATCTTCTTATTTGGAGGACATCTTGAAGTTCTTAAAATATGTATGAATTTAAACCGCTTCAGTTAAGAAAACAAAGAATATCCCATTACCCATAAAACGAAAGATTAAAGTATTACGCAAACGCTTTTTGCCCTCCCCCTAGAATTTATCTAGCTTTATACAGTGAAGAAAATATGAAATATCGTTACAATAAAATGCTTGTTCCTTTGACTAAAAATAAGCTTATACTTAAAATGAAATTATTTCTCTTCAGCGATTTCACTTGTTTAT
>CM063498.1:60998535-61081035 GCA_032207245.1 Pardosa pseudoannulata
ATACACATGTTCGTTCTTCATTACTTATCACATAGACCATAGTTAATGCACATTTATTCCCTAATTTATTCAGGCAGTTGCAGACTTTTAAAAGTAATAAGTTTTATGGTTGAGAATTTAAATTTAGTTATTTCAGTATAATAGACAATTTCACAATCATTCAAAAGAGTAGTAATGTTCAGGAATGATTTTATTTCTTTTCGTGTACCTAATTACCAAATACCTTCTAAATGAATAACGATGTTTTAGATCTAATCACCATTTTCATGAATAATATGTAGAGTATTTACGGATAACAGCGGAATATTAATTGCGTATATTTAAAATGTGTGTTAATTTTAATTATCTAATTTTATTTGTTTGAGAACTCTTTTAAACAGATTCTATGACTGTAGCGAATTATGTGTAAATTTTAACACCATAGTTAAGTATGGTAGTCATCAGTATGCTACCAATAGCGAAATGAAGCATGAAGGCCATAAAAGAACTTACTGGAAGATTAATACTTTTTCTAAAGGCTAATATATGTTTATCATACTTAGTGTTGACTGAAGTTTTATTTTCTTTGGAAGATGACACTTATGACACAGTGCATATTATGTATATATATATATATATATATATATATATATATATATATATATATATATATATATATATATATATATATATATATATATATATATATATGTGTGTGTGTGTGTGTGTGTGTGTGTGTGTGTGTGTGTGTACTGTGACGTCCTGAAGTAGGGGTAGGCGAAGCTGTCAATGATAGAGGCTGGACAACTGTTTACTCTGGAGTAAATACTTTATTCGAGTGAATAATTATGTACAGCTCTGTACAGGTTTCAGTAGATTCTAAATCTTCTGAGATCTCGTGCTGAGATAACATTAACACGATTACAATGCGTGGGTACAGTGAAACTAGCTCTTCTCGAACACTGGAACAGTTCTCTGATTAGTGCCGGCACGAAACGTTAACACTATAACCTCCGGGCTGACGATCAGTACAGTCGACTTCCACACTAAGGTTCAAACGCTCAGAGTGCGTATCAGGCTGGAGTTCGTTGAGGAAACTCAGTATGCAAGATGATCCAAAATGAGAGTAAGGGTCACTCTCAGCGACCTACTTCTGAGCACGAAGTAGAAAAAAAACATTAAGATAACGGGAATGAGATCCCAAAGTCGAAAGTCGACTTCTTAGCAAAGCAGAGACGCTGGCGGTCTCTAAAGCAAGCAAGCTCCGGAAATTGGGAAGACGAGTGGACTCCTCTCGAGGTCCACAAAACAACTCTCAAGAAAAAAGCCCCCTTCTTGGCTCATTCAATCTTCTTTTATAGGGGTCCCGATTCCCTTCACGTGATTCTTCCTGAACCTTCCAGACCCAGGGTGACGCGATCTTGCGGTCAACTCCCCGTCTGGATCAGCTGATCCGTTTCCACATGTGGCCGAAAGTTTGTCTTGAAGTCAACCATCATAACAACTTAAATTCCTTTGCGGCACCTTTAAAGGGGAACAGATGTAAACTACAACATCGCTCGATTAATAATTATTACTATGAGTTCTTTGACAGTAGCAGACATGATAAAGTAGCAGACACGCTGACTCCAGCTTACCGACAGTATTCAATTACGTCCATTTAAGTGTAAGTCGTGGGTTTGTTGATGGAACCTAGTACACAAACGGCTATTGTTAGGAACCGGGTAATCAACGCAAGGTTTCTACCTGACCCCCTTCAATTTTGATTAAATTTGGTATAGTAAGTGACTTCATGGTAATAAAGAAAATCCCCAAATCTTATGTTCAAATAATAATTGGTTTGGGAGTTATAAGGCTTTAAATTTGCCAGATTTGTCTAAAAAGTACACTATCGGCATACCTTTAAATTACACTTGCTACTCACCTAATTAAGCTAGAGATATGTGCAAGGTGTTATTTTAAACCTTTTTTAATAGGCTTTCATATGATATACAACACATGATGACTTGAAAATTTTTTTAAAAATTTAAATTTAAATTAAAATTTAAAATTTAAATTTCTCAAAAAGCCAAGTTTTTAAAATTTTGAAAAAATCTCAAAAATTGCTCATATTATTGTTAATTAATCCTCAAAGTTTCATGTTGGGATCATAATGGGATCACAAGCTACAAAAGTTTTTTGTTTGATATATTTACTATTGCAATAACGAAAATGAGAACATGCATTCATTACTTTTAATCTAACTCATCTGTATAGGATGGCATTAATGTTTACACACTACCTTATCGACATATACTCTAGTAAATAGTACATTTAACATTTGTGAAGATTTTAGAATGAAGAAAAATTATTAAAGTGCATTACTTTTGATGGATGGTGCTACTTATTTAGTTGAAACTGGTAGAAAGCTTTATGTGTTTTTTAGAATTTCTACTTCAGAAAGAATATACATTGGTCCTGTTGGAGTTAAAGGATCCACCTTACACATAACATCGGAAATTGGAATCCATAGTACATCTGGCTTATATAGATATAAAAAAAGATGGTGATGGTCCAGATGAGTGAAGGAATGTCACTTTTACCTCTTCAGAGTTTTTCTCTTCTTTCTCTTAACATAAATGTAAGCCACCAGTTGCAATTATAAACAGCAGTAATATAGCCATTTTTATCAGCAAATAGAAGCTTTTATTGTGATGCTATCGCAGTTTGCATCAATAAATCTTGTGAAAAGGAAAATGTCTTCTCAAAGACTTTTGTTTTTGATTCTGTGGGTATAAAAGCATGATATTTCTGAGTCCCAGGAATTGCAAAAGCATTTTTAAATTGGTCATCTAGAAATATAGCTGTAGAAACATGTTCTTCTTGGGTTGAAAAAAAAATGTATTCCTGTGATGTTTTCCTGTGCCCAGTTAAAAAGTTGTTGTGGTGTAAGTATTTGATTTTTATATGGTCGTTGTAGGCTTGCTCAAGCCGCTAACTCTTGAGTGTACCTCCTACCCCATCACAAGGTCCTTTACCATGAGCTGTTGTCCAAAAATGCCATTCTGCCTCAATGCCAAAATCTTCCTTATGTAAGCATAAATTGGCAAAGTTTTTCTTATTTATATATTGTGCAGATGACCCATCTGAGAAATAAAATATTTTCCTTGCACTTTTTTTTAAATTCTGTCTTAAAAAAAGTAATAAGCTTCTTTTGAAAACAGTAAACTGCTACTGTATTGGGCTTCAAACAGTCTTAAATTACAATGTATGTAAAGTGGTCAATTCCAAACTTCCCTTTGTAATATACAACAAATGGGGGAGTTGTAGATTGAACATTAGTCCAGTGGCAGCTCTGGGCCTCATCCTGTATAACAAATAAGTAATTTTCAGCAAAATCAAGAACTACAAACTCTGAATCTTTTAAATTTCCTTTTATATTGTTTATAAATGAATTTTGTTGTTTCACCACAAAGTAATGATAAACTAATACAGACATTTTCTCACAAAATAAGTCAATAAATTCTGATGCTGACTTTTGTATTGTTTCTAAAGAGCTCCTATCAACAGAAATCCACTGATTGAAAATGACCTTTTCCACCATATTTTCATCGAATGTTTCACCAAGTATGGTTTTTAATTATGTAGTCCCAGAACATGATGTACACTCTCCCATGTGGCAGCTGACTGATGCTGGATTACAAATCATCATAGCAAAGGCAGTCCTTGTATGTGTTAATTTTTCCATGTGTTAATGGAAGCTAATTTGGTATTTTATAGCTTGTGATCCCATTATAATCCCAATGTACTATGTCACAATGTATGAAGCCAGATGTACTATGAATTCCAATTTCAGATGTTATGTGTAAGGTGAATCCTTTAACTCTAACAGGACCAATGTATATTCTTTCTGAAGTAGAAATTCTCAAAATACATAAAGCTTTCTATCAGTTTCAACTAAATAAGTAGCACCATCCATCAAAAGTAATGCACTTTAATGATTTTTCTTCATTCTAAAATCTTCACAAATGTTAAATGTACTATTTACTAGAGTATATGTCGATAAGGTAGTGTGTAAACATTAATGCCATCCTATACAGATGAGTTAGATTAAAAGTAATGAATGCATGTTCTCATTTTCGTTATTGCAATAGTAAATATATCAAACAAAAAACTTTTGTAGCTTGTGATCCCATTATGATCCCAACATGGGACTTTGAGGATTAATTAACAATAATATGAGCAATTTTTGAGATTTCTTTCAAAATTTTTAAAAACTTGGCATTTTGAAAAATTTAAATTTTAAATTTTAAATTTAAATTTAAATTTTTAAAAAAATTTTCAAGTCATCATGTGTTGTATATCATATGAAAGCCCATTAAAAAAGGTTTAAAATAACACCTTGCACATATCTCTAGCTTAATTAGGTGAGTAGCAAGTGTAATTTAAAGGTATGCCGATAGTGTATTTTTTAGACAAATCTGGCAACTTTAAAGCCTTATAACTCCCAAACCAATTATTATTTGAACATAAGATTTGGGGATTTTCTTTATTACCACGAATCCACATACTATACCAAATTTAATCAAAATTGGAGGGGGTCAGGTAGAATTTGTTCTAAAATTGTGTTGATTTCACATGGACCGAATGTTTCTACCTGCCGCTAACAGTAATTGTCGGCTGTGAAAGGTCACCTTCCGTTCTTCTTTCGCTGGGGTCATCTAACGGATCGTTACAATATACATACATACATACATACATATACATATGTATATATATATACATATATATACATATATATACATATATATATATATATATATATATATATATATACACAAACATATATGTGTGTGTGTGTGTATCTATACATATATATATTAGGGTACATCAAACATCCCCTTTCAACAAACCACTTTGTTCTCAAACTGAAAATGTTCTACTATTCAAAAAGATCTGCAATGCGAAATATTTTTGTTTTCTAAACAAATTTAGAGTGTTCTTTCAACGCAACTTTCATAATTCAGATTTTCCACATAAAATCACTAAATTTAATAGTTTTGTTACCTAACTACTTTTATAAATTGTTAAATATATTTTATAATATTCTAGGAATGACTATTTTAATGAAAAAATGGATCATGAAGATATTAAATATTAAGTATATAATGTTAATAAGTAAATTATACACCCGACCCAGCTTACGCCATACGGGGATAATATAATGTTAAATAAAATTAAATGTCTAAGGTAAGCTACATTATTCGGAGATCTGAGCTAAATAATATAAATAACGTAAAACAGATGGAAGATAAACTAGCCTTAAAGTTTCCTTTACGTTTTGTGTATGTAGAAAAGCAAGTAAAGAACGAAAAAAAGACTTTTCTTTCCTTTAGCCTTAGGCAATACAAATGGCTTGTAGTTGCTGCCTAGTGATCCTCTGTGTTAAATATATTTTATAATATTCTAGGAATAACTATTTTGATGAAAAAAATGGATCATGAAGATATTAAATATTAAGTATATAATGTTAATAAATTAAATGTCTAAGGTAAGCTACATTATTCGGAGATCTGAGCTAAATAATATAAACAACGTAAAACAGATGGAAGATAAACTAGCCTTAAAGTTTCCTTTACGTTTTGTGTATGTAGAAAAGCAAGTAAAGAACGAAAAAAAGACTTTTCTTTCCTTTAGCCTTAGGCAATACAAATGGCTTGTAGTTGCTGCCTAGTGATCCTCTGTGTTAAAAATATTTTATAATATTCTAGGAATGACTATTTTAATGAAAAAATGGATCATGAAGATATTAAATATTAAGTATATAATGTTAATAAATTAAATGTCTAAGGTAAGCTACATTATTCGGAGATCTGAGCTAAATAATATAAATAACGTAAAACAGATGGAAGATAAACTAGCCTTAAAGTTTCCTTTACGTTTTGTGTATGTAGAAAAGCAAGTAAAGAACGAAAAAAAGACTTTTCTTTCCTTTAGCCTTAGGCAATACAAATGGCTTGTAGTTGCTGCCTAGTGATCCTCTGAGAAAAATATTTTATAATATTCTAGGAATAACTATTTTAATTAAAAAATTGATCATGAAGATATTTAATATTAAGTATATAATGTTTAATAAATTAAATGTCTAAGGTAAGCTACATTATTTGGAGATATGAGCCAAATAATATAAACAACGTAAAACAATGGAAGATAAACTAGCGTTAAAGTTTCCTTTACGTTTTGTGTATGTAGAAAAGCAAGTAAAGAACGAAAAAAAGACTTTTTTTCCTTTAGGCAATACAAATGGCTTGTAGTTGCTGCCTAGTGATCCTCTGAGAAAAATAAAGGATTATTTTCTCTATACTGACTATAGGTCTTCAATACCCATTCGCAATGAATTAATCATTTGTGATTTCAAATGTATAGTTAAAGATTAGTGATATTTTCTCCATGGCTAGAAAGAGATTCTTTCAAATACTTTAATGAGCACAAAACCACAGCAGTGAAGGGGGGACTTACAGCTAGACAAAAAATAATGGGTGAAAAAATTAATATAGAGTAAAAAACTAAAATGGTGGAGGAGAGAGCGTACCGTTCGTATACATCCCACGAATTTCACACTTGATTACAAGTGGCAGTTCCTAAATAAACATTTTCAGCTTAGAGCCAGAAGACTCAATCTGTAGAGACAGCTATTTTTAACTCTTTCCGACACGCCCTACTGCGATATTTAATCTTAATGGGACGTTATTTGTCATAGTCGAAAAAAAAAAGATAGCTATGAAAAAAAAGAGAAACATTTTGTCACCAGCATTATTGCTATTTCTCAGCTTTTCGAGTCAGGCCTCTGCGGCCGTTGGAACCAAAAAAATCTATTTTTACATCATCGCCAGTTTGCGGACTCTGGCTATAATTAAATATATTTTGGTATTTATTGCTTTCTCTGTTGGAAAGAAAATATAAGGAGATAAAACGTTAAATATCGCCTACGAGTAAAGCTTAAATTGTACATCTTCCATTTATTGTAACTCTTGCTACAGTGTCTGGTGTTACTCGAGCTTTAAGCAAAGTAAAAATTTTCATTTCTATTAGGCAGATCAAAATAATGTTTTTGAACCATCAGGTTTATTCCAGTGGCTTGCGGTCCATATGTGCAGGGTGTGCACTGCACACTCTGGCAAAATTATGAGGGACAATAATTTTTTGCACCTAATTCTACCTATCTTTATACGGTATATAATAAATATTATTTCTAATATATTCAAATATTATGTTGATTTTCTTGCTTGTATTCCAGCAGTGCGTGCGGTACTAGATGCTGCACCACGTAGCGCGCAAACGAACATAGGAAGTTCTGATGTGTACGCACTGTTTACTAAATTGAAAATCACGCTTTATATGTATAGAAGAACAGCATACTATGGCACTGAGGCAAGTGCAGCTATTTTTCCTGCACTTGGCATTCAGAATCATCCGAAGGTACGGTTTATTAAGCGTTGTATTAGAGCGGGGACTTACGTGCTGAAGCGATTTTGGTTTTTTAACTGATTAACTGGCCATACGATTGCAGACGGTTAATGTTTAAATTTATACATTGTTAGAATTTGTTTTCATAGAAATATAAAAGAAATATTTCATCAATATAAAGTGAAATGTTTTAGTGTAGTAAATTAATTTCGGTGATGTATTATATTTATTGAAATAATTAGCTGAAAAACAATGTTGTTTTGTTTTAAAGAAACGAATTATAACAGAACAGTCCAAATTTTGCCATTCATTGTGTCTTACAGACAGTATATAAGTTATATCTGTAACACAATATACCTGGTTTTGTTTTTAAAAATTGTCAAGATGTTTTTCGCAGAATATATGATTTCTAAATGTTAAAAACAACTAATAAATATAATTTAATCCACAGACCGAACAAGAAACAGCTCGCTCTATTGTGCCAGCGTGCAGTGAAATCCTCTGCACGTGGAACAGACGTTCGGTTTGTTGGCACCAATGAGTATCCGGATGAGGCACAGCAGCGTCTGGCGCCACGTGATGCTACGTTTGCTGAACATATAAAAGTTTTTCGTGGAAGCCCGAATCGCTCCTTTTTCGACGCCGATATGATACCATACAACAAAAGACATGAATTTTGCTTCAGTGCTAGTAGAATTCTCATGTTTAGCTGTTTGTATAGTTATAACTCGACTACTCGTAGGTAAATATTTTATTTATTGTATTCTTTAAATTTATATTCATAATAAATAACCCGTTTCAGAATGGAGAACTCAGATGTCTCAATAATTAAAGATTTATTGGAAAATCCATGTTATCTGCACACCCTGTATGAAAATCTACCGCACGCCACTGGTTTATTCATTTTTGTCTTATTTTGGTTCGAGTTAAATTCCGCAAAATGTTATGAAGCTCGAATAAAATGGTAGATTTTACTTTAAAAAAATGTAAATTTGTATAAATACTACACAAACAAATGGACGGGCAGTTTACTAACTTTAAGATTTAAGAATGTATAAATCCCTAACTTAAAGTCACTTTATAACAATGTAAAATGTTAATACAGTGGACACAGCTTAATGTGATCACGGTTGATGTTATTAATCGCTTATTGTTACCGAAATCACTTGGTCCCGATTTTCTCTACAAATGTTAAATATATCGCTTTATGTGATCATGACATCGATTAATGTTATCAGTTTTCGAACCTCATTTTAACTGGCAAAGGAGTATTCACATTGTATTCAGAAGAAATCCATTCTTTTCTTTCCCTTCGCTGTTATTTGAATTTCCAAGAATTCTTACTCTTCCACCCAGGGAAATGGAGAATGAAAAAAAAAGTTGGAAATTACACGTTCTTGGAATTTTTCAGAAATACGCATACCCTGCTGGTGGTCAATGATTGTCAGATAAGCAGAAGGCTACATATTCTTATTGGAACTGAGAAGGAGCATATTCACATTTTATGCCTTGCTCGCTTACATGCAGCTTGTCGATATGGAAGCCGGAAAGTGAAATGATTTAACATTAAAACAAAAAACCGAAATTTTAAATCATTATGACAGGTTGATGGAACTAATGAGTCAGATGGAAAATCTCTTGATATTGAGCCACCTCTTACAAGTGCTGAAATGAGAAATGCATTGAAAGTGTGGAGTACAAAACCACTCGGATCACTGTAAAAAGCATTATGATTACGAACAATTTATCCATGAGCTTCTTAGAAAAAACTGTAGATAGTCAACAATTGATGAATTTTTTTTATTATGTATACAATTCTTATGTTTTAAAGGGTAATAAACAGTACATAAATATAAGATGAATTTTTTTTAATTTTTTTTTAATTTAGTAAGTGTGAATTAAAGAGGGGAGATAAATTTATCTAATTTTGCATATCGTTTATTGTTATCAAGCGGTTATTGATATCAAAATCACGGTGTTCCAAACTGATCACATTAAGCGTAGTCTACTGTATTTATTGTCTGAATGTACCGTCTTTTATTTCTTTTAGAATCAACCAGTCCTCTTATGAGGATCCTTGAATTTTCTTAACAGGATCATGCTGAACGAATTGTTTTTCCTAATGGTCTAGAATGTAATTTAAAGTATGACAAATCCAAGGCCGTAGGCAGGGGGAGAGATTTGGGGGACAGGTCCCCCCCCCCCGAAACTTTGAAAGACCATTTTGTTGATAGACAATGTCCCACTTTTGTGTGTTTATGGGTTATCTGCCTAGCTGTTAATGAACAAGGACAGTTATTCTCTTAGAAAAAAACCGCTGAGACCATAAAAGTTTTGCTAGGCCACTGGCCGGAAATACAACATTGTATTTTTGGCATTGTATTCTGAAAATACAGTGTTTATTCTTACATCAATTGAAGTATCATTCACAAATAAAGATGTCTTTCTCCCTCGGTCCCCCTCCGAAAATAATTTCTGGCTACGGCCCTGGACAAATCACATAATGACAATTTCTCTTTGATTTTTGTGTAAGTGCTATAGATGATTAACACGGTGGATCTATTTCCTTGATAATGAATTCTAACCTATGAAAAAGCTTTCTACCGTGTTGTAATGTTATTTATTTCTGCATATTCTTCTTACGCGATATCAGTATTGCATCAAGTATATAATCCCATAGCTGTAAAAAGAAAAATGCGAATTCTGTTTATTCTAAAGTCTAAAAGTACCAAAAATAATGTAACTGTCGGAATAGCATACTAGATATTAATTTTTTGAGAGAATCATGTCGTCATGAAAGAAGCTCTTTCTTAATTTAAAACTACCATTTTGAGAATAGCACTAAACACTACGTTATATAAATCTTATTACCCTAATTAATGTTGTTAATGAATTGATATATAGTTTTTCATCAATATTTAAAAATTACTAAAATAAAAATCATTCAAGAAAAACGATAAGGATACGATAAGAAAAAATTTCTATCTATTAGAATCTTTGGAATTCACTATTGAAAATTTTCTCACCGTTTAATTATTCATACATTATCTGGAAGAAAAATATGTTTCCTGTGTTTACTTTGCAGTAAAAACTGTTGGATGAAGGAAAGAACATATTTTGTAGGAAGGCACCCCCTCTCTTTGTCAACAAACACTTATCCAAAAGCAATTTTTCAGTCACAGCAAAAACTTTTCTATTCTTTTCCAAAGAATTGGTTAAGATGGAATAATTTTTACCATAAATATTAAGATCATAAAAAGTCAAAAATTTTAAAATTTAGAATATCTATAATAGTGTAATAAAATAATTATTTTATATTATTTCAATTTAGAAAAAATATCTTGGTGCATATGCCCCTTTGCATTCTCCAGTTTGATACTCCAGTGAACTGTAATCCTCATACTTACGACAGAAAATACTTTTGGAAACTATGTTAAATCTGATAATCAATCTAATTTAGTCAAACTAAAAATTAAACAGACTTCTTAAACAGTCTTAAATTGTAAAAAAAAAAAAAAATATGGAATTGTAAAAGTTATCTTTGCAGAGTATCAGCAATGTGTTTTAAATGTAAATGAACATAAACAAACTTTTAAAAATAAAACTAACGTTTAATTTACTTAAAACATACAAAGAAAAGGTTTAAGGCAAATAAACATAGTATAGAATCCTTTAAACTGGTAACTTAAACTGTTAAACAATATTACTACAAGTAAAAGAAAAGCATTGAAAACGATTACAAAAATGAATACATTTGACCTTACTAAAATTTAGGCTAACCCAGAACCTCATAAAGCGAAGTTGTTTTGCACTCCTCATTACGCAGATCGACTTCTCAAGCCACAAACAAGTTAAAATGAACCGCTTAAGTAAGAACTTGTGTTATTAAATTCGTTGGGATAAATTTCCCTTACCCAATTAGAAGCTGATTATTTTATGGAGTTGAGAAGTCGGCCTGGCCAAAGGTTAGATTAAGACACGTACTTTTGACTAGTATTTTGTGTATGAGTGAACAAACCAAGGTGTTTCATTTGGCAACAAAATCGTGTCAACAAAATCGCATTTCATATACACTTAATATATGGTCATTTGCTGAAAAATGTGTTTAAATACCTTGTTAGTCATGTAAGTTTACTAACGATAATCTGTGGTCGCTAGCAGCAAAATTATTCTAGTAGACTCGTGAATTTCTCACATCAAAAAAATGTTAAACTTTGTTAAAAATGCACCAAAAATAAATAAAAATCAGTTATGTTTATATATCCTCACAGAATAAACCTGAAAATCTATAGTCATTTTTTAACTACATTATGCAAAATTCTATAGCAATAAATATGTTAAAATAAACTTATATACAAAATTACTTTTACATAATCAACAATAATAATATGAAATGAAATAACCTATCAGTGTGATTCGTTCTTACAGGAAATGTGTTAAATCAAGTCTAATTAGCATTATCAAATCAAAAGTAACCAGACTGCTTTTGATATTCAAATCTAGGCCTACGTCATCCGAAGTTAGATTAAAAGCTTTGAGGAAAGTAAATGAGTGAATTTCTAAAACACAGCGTTATATTTAATTGCGTAAGAACTCTAATCAATTTGTTATAACTTCAAAGTATCATTTATAATAATCTGTGAAATAGTGACGCATAGGCCGTTTAGGAGCAGGGCAGCCAATCATTTAAACAGCCAGATGTCTGAATATTTGAAGACAGATCATCTCAACGTCAAGAAAGAATTAAAAAAAATAGATATGTTATAAGAAGAACTGGGCAAGTCGCAAAAGAATGACAACTGCTTGTGATTGAGCTTGAAGATTCCACTGGAATTGCTGTACACGGCAAATGGTCTACAAATAGCTAACAGCAAGCAAGAGACCTCTATGCCAGAAAGACAAATATATGTGTTTCACTGTCTTCGCAAAAAAAATATGGAGCACTTTAATTGATGTAAAGATCATCGGTAAAGGAGTGATCCTGTGTTCCCTTTGCTGAAGTCGAGATTTAATTTTACAGATAACTTTAACCCTTTAAAGTTCATAATTAGAAATTCTTGGATATTTAATGGGAATCGTTTATGATATTACCTATGAACCTTATAAAGGAGAAAATTAATGAAAACAAGTATATCAGGAGTTGTAGATGTGAGCAGTAGTTTAACTGTAAAACCCTCCCCCTGTACGGCTTGAAAATAATACTTCCATAAAATTTAAATTATATTTGAAAAATAATGAATAATTATCATTAATATTATGCAAAAAATAAATATATAAACCATTTATAAGTGTTGTTTCATGTAAGCACTTTTATTTGGGATTATAAAACACGAAAAATATAATTCCTGATTGTTTCAAGCAAAACAAGTTTAAAAGTGTATATTTGAAAGTGAAAAATAAATAATGTAATTTGCTAACATCTATAGATAGTTATCAACTAACATCTAAAGATAACATCTATAGATAGTTTGATAAGTATCAAAAACGTAGAAAATCTAAAAAGTCATTCATATATCTTTAAACAGAAGAGGAAAAATAATTCTAACAGCTAGTTTCGCTGCGAAACCACTGTCCTTTTAAAGGGTTAAGAGTGCTTGAAATGTGAAGGGAGTCAGGAACACGAAATTATCACAAGCTTTATAGAATCCGACTGTTTCGGTAGTAAAGGTGGGATGGTATGGGGGAGGGAATAATGATCGATAAAAGTATAGGGAATAAAAATGTTCCTACACGTTTTCAACAGCGGGGTAAGATCTTAGAGCATCATGTAAGACTCTTCAGGGGTGCATATTGACTCGGCTTTATGAACAATAATGCTCTTTAACATCGAGCCAACCTCTTTAACAAATTCACTGAAGATGAAGAAGACATTGAGCGAATATCGTATCTAGCATAGAGTCCTGATGGTAACCCAGTAGAGAATTTATAAGACAACCTAAAAAAAAGCAATGTGTTGTAGACATCCTGTCCCTAGAGATATAAATGTTCTGAAGATAGCATTACTGGAAAAGTGGAGCTTAACTCCCCAACCTGAGTTCAACAACATTATTGTCAGCATGAAAACGTATACACAAATCACATTCATATATGGATATCACATTTCATATTACATATGTAATGTTTCATTTTTTTATTATTCCTTTATTTTCTGTACTCTTTTTGTCATTTTATATAAACTTTTTTATTGTTTCCTGCTGCAATTATATATTTTATACAGTGCTCTTAATTTTTTCCTTTGTATTTATGATCACAATGTTCTTTATCTTACAAAAAAATTCATAAAATTACAGTCTCCACAGTTTTGGTTTTGGTTTGGTTTTTGGAGTGCTACGGTCTACTTTTTGCAACACGAGGGCTAATGAGAGCGAGACCTACTGCTTAAAGCCGATTCCGAACGGCTACGAACAGCCATGCCATAGTGGGATTCGAACCGACCAACTCCGGTTCCGAAGGCCAGCACCCTAACCATTCGGCCGTCGTTCGGCACACAGTTTTGGAGAAATCCATGCATTTAAGCATGTAAAGATAATTTTAGGCATAGGTGTATTTTTTCATATACATATACATATATATATATATATATATATATATATATATATATATATATATATATATATATATATATATATATATATTGTAATTTATACATTTTAGTATACCCACAAAGTATAGATTTTCTACGTGAACTTTAAATATTTAACTCAAACATTACGAAACGTAAACTTCGATAAGAAGTTCCACTAAAAAAATTTGTTTTCCGACTTGAATTGTAGATGTTCATCAAAATATCAAGGTCGAGTTTTTTGATGATTGCAGTATTTTCGCAACGCATATTTTGAATACGACAGAGATGAAAAAAAAATACCTAAGCACTGACGCGTAAAGCTTTCTTCCGTTGTCTAAACATTTTCAAGTGTGCAGAGGAAGAACTCACGCAGAAGACGTTGCAGACAAAACAAGAGGGAAAAAGTAAGCGCAACCCCAAGTGTTACTTTATATACACTCGAAGGTCTCACTTATGAAGATATCAATGAAAAAGTAAATGAAAATTTCTCAAAATCTCTGGAGCAATAAATGTCAACACTTGTATAGAAAAAAATACGCTGCGAAAATTACATAAAAATGATATTTACTTTAAAGTTTTTTTTTGTTTATATGTTTGTGTTTTATTAAATCAAAAAGTTTCAAAAGGAAATTTAAGAAAAAATATTATATGCAAGAATAATATCGAAATAAATCAGGCAAAAGTATGTAAACAAATTTTCTACCAAAGCGAGAAATGATAATAAAGCAGAAAAAAATTACGAAAATTCGTAACGATATTTTACAAACAAAAAAGAGTTTATTAAAAATAACACTACGAATTTTCATAAGTTTTTTTGTTATTACTATCGTTATTTCTCTAGTTGGCAGAAAAACTGGTTGTTTATCTAAAACGCTCAGTTATAATAAAATCATTGAAAAAATTGTGAAACGTTTTACTTAAATTGCCGTTCTAGATTGTGTGTAAAAAATAATTTGTTCTGTGGGATTTTATTAGATACATAACTTAAAAAGAAGTCTTAGTACATGTTAGAAATGCATTTCTTTCTATATGTATACAGTCAAACCTGTCTATCTCGAATCTCTTGGGAGTAAAAAAAAAATTCGAGATAAACAGGTTTCGAGATACACGGGTTTTATGAAAATATACTAAAAAAAATTCTTTACACAATACAAAATATTGAAAATTTGAACTACCTTTAGTTATATTTACATGCAAGGGTCTTTTTTATTATTATATAGTACTGGGTGGAATTCCAAATTTAGTGGCGACTACGGTTTTCTTCATAGAAGGGTTTTCCTTCAAAAATGACAGAATTTCCTTTTTTTTCAATGGTTAAAACATTTAATTTTCTTTCAACACCTGCCATTTTTAGCTCTAAAATTGAGACAGCAAGATGCGAGATGATACTTTAGTTATTAGGATATAGACTGAGAACAGTTCTATTTCCAAAAAGAAATTTCTCCCGTCTCCTATTCCCCCCTCCTCAACTACGATCCCTTATTTCAGAGCAGAGAACTCGATTTTAGTACAATTCTCACCCAGTCCTCGACCAAACAACCCTCCGAGAGAGAAAACTAGAAATGTATTTCCTGGAAATAGAAACTTGTGCGATTCTCAACCCAATAAGTTTCTAAACTGGAATGTTGAGTTTCTTATGAAAATTCGAGATAGACAGGTTTGGAAAAAAATAATTTGAGATAGGTTTGGAAAATACCTTAAATTTTTATTCAAAATTTAGGGAAATTGAAAAAATTCGACATAGATATGTTTTCGAGATAGGCAGGTTTGACTGTATATACTTCGGTATTTTATATGACTAAAGTCTTTAATAAAAACTTACGTTATATAAAATGTAATCAAACATTTAACTCCTGTTTCAACTCTTACAAAATAATAAAACAATAGATCTTAATAGATTATAATGAATGTAGTAATGAATGTAATGAATGTAAATGAAAAAAATAGAAACATTTTATATGTTGTAAGATGACTTAATTAGAATAAAAATATTAACCAATAACTCAAATTAAAGTGATCTCAAACTACAATCTGTAGAATAAATTAATTATTCAAGAATCTCTGATAATGAGAACTTCAAAAGTTTGAAGGAAAGTGGAAGTAGGATTACATTACAGCTACTTGTGTGTTCAGTAATAAAATAAAAACATATGTTCTATTCCTCAATAATATATAATTCATTCTATTAGTAAATCTAAATGCTCCTAAATGCTAAGTAATGTAAAGGTATAATTGTTAGTGAAATAAAAATTATTTAATATTTTGTTTATGTCACGTGTTCCATATTTTTATTTTTATATAGATACCATTTTTGTTGTGAAATAATCTTGTAGAAAACGTAGGTATATTTCTGTTAGCTGAGTTTAAGATTGCCAAATATTTCCTCACATAGCAATTTTACACATTATAATTGATCTTAAATTGACATAGTCAGCAAAATCTCGTACTAGTTTTAAAAATATCACGTGATGTCACTAGATATACGAGGGACTGCGACCATATTTTCTTTTACGAAATGATATTGTTTAGACCAGGGATAACTTGTTATTTCAAAGTTTTGGTTTGGATTACTATGGTATATTTTCATATATCAGGACGAATGATATCGAGACCTACTGCTTAAAGCCGATTACGAACGGCTAATGACATCCCTGTCCACAGCAGGATTCGAACCGAACTTTGATACCGAAGAGCAATGCCCTGTCCATTCAGTAATCATTTGACATTATTTCAATAGATGCGTATGTAGATATGTTACAAAATACCTTAATTCTTAAGCCTTTGCCGAAATCAATTTAAGTTTCAAGTAATTAATTGTTATTCAGACACTTTAAGGCTTAATTCCTGAAAACTTTTTTTCCAAATAGACTTAGTTCACTTTGGTTTTCAATACTTCATATATACCTAGATAGAAGGTTGTGGGCGAAAGCAGCTAAAATAAATTAAATACGGATCTTTCCTCATTCTCAAAAATTTCCATTTAAATAAACAGATTCTATTCTGACACTTTGATCTTTCTGGCCTCAAACACACATTTTTCAGAAAGAAATATGTTTTTTTATAGATGCCTAGGATATCCGATACATTTGAATCAAATTTTTGAACGCCACCGCATTTTCCGAAAATTACTTCTGAAGTTTAATCTTTGAGTTAGATGCATACAAATAGAAGCTAAAATTTATTATTTGCCAAAGTAAATTTACTTTAACATGTTTTGGAGAAAAATACTGAGAAAACACTTCGCAGAATCTCATTTGAATAACATTTTAAAGGAAAATATTGATATCTGATACATTTAATAATAACAAAAATTTGTAATGTTTATTTAACATTTTTAACCTGACGCTACGAAGAAGAGATAATATGTGAAAACACAGTATGTAAGGATTTTTATGTTATTTTTACAGATACCATCCACAGGAATGTTTCTACCAAAATATTGAAATCACAAGTTTCATTGTTGTTATAGTTGAGTGTGATTAGTTAATACTTACAGAAAAAAAATTCTTGCTTATTTTCATATTTCAATACTAACACTCAATAAAGTTTGTTACTTGTTTAAAAAGCCGTTATAAATTTACCTCAATTAAACTTCTGTCATTCATGCTACGTATATGTTTTAGCATTCGAATTTTCACAGTGTTTAAATAAATACAATCGTCTTTCGATTTATCGACGTTTTTACTCTCGAATTTCTAAATAATTTCTTAATATTTATATTAATGAGAGTGCTTTGCCACCTATGCTACTTGGCAGCATGAATAAAAATTATTTATTGCACGTTATGTATACATACTGAAATATATACAGATTACTCCCCCCTCCATTAAATCTACCTCGAAAATATCCCTTAATAGCCTTCAATCTTTCCCCCTCTAAACACACACACACACACAGCAAATAATCCTTTAGCTTCAGTTTTTCTAAAAGGAATTGATTCCCTTTGATTTTGAACTTATCATATACACCTTGACCCAAGGCTGTGGGCGACAGAGGCTAATATAAAATAATTAGTTGAATAACTATCTTTCATTCTAAAAACTACCATTTAAATAAACACTGTTTCATTTTAACACTTTGATCTTTAAGGCCTAAAGGAAACATGCTTTTAATGGATGCCAGGCATATTCAATACATTTGAATCATAATTTTGAACGCCAGCGTATTTTCTGAAAATTACATCTGAAGTTTAATTTTTGAGTTAGATGCATACAAATAGAAGCTAAAATTTATTATTTGCCAAATTAAATTTACTCTAACATGTTTTGGATAAAAATATTGAGAAAACATTTCACAGAACCTCATTTGAAAAACATTTTAAAGGGAAATGTTGATATCTGATACATTTAATAATAACAAAAATTTATAATGTTTATGTTTCATTTTTAAGACGAAAAAGAGATAATATGTGAAAACACAACATGTAAGGATTTTTATGTTATTTTTTATAGATACTATCTACAGAAATGTTTCTGCCAAAATATTGAAATCACAAGTTTCATTGTTGTTATAGTTGAGTGTGATTAGTTAATACAAAAAAAAATTCTTGCTTATTGCTCATATTTCAATATTAACACTCAATAAAGTTTGTTACTAGTTTAAAAAGTAGTTAGAAATTTACCTCAGGTAAACTTCTGCCATTGATGATACATATATGTTTTAGCATTCGAATTTTCAAAGTGTTTATTAAAATACAATCTTTTTTCGATTTGTCGACTTCTTTACTCTCGAATTTCTATATAATTTCTCAAATATTTATACAAATGAGCGTGCTTTGTCCTCTACTCTACTTGCCAAAGTGAGTAAAAATTATTAATTGCACGTTATATATACAAACTGAAATATATACAGATTATTGCCCCCTCCATTAAATCTACCTCCGAAATATCCCTTAACAGCCATCCATCCTCCACCCTCTAAACCAGGGATGGGCCAACTCCGGCCAGTCGGATGGTTTTATCCGACTCGATAGAATTTTAAGTTGCCGGTACTAGGCAAATTAAAAGAAATATATATTTATACATTATATATCCATCTCCTTTTCTGCTTTGCTTAAATATTATATCCCAAATTTATTATCTCAAGCCCAGAACATCAGCGGTCTATTTGCTTCTTATATGTGAACAAGTGTTTTCGACTTTGAACCTTAGAAAGGATAATTTCAGAAGTAGACTGACAGATGAGCATTTAGCATCGTTCCTTAAAATCATTACATTTCTCTAGGAACCTCAGTATAAGGAACTTTTAAAAATGAAATCGCACTTTTATTCATCTCATTAACGTATTTAAACCTTTAGGTACTTGTATATTGTTTTTAAAATTTTAGAAAAATTTATCCTCGCCCGCCAAATTTATTTTCTTTCGATTTTTGGCCTGCTCTCGAAAAACTTTGTCCATCTCTGCTCTAAACACACACACACAGAGAATATTTTTTTAGCTTAAGTTTTTTAGAAAAGACTTGATTCACTTTGGTTTTGAAATTTTCATATACACCTAGACCGAAGGCTGTAGGCGACAGAGTCTAGTATAAAATGATTAGTTTAATAACTATTTTTCATTCTTAAAACTACCATTTATATAAACACTGTTTCATTTTAACCCTTTGATTTTTAGGTCCTCAAACCCACATTTTGTAGAAGGAAATATGTTTTTAATGGATGCCTAGGATATCTGATACATTCGAAAAAAATTTTTGAACGTCACCGCATTTTCGGAAAGTTATTTCTGCAAATTCAGTCTTTGATTTAGAGGCATACAAATAGCTGCTAAAACATATTATTTGTCAAAGTAAATTTACTGTAACACATTTTGTAGAAAAATATAGAGAAAACATTTCCCAGAAACTCATTTGAATAACATTTTAAATAGCAGTATTCATATTTGATACAATTAATAATAACAAAAATTGTGATGTTTATTTTACATTTTTAAGCTGCCACGAAAAGATCAGTATGTGAAAACTAAACATGTAAATATTTTTATGATATTTTTACGATGCCATCTACAGAAACGTTTCTGCCAAATATTGAAATGACGAATTTTATTCTAGAGTTAAGTGTGATTAGTTATACTTACAGAAAATAATATTCTCGTTTATTGTTGATATTTCAGTATTAACATTCATTTAAGTTTGTTACTAGATTAAAACATCGTTTTAAATTTACCGCCGGTAAACTTCTGTCATAGATGATACATATGTTTTAACAGTCGAATTTTAAAAGAGTTTAAATGAATGCAACTGTCTTTCGATTCGTCGATAACTTTAATCTCGAAAATTTAAATAATTTCTTGAATATTTATACATACGAGCGGACTTTTCCCTCTACGTTACTTCCCAGTGTGAATATAAATTATGTATTGTATATTAACCGAAATTTATATAGATTAATACCGTCATTAACCCTCCGAGTGGAACACACCGAGGAATAAAGTCTCCAAAAATACGCTAAAGGTTTATTGTGTCAGTGGCCAAAGCGTTCTATGATTTTTTACTTCACCCTTTGTCGACTAGAATGGAATACGGAAAACCCACCCTTGTTATTGTCCCTTTACTTCCGGTTATAAATAGATATATAAATAGATATTATAGATTGTTAATTTTTAATACACATAAAGCTAGTCGAGTCTCGGAGATCATCCCATAAGAAATAATGGATTCTAAAAGTACAAATAAAAATATTCTTTAAGAGACTTATTTATATTTTTTTACGAAAGTCATCCAAGATATTTAAGTGGTGCAATTAGAGATACATCAGTTACGGCAAACGAAATACTTCGAAATAAAGATTTACAAAGCCATGAAAAGTTATCAGCGTCTTTGTGCTCCAGGGGGTAGGGGTGCATCCCTCAATAAATGTCAGGGAAAGAGGGGTGCAGTTCCTAAATAATCGACCTGACCGTCCTACCGCAAAACTCCATAGGGGAAAACACTAGCATAAATGTACATTACATGCATTTTCAGAGGTCGAAAATTGTACGTGACAACAGCTTTGAAGATTTCATCTGTTTTGCGGATTTGTACTTGCGAACCGCTTAGAGGGTTAAATATATCAAGGAAATAACCCTTATAGACCTCTACCTCCCTCCCCAATCCCATCCGCAAAAAAAGCAAAATAATCTTCAAAAATCCGTATTTTTACAACTTCTATATTTCGTCTTTCTTTTCTTTTTCCATGTGCCCTAACCATCCAGGTTTCTGTGTGCATTTTTCGTAACACATTGTTTTTGGGAGTATTCATAAAAAATATCCATAAGATTTCATCTATTTCACATAAACTTAGAAAATAAGCCCAATATAATTAATTCAAACACTCGGCTGTCTTCGGCATTATTTCAAATCCTGCTTATGCGTTGTAACGTATCCGGTCCCTGTTTCAGGTGATACGAGGAAGAATCAGGTGTATCTTGAATAATGAATTCATTTACACCTCTGCTATATACATCATTTCTATATACACAACAAAAAAACAATTTCAGACCACAGGTATGTGATTCGATACACGTAGGCCTGAGAAGAGATGTGCAATATCTAAGATCTGTCTCTGCCGAAATATTGGTGATCCGACGGTTTGGTTTGGAGTGCTATGGTCTACTTTTTGCAACACGAGGGTTAATGAGAACGAGACCTACTGCTCAAAGCCGATTCCGAACGGCTACGAACATCCATGCCACAGTGGGATTCGAACCCACGAACTCCGGTTCAGAAAGCCAGCACCCTAACCAATCGGTCATCGTTCGGTGATCCGACGTAAGAAACAATTCGGTAGCTCGCGCGAAAGTTTACTGAAGTAATTAAGTAGAAGGTACTCTCAATTAGATGTGATAAGTAGAGATTACAACTGGAATTTTTCGAAGAATATCAAAAAGTTAGAGTTCCTAAGGGGTATATGCAATCAATCCTGAAGAGGATTATATTAAAAGGAAACCCAAGGCACAGTGTATCGTTCTCAATCTCAGCACGAGATATGTTCCAGGGCGGTATTTTCGCTAAATAAAACTCTCCGATGGAGAGACTGGTTAAGACGACCTCCGAGGTAGCCGACGCTGGCTACTCTCAAAAGAAAAGATCCCAAGGTGGGATTACAGCTAAGGAAACTCTCCGATAGAGAGAAAGGTCAAGGCGACCTCCAAATTAGCTGGTTGCTAGCTAACTAACTCCTTCTCTAAAAAATCTCTCGTCTCTTTCTAGGGGAGGGGCCTCTAAGAGAGGGGCCTCACCCACAATTTCATTATTGGATCATCTAGCGATGACCTCACCTTCAACCAACTGGATTGGTCTGGGTTAAACAATCACCGGCCGCAAACGCAGGGGTCTCTGGAATTCGTGCCGGCTAGATCCAAAGTCGCAGCAATTCTTTTATAGTTCCGATGGTCATATTTCTGCTGTCAGCCTGGGTGCCGGGTTGTCTGGTCTAATGTTTCGCTACTATAGGACACAAAAGTCTAGACGTCGCGGTGCCGGGGAAAACAATCCCTTTGTATCCACACAAACGAAGTCCACCTCTCAAAGCAAAGTTCTTTGATGTCGACACACCGCTACAAAACGCCATTACAGCGTATATGTTTGAAAGTACCCTAATTTTTAAACATTTCCTAAAACTAAATCAAATTTCAACAAATTAATTGTTATTCAGACACTTTAAGAATAACTTCAGTAAACTTCTGAAAACTTTTTTTTTACAAATTAACTTCGTTCACTTTGCTTTTGAATTGTTTATATACAACTAGACCAAAGGCTGTAGGCGAAAGTGGCTAGTATAAATAATACTTGAGTCAATTTTCTTCATTCTGAAAAATTTCCATTTAAATAAACAACGTTCTATTTTGCCACTTTGATATTTCTGGCCTCAAATACACATTTTTCGGAAGAAAATATGTTTTTAATAGATGCCTAAGATATCCGATACATTTGAATAAAATTTTTGAACGCCACCGCATTTTAGGAAAATTACTTCTGAAGTTAAATCTTTGGGTTAGACTCATGCGAATAGAAGTTAAAATATAATATTTCCTAAAGTAAATTTACTCTAACATATATTTTGAAGAAAAATATCGAGAAAACATTTCGCAGAACATTATTTGAATAACATTTTAAAGAGCTGTATTGATATTTGATACATTTAATAATAGCAAAAAGTTGTAATGTTTATTTTACATTTTTAAGCTGTCGCTGCGAAGAAGAGATCGATATGTGAAAACTTAACATGTAATTATTTTTATGCTATTTTTATCGATACCATCGCACAGAAATGTTTCTGCAAAATATTTAAATGAAATGTTTTAGTTTATAATTGAGTTTGGTTAGTTAATAGTTACTGAATAAAATTTTGTTTATTGCTGATATTTTAACATTAATAACCAGCAAAATGTGTTACTAGTTTAAAATATCAATATAAATTTACAGCAGGTAAACGATATACAGATGTTTTAACATTTGAATTTCAGAAGTGTTTAATATAAGTACAATCGATTTCCGATTTGTCGACATCTTTTATCTTGAAATTCCGAATAATTTGTTTGAATTTTTATCATAAAGAGTGCTTTGTCCTCTGGGTAATTTGAGGGCGTGAATAAAAAATCTGTATTACATGTTGACAAAATATTTATACAGAATAGATTCCCTTTAAATCCACCATGAAAATATACCCTTTCAGCGTGCCCTTCCAAAAAAAGATGTAAAATAATATTTTAGCTTCAATTATTATTTTATGAATTTGCAACTTCTTTCTTCTGACTTTCTCTTCGTTTTTCCTTGTGACTCACCAATTCTCTTTTCTGCATTTTCAAACACGCAGAGTTTTGGAAATTTTTAAAAATTATCAAAAAGATCTCATTTATTTCACATAAACAGTAAATAAGCGCAAAATAATTTTAACATAAATAAAATCTGTAAAAATTTTAATCAAAATTAGTTGTTTGATTTTACCGAAAGAAAGAATAGCAAAATATATGGATAACAGAATAGAAAAATAACATAAATATGTCTAATTTATAAGGAACATTAAAATATTTTTCTGCATGTTATGTATATAGTGTAACATCATGGGATCTCGGGTAGCGTGCGGATGTCGAAGTGGTTATGACATGACGTACAGCTTAGAACAATAACAACGTTTATTCTTGATTAAAATGGAGTACGAACAAATTTTACAAATGGAAATCACAGAGCTCAAGTGACCTAATGCGGACCTAAAAGTCCCAGGTTCAAGGAGAACCTAATCAAAAAAACAATCTGCGGACAGGTGCTGACAAATACCGTTGTACAGGGCTGACAAATACCGTTGTACAGGGGTACAGCTGCGTCTCCTTGAGTCCCACACAAAACTGGAGAAAAGCTTTCCAAAAAAACCAACCTCTACAAGTCAAACCTCCGTTCGTTATCTTCTTGGAACTCATTCAGACGAAAAACTCACCCCGCCTGACGTCACCTTTCGCCACGTTCCATTGGGTTTTCCTTCCCGCTTTGCCGTCCTGTACCTTTTGATTGGTTCCTTCGTTGTCGCCTCACAATCTGACATTTTGGTGTCGAGTCCAACCTTCCAATCACCTCGGACATCTCAAGGCATGGTCGAAGCGAAAACCCTTTGTAGCATAGTGTCAAAAACCCAGATAGAGAGTCGCCTTGGCCTGGACTTTAACAAAACCTCTTTGTGAAGCCAATGGGGTTTAGCGACCTCACAATAATAAGGGTTAATCAGCTGTTATAATCACTTCTGAAACAACGACTGTCCTCAAATACTAGAACCAACAAATTTAAACTTTAAGAAACGACTGGAGAGAAAAAGAAATGTAAAATAAACGTTATATTATTAACTAAAAGGCAATATTGAGAGAATAAATCATTTCTTCTAGCTTACAAAATAGCAGGAGAACTCGGGGTATCAGTTGATTTATTTTACCACATTTCATTAACAAAACATATAAAGAAACATGTAAAATACAATTAATAAAAGAAAACACCTAACATCTGAACAGCAGCCATTCCATCAGTACATTACCTTCTCTCTCCCAACCGACTTTGGTCACATGACACAGTCGGTGTTCGAACGGAAGTTCCAATATTTTACTTATAGGCCGTTGGATAAAACCAGTAGTAATGTTTCTTATACAACAGATGTGCTATGTCCCTCTCTTGGAGCTTTTTTACTGTTGGAAGCCAAAAATTCTTTAAGTCACATAGGAATTAAAATCAAATTTTTCCTCTAAAGACCTATTAAACCAATAAGTTACTAAAAAAATAATAAGTCACAAGCAAAGTCAGATTTGCAAAAATATTACTGAAACAGTAACAAGGCACCAACCTCACTGATCGACCCTTTTTAGGGGGAGAGGGAGTCTAATGAGACTTGGAATCTACTTCATAAGCCGATGCCAAAGGTCTACGAGCACCCATGCCAACAGTGGGTTTCGAGCCCACGAACTTTTGTACGGAAAAGAGGAGTTTTATAATGTTAGAATAGAAGGAGTAAATTATTACGGAATATAGGTATATTAATCGAAAACAATCTATTATCCTGCATAGAAGTGGTAAGAAAAGAATTTTCAACACCTGAAGAGATGAAATGGGGGTTTGAATAATGTAAAATAAATAACATTTTGATTTAGTACTGAAGAAAAGTAGCGAAGCAGGGGCTTGGTTTTTTTTTTCTGAGCACTACGGTCTACTGTTTTGCTAGACGTTGGATAATGAGACCGGGACCTACTGCTTAAAGCCGAATCGGAACGACCGCAAAAATCTATACCAGCAGCGAGATTTGAACTCGCAAACTGTGATGACAAAAAACATCTAGCCTACCCATTAGGCTACAGTCCATCTCGAAACAGACACAAACAGCTAGTTACAGAAAACAATAGCAGGTACGTAAAATTTTGAAGAAATGTTTGTAGGATTACCCTCTACTTTTCCTAAAATTGAAAATTCGTAGTAATTTGTTAATCGATACTCAATATAAGTACTTTCCTCATATTAAAGGGGAAATTCTATACTTATTTTTTCTCATCCTGAAAGGGATAATGGAATTCCCAATCTAATTTATAGTATTTTTAGTCAACCTGCTTCAAACCTTTATGTTATTAGTAATATACGTATGTAAAGTGTTGATTATTTAACAATTATTAATTGTTGATTGCTTAAATAGTATGTAGATAAAAATATCCCATGCACATGACTTTTGCACACATATAACTTTTTGTGTATATATAGGATGCGATTTAGGTAAAAAAAAAATTAGTTATTTTCATAAGCAGTCGGGGAAGATATTTTAAAACTCATCTTCTAGTTCTTAGCTTATATTCTACTATTCAGTGAGATAGAGTTGTTAAATTTTCGGTCAAAATTCATCTAAGTGTAAATTCACTGTCACCTCAATAAGATTGGGTTATACAGAATTTATCGCTGATTTTTGTTCCCTTTTAATTGTAGGAGCACCATATGGGTAGGGAATCTTCACTTTCTATAAAGGATCAACACAAAAACATCCAAGCCTTATTCAGAAATGGAACCCCAGTCCATAGGGTGAGCGAACAGTACATTAACTACTATACAATCTAGGCGGCAAGTTTTGAAATACAAACAAGTGTAATTATTAATTATCTGCTATATATTTTAAAAATTTCCTTTTGTAATGCTGAAGACAAAGTTGCATTCATAAATTCAATGAATAACTCAATAGAGTTTTAATTTGAATTTATAAAAATTTAAACTTTCAATGACTTTAACAGTAAAGTGCTGCATTCGTTCAGTACGTATTCGTTATGGAGACGAGTCCCCGTTTCCGTAATAGAAAAATATTTTCTAAAATCCAAGAAATCAGTTTTGACAATTACTGGACTGGAATTTTGTATTTAATTCGAACCAGTTAAAAGATCGAAACATTCTACAAACCCCGCTGAAATATTATCTTTAAAATGGATAAAATTATATAGTTAAAGACATGCAATTAAGTTATGTTTGAATTTCGAAAATGACTCGCAATCATGGTGAATAGGAAACGCATGTGAATAGGAAAAATGGAGAACGTTCGACTCATCATGTTGGGATGAGTAAATTATCAATGAATAAGTTTCAAACTTTGAAACGAAGTCGAATTTATGCCAAAACCAAATTCTTCGAATTTCAAATTGCATTCGATTATAACTTGCGAATGAAGTATTTTGCATTTCCGTGGGGAGAAATTAAGACTCTTAGTCGACGAAATTTGTAAATTACATTATATATTAAGAAGAAATTGAAACAAACCGAATGCATGATACCTCGAAATAAATATAATTTTAAATGTTTGCACTGAATAAAGTCGTTTGTAATATACATGCCAATACATAAACAGATAAATAAATTTATTTATTTGTGATACGATTTTTAAAGAGGTTATAAAATGTATTATACATTTACAAACACACACCCATATATGCATGTAATAAGGAATTGAAAACACCTTTTGCAGTCATTCTTAATTCATATATGATCCTGCGACTACAGGTATGATAATCGAATGCATAGAGCAGTACTTTTCGGAACCGGACTCCATGGGATAATATCCTATTGTTGGTATGGATGTAACTAGCCCTTTGATATTGGGTTTCCGGTCTAATAAAAGTACAGAAAAATTTACAGTATTGCTCCAATATCATCTGGGATTTTTAGCACGTTAGTTTTCATTTAGTACAAGTTACTGAGTACTCCACCAGATCGCTAAAAGTAAAGCAAGACTATCATACATGGCTATAGAATATAACTCCTGCGTGGAAAATGAAATAAAAGGATGTCTTTAGTTTAATGAGGCTTTTGAAGCTTAGGAAACGAACAGAACATTGTTGGAATGTATGTTCGTAACCGTTTGATATTGGTTTCAAACAGTAGGTCCCGGTATAATGACCCCTTGTACAGAAAATTTACAGTATTGCTCCAAACAATACCGTCTCGGATTTTTAGCACGTCAGTTTTCATTTAGTACAAGCTACTGAGTACTCAACCAGGTCACTAAAATTAAGTCAAGACTAACAAACATTGCTGTAGAATATAACTCCTGCGTGTAAAATAAAATAAAAGGATGCTTCAGTTTAATGGTGCTTTTGAGGCTTAGGAAACGAACAGAACATTCAGTTACTGTTATTTACTGTTGGCATGGATGTTCGTAGCCGTTTGATATTGGTTTCAAACAGTAGGTCCCGGAGTAATGACCCCTTGTACAGAAAATTTGCAGTATTCCTCCAAACAATACCGTCTCGGATTTTAGCCCGTCAGTTTTCATTTAGTACAAGTTACTGAGTACTCCACCAGGTCACTAAAAGTAAATCAAGACTACCAAACATTGCTGTAGAATATTACTCCTGCTTGTAAAATAAAATAAAAGGATGTCTTTAGTTTAATGGTGCTTTTGAGTCTTAGAAAACGAACAGAATATTCAGTTACTGTTATCTACTGTTGGCATGAATGTTCGTAGCCGTTTGATATTGGTTTCAAACAGTAGATTCCAGTTTAATGACCCCTTGTACAGAAAATTTACAGTATTGCTCCAAACAATACCGTCTCGGATTTTTAGCACGTCAGTTTTCATTTAGTACAAGCTACTGAGTACTCAACCAGGTCACTAAAAGTAAATCAAGACTACCAAACATTGCTGTAGAATATAACTCCTGCATGTAAAATAAAAGAATAGGATGTCTTCCGTTTAATGTAGTTTCTGAGGCTTAGAGAACTAACAAAACATTCAGTTACTGTTATCTACTCTTGTCATGGATGTCCGTAGCCGTTTGATATTGGTTTAAAACAGTAGGTCCCGGTCTAATGAACTTTTGTACAGATAATTTATAGTATTGCTCCAAACAATACCGTCTCGGATTTTTAGCCTGTCAGTTTTCATTTTAGTACAAGTTACTGAGTACTTCACCCAGTAACTAAAAGTAAATCAAGACTAACAAACATTGCTGTAGAATATAACTCCTGCGTGTAAAATAAAATAAAAGGATGCTTCAGTTTAATGGTGCTTTTGAGGCTTAGGAAACGAACAGAACATTCAGTTACTGTTATTTACTGTTGGCATGGATGTTCGTAGCCGTTTGATATTGGTTTAAAACAGTAGGTCCCGGTCTAATGAACTTTTGTACAGATAATTTATAGTATTGCTCCAAACAATACCGTCTCGGATTTTTAGCCTGTCAGTTTTCATTTTAGTACAAGTTACTGAGTACTTCACCCAGTCACTAAAAGTAAATCAAGACTACCAAACGTTGCTGTAGAATATTACTCCGTGTAAAATAAGATAAAAGGTTGCCTTCAGTTTAATACGGTTTTTTAGGCTTAGGAAACGAAAAAAGAACATTTAGTTACTGATATCCATTGTTGGTATGGATGTTCATAGCCGTTTGATATCGGTTTCAAACAGTAGGTCCCGTTCTAATGAACCCTTGTACAGAAAATTTGCAGTATTGCTCCAAACAATACCGTCTCGGATTTTCAGCACGTTAGTTTTCATTTTAGTACAAGTTACTGATCAGGTCTCTAAATCAGTCACTAAAATTAAGTCAAGACTACCAAACGTTGCTGTAGAATACTACTCCTGCGTGTGAAATAAAATAAAACGATGCCTTCAGTTTAATGTAGCTTTTGAAGCTTAGAAAACGAACAGAACATTCAGTTACTGTTATCTACTGGAAAAATTTACAGTATTGCTTTAACAAATACCGTCTCGGATTTATAGCACATCAGTTTTCGTTTAGTCCAAGCTACTGAGTACTTAACCAAGTCACTAAAAGTAAATTTCAGCTACCAAATACTGCTGTAAAATATAACCCCTGTGAGTAAAATAAACTAAAATGATGCCTTCAGTTTAATGTAGTTTCTAAGGCTTAGGAAATGAACAGAGCATCCAGTAGTTTTATTTGATCTCTTTTATACAAATCAAACTTTTATTAAAATGTAGGATTACGTATCTGGACTTTTGATTCAGAATTTCATAAATAATAAATTCTTTAGTGAAACTAAAAATCCAGTGTCTATCTCAAAACCCATACGGCATTAAAATGTACTAGTTAAATTTTCTTATAAATTGTAACATTAAAAAATTCATTAAATATAATAAATAATTAATGATCCTTTTAGTTTTCTCTTATAGTTTTTTTTTACCCCATTCGCAATCCTGTTCACTAATGAGACTGAAACTGTCGTACGTGAAAAGAAAAAACTAAGTTCTCACTTGAAAAAGATATTTTGGTCATGTTTAGTACGAAAGAGAAAAGTTAAAAATTTAATTAAGCTTATCGCGATGCCACTTTTTTTTTATTAATTAACGTGTCTGAAGTGGTATTTGCGTGTTTCAGTTATAACTGGTTCCGCAACTTCGGAGAGCATTTTCTGGCAAAGTGAAGTTATTTAAAAACACCTTTGAGGGCTTCGCAGAGAATTGAAAAAAAACTGTACAATAATTTGGAGTATTTTGTTTCAAAACTTATAAAGGTGAAGAATTTGTTTATAAAAGTAAATTTTGTAAGCTGTAATATTTCATCTTTGTTTTTGAAATTTCTAATCTATTCTGTTTTTAGATTAAGATTAGAGACCTGTTTCAGCAAATGAATAGTTGTGTGTATGTATATATATATATATATATATATTATATATATATATATATATATATATATATAAATATATATATATATATAATATATATATACATATATATAAATATATGTATCTATATGTATATATAAACATATATATCTACATATATATACATATATACATATGTATAATATATTATATGTATGTATATATATATGTATATGTATATATACGTATATATATATGTATATTACATAATATATATATATAATATATATATTATAAATATATATATATTTAATATATATATATATATATAATATATAAATAAATATATATATATATAATTTTTTAAATTGCACATTAGACGATTGTATAAATACATAATACATAAACTTTATTGTAACTTTTGCAACTGAGTTTAGATAAAAAAGATTCTACATGTTACAGAAAAATTTGTGATAATGGTGCAATAACAACATTAGTTTTATAGAACAAAATGAATGGAATTCACTGAAATTTAATAATATTAAATCTAAAGTTCTTTCTTTATATGACCAATGTTTAACAATATGTTGGAGACAAAGCATCTTAAGTGTCTAAAATAATGTGTATTTTGATTCATCTTTCATTTTAAAGTAACAAGAACAATCGGAGAAAAGCAAAAAATAATTTATTATAATATAGATTTATCATAAACGTCTTTCGCTTATATGTAGTAATATAAACCTTAGCCATTGGAAAATAGTTGAATCCGTAGGGCCCTGGATTTCAAAACAAAATTTCACTTTCAATCCTGCTCTCGGCATGGCTACTCATCACTAAACGAAATCGGCTTTAACCCTTTGCCTTAAAACAACGTATGGGAGACGTGATCGTACTGCTGTGCCTAAAATGAGAACTCGTATCACACACGTGATGATTCTGTCTGGCCAAAAGTGAAAAGCTCATGTCAGACAAGTTTTTGTTTTTAGGGGATAAAGTTTTTGTTTTTGCTTTGTTGTTTGTTACAGTTTCAATATAAGAGTTGGTCGTTTACTCTTAGGCGTAATTGCAATAGATTATTATAATATATGCAATGAATAATTAACTGTTGGTGCTTAAAAGATTCTTAAAAAAATCTATAAATTTAACCTAATGGCAAAAACGAAATTTGATATACTAACGGTGCTGGAAAGTATGATTATACCTTAGAACTGAAACAGATACCGAATGCAAAAAGTGTAAAGTTGCCCTACATGTTCCTGATTGTTTCGGGAAATATCGCACACTGGAAAAAGTTTTAATTTCCTGTCATGGTTTAAAATGTTAGTAATAAAACAATACCCCTTACAAAATTTTGACTAATATTATACATTATTCATTTATAGGTTATTCACTCAATATATTCTACATAGAAAATATTTAAACGACTGAAAGTGTTTACTTTTGTTATATAACTAAAACCATAGAAATAATATGTGAAATAAAAACATTAATAAATTTTTTAACCCATATTGGACCGCTGTCCTATAAACAGGACAGCAAATAAAATTCCATTTAATAATAAAGTTATAAATATTTTCTGAGTGGATACTATTTTAACACCCTTAAAATAAACACACTTTAGCATAGTACCAAAAAAGACTGAGAAATCAAATTTTATTTTATTGTAAAATTTATTTTCAGCAACCTCTTAAAAATTGTCATTTTTTAATCTTTAATTTTATATTTATTATTATTATTATTTAAACATTGTGGAGGTTACTTTTAGTTTAAAAACAGAGCTAATAATGTAGCAAGTTTTGTTGAAAAATATATTTTACACGTGTATTTTGTAAGTATAAAAAGGTGCCCTAAAATTACGACAACGGCCCAATCCTGATTATTTTTCTATGAATTCGATATTGCATTGATAGCGCACATTCTTTTCTTATCTTTCCATGAAACCAGTTCAAACACCTCTTCACATACCTGGACACAACAAGGGGTAAATAGATGTCTATTCTATTCAAAATAATGGAGAATTTTTGCAAGACAAACTTACTTTCTTACTGACAGTTCAATAACTGCAAGAGAAAAACTTCAACAGTTTCCTTAAAATGTAATGTTGGATTTTGTTTTAACTGTTTCCCTAAATTTCATCTACGAATCAGCCTAATCCAATGTTTTAGTAGTGTCTATAAGTTTTAGTAGTGCATTGGACCGTTGTCCTATTTATAAGACAGCCAATTACATAAAAAATTAAAAATACGTTTTCAAAATTTTGGTTTTGTATACTTAGTTACACCGTATTAATGATATGGATTAAGTTTTAATAACTTACAGAAATATTTAGTTGGTGTGGTACAATATGGGTTAATAAAAATGAAATGAAATATAATTATCAAATTATGTGCTTTTATTAAATAGTAAGTGAAGTACTATTAATGTCGACTGGTTTTCTCACAATTTAGCCCGTGGTGAAACTGCTTCTGGTCACGATCCATGAGAAAAGCTTTCATCGAAAGTGGCACACACAATCGTCGCTCGATTCATAAGGCAACAGGTCAAGCAGTAGGTCCTGGCCAACTTAGAAACTCGTGTAGAAACGAATTGACCATAGTGGTCTAAACAGAATAATATCCAACTTATAATTTCACATCAACTTAGTCTTCGGCATGTTTCGATAGTCGGCTACCGAAACGTGCCGAAGACAATACCAGCTTCATGTAATATAAAACGAAAAGATATCTTAAGTTAAATATAGTTTCTTTATGAATTAAACAGCCTGTTAATTAGCTTTGATTCATTATTTTAGGACATTAGTCCAAAACCTGTGGGATTCGACTTTTTGGAAGTTAAATAACCCTTTCGACTAAGACCACCGGAAGACAGTTTCGCCTTTTTTTCCTATTTTCATCAAAATATCTTTTAAGCTTATTGGTTATTAAGTATAAATTCAGAAGTACACTTGTTAGGGAAGATAGATTGGGTTCATAAACTGCCCCAAGAATTGGGCAGAAGGTAATAATCTCAACCTTTGCCCTGACAATTACTTTTAATTCATACTGTCTCAAATTGTAATTCTGCAACTCATTACGTTATTTAATAATTGTTACTCATTTAATAATTGTTATTCATATTAGCATGCTCAAACACAAAACCTCAAATTTATAATTAGAAATAAATTTGCAATTAGAAATGAATATTTTATAATATATATTTAATATTGTGTTTGACATAATCGTCAGGCTTTAATTATGTCCAATTTGTAACAGTGAAAAGACGTCCTGCATATTATGTATTTACATGAGGATTCATAATAGTAGAAAAGTTACAGTTATGAAGTAGCAACAAAAATAATTTTATAGTTGGGTACCACCACAACTAGAAGAACTGTATTAAATAATAGCAACGTTTAGAAATGTTGAAAAGCAAACATATTTAGAGTATCAACTGAGACATTTATTTATCTTATTTCCTTATTTCACCTAATTACTGAGATGCATTTTATGATATGAAGAAGATCAGATATACCAGCCGATTTATAACAAGTAAGGTAAGCAACATTTAGATACACAGTAATTTATTAGGGGTCTTAGCAAAAGCGTTTTCCACGGGTAGTTTGTAAACAGCGTTCTACAAATGCATAGAATTCTTCACCATTACAAGGGATACCAGAAAATTCCAGAGACTGCTTCTACGAACTCATGTTGCAACTAGCCTTTTAAAAATTTCAGTATGAAAAGAAGACTAAATAACTATCTCCTCTTTGAGCATCTTGACAAAGATTCATCGGAGAATTGGCGAAGAGTGATTCGCTTGACGAGACACCGAAGTTTCTTCGGAAATTTTTGGGGAAGCAGCAATGAGAGGTGGTCAGTAACATGACATGAAGGCCGATTGAAGGAGAAGTCTTAACTACAGAAAAAGGGCTATTTAATAGACCATACTACAACTTACCCATCATGTACGTAATTTTATAACCAAGAATGAATGTATAATCTATTTTTCTTTTTACAGTGAAACATTGATTTAAGGGATTACCAGTGCTTGATTACCACTGCTTTTATATTGAATATAATGTTTTTTTCTTTATCCCCTATATAATAATAGCCTAAGTTATCTGTCCGTCTGTCCTCGAATTTATGAAGTGGTTGGACCTGGAATGGATAAAGTCATCTATATTGAATTCTTGATGAGTTAGGGTTAGCAAACTTCAAAGCGATTAAAGTTTATCTTCTTCTAAACTATCAATCCGATTCTAAAATAAATTGGTATAAATATGCTTCATATCACAGCGAAAAATACTGTCGTCTTTAAAACGTTCGAAATCCACCCCTTTCTCCCTCTTCGAGCGGTTATTGCCATTATTTCACGCCCTATTTTCCCCGGTTAAAAGCAGGCGATTAAATTGATCAATTTATCACATAATAAATAGGTAAAAATAACATTTTTCAAGCATTATGACGTCATTCCTTTAACTATCTCATTTAATCATTTCTTAATTTGAATTATTTAAATATCATCGGCATTATTTTCATACGTTTTATCACTGAACGTAGATATTATGTAAACAATTTTCTTTTATATTTGGCTTAAATAATAGATTAGGTACATATGTGATAATTTTAAATTTAATCAACGATTATTTTTTGATGCAATGTAAACTTTATCACCGGTAATAACAACGAATTCTATTTACCTCCAGGTTGTAGTGAAATGATAGTTTCGTTCCTTTACTACCATTAATTACTGTGCAAAAGAATTGGGAAAAACTTAACGATAATTTCGACGTAACTAAGAAAACTTTGAATTATCTTTCTAAATGAATTCAACGTCATTCTATACTGCATTCACAGTATCGGGAGACTAGAGGAGTATGAAGATAAACAAATTATTGAGCGTTTACCTGATAGTTCTCAGCCAAAAAACAAACCATTTTTTTACCTGCCTGATAGAGTACTTTACAATTCTGGAAAATTAAAAATTTTACTGATCCCTTCATATGACAGGCTATATGCTAGTTATAAAAGTTTTCTTTGGTGTTATAACCGTATAACTTCCTTATGTGTATCTTTTGTTGATTACCATAATGTGGTTTCATAAAATGCAATTAACCATGATTGCCAACATTAATGTAAAATTTTGTAATATAACCTAAAAATATAGTAATTGTTTTAGCAAACTTTTTTGCTTCTTTTTTTTACTAATCTGGTAATAATATTTTTTCATTGAAACTATAAAAACGATGTTTTAAAAGTATCTGAGGCACCTTCCATTACTGGTCACATTTACAGGAAATTTGAGAACCTAATTTACTTAAAAAATGACTTAAAATTGCTTATGATTTAATGTACGTGCGAACTCTCTAAGCGGTTCGCACGTACAATTCCGCCAAACCGATAATGTCTTCAAAGCGGTTGTCACGTACAATTTTTGATCTGAAAAATAGCTGTAATATACATTTCGGCCAGTGCTTTTCCCCATGGAGTTTTGCGGTAGAAGGGTCAGTTCGATTGTTTAAGAACTGCACCCATCTTTGACTAATTTATTGAGAGATGCGCCCTTACCGCTTCAGGCCCAAAGACTGTGATAGCTTTTCATGGTTTTATAAATCTCTAATTAGAAGTATTTCATTTGCTGTAACTGATGTATCTCTAACTGCACCACTTAAATATCTTGAATGTCTTCCGTAAAAAATATAAATAAGTCTCTCAAAGAATATTTTTATTTGTACTTTTAGAATCAATTGCTTCTTATGGGATGATATTCGAGACTGGACGAGCTTTATGTGTATTAAAAATTAACAACCTATAATATATATTTATACATTTATAACCGGAAGTAAAAAGACAATAAGGAGGGTGGATTTCCCGTATTCTATTCTAGTTGACAAAGAGTGAAGGAAAACAATCATAGAACGTTTAGGCCACTGACACAGTAAACCTTTAGCGTATTTTTTGGACACTTTTTCCTCGATGTGTTCCACTCGGAAGGTTAAAAGAAAGTTTATAAATCTGAAATCAATATCTGAGGTTTAAAGTTATATTTTCACAAATTATCTTCGAGACTGGACGAGCATTATGTGTATTAAAAATTAACAATCTATAATATATATTTATGTATTTATAATCAGAAGTAAAGGGACAATAACCAGGGTGGGTTTCCCGTATTCTATTCTAGTTGACAAAGAGTGAAGGAAAACAATCATAGAACGTTTAGGCCACTGACACAGTAAACCTTTAGCGTATTTTTGGACACTTTTTCCTCGATGTGTTCCACTCGGAAGGTTAAAAGAAAGTTTATAAATCTGAAATCAATATCTGAGGTTTAAAGTTATATTTTCACAAATTATCTTCGAGACTGGACGAGCATTATGTGTATTAAAAATTAACAATCTATAATATATATTTATGTATTTATAATCAGAAGTAAAGGGACAATAACCAGGGTGGGTTTCCCGTATTCTATTCTAGTTGACAAAGAGTGAAGGAAAACAATCATAGAACGCTTTGGCCACCGACACAGTGAAGCTTTAGGGTATTTTTGGACACTTTTTCCTCGATGTGTTCCACTCGGAAGGTTAAAAGAAAGTTTATAAATCTGAAATCAATATCTGAGGTTTAAAGTTATATTTTCACAAATTATCTTCGAGACTGGACGAGCATTATGTGTATTAAAAATTAACAATCTATAATATATATTTATGTATTTATAATCAGAAGTAAAGGGACAATAACCAGGGTGGGTTTCCCGTATTCTATTCTAGTTGACCAAGCGTGAAGGAAAACAATCATAGAACGTTTAGGCCACTGACACAGTAAACCTTTAGCGTATTTTTGGACACTTTTTCCTCGATGTGTTCCACTCGGAAGGTTAAAAGAAAGTTTATAAATCTGAAATCAATATCTGAGGTTTAAAGTTATATTTTCACAAATTATCTTCGAGACTGGACGAGCATTATGTGTATTAAAAATTAACAATCTATAATATATATTTATGTATTTATAATCAGAAGTAAAGGGACAATAACCAGGGTGGGTTTCCCGTATTCTATTCTAGTTGACAAAGAGTGAAGGAAAACAATCATAGAACGTTTAGGCCACTGACACAGTAAACCTTTAGCGTATTTTTGGACAATTTTTCCTCGATGTGTTCCACTCGGAAGGTTAAAAGAAAGTTTATAAATCTGAAATCAATATCTGAGGTTTAAAGTTATATTTTCACAAATTATCTTCGAGACTGGACGAGCATTATGTGTATTAAAAATTAACAATCTATAATATATATTTATGTATTTATAATCAGAAGTAAAGGGACAATAACCAGGGTGGGTTTCCCGTATTCTATTCTAGTTGACAAAGAGTGAAGGAAAACAATCATAGAACGTTTAGGCCACTGACACAGTAAACCTTTAGCGTATTTTTGGACACTTTTTCCTCGATGTGTTCCACTCGGAAGGTTAAAAGAAAGTTTATAAATCTGAAATCAATATCTGAGGTTTAAAGTTATATTTTCACAAATTATCTTCGAGACTGGACGAGCATTATGTGTATTAAAAATTAACAATCTATAATATATATTTATGTATTTATAATCAGAAGTAAAGGGACAATAACGAGGGTGGGTTTCCCGTATTCTATTCTAGTAGACAAAGGGTGAAGGAAAAAATCATAGAACGCTTTGGCTACTGACACAGTAAACCTTTAGCGTATTTTTGGACACTTTTTCCTCGATGTGTTCCACTCGAAGGGTTAAAAGAAAGTTTATAAATCTGAAATCAATATCTGAGGTTTAAAGTTATATTTTCACAAATTATCTTCGAGACTGGACGAGCATTATGTGTATTAAAAATTAACAATCTATAATATATATTTATGTATTTATAATCAGAAGTAAAGGGACAATAACGAGGGTGGGTTTCCCGTATTCTATTCTAGTAGACAAAGGGTGAAGGAAAAAATCATAGAACGCTTTGGCTACTGACACAGTAAACCTTTAGCGTATTTTTGGACACTTTTTCCTCGATGTGTTCCACTCGAAGGGTTAAAAAAAAGTTTATAAATCTGAAATCAATATCTGAGCTTTAAAGTTATATTTTCACAAATTAGCAAATCTTGTAGCGAAACTAAAGATAGAATTTTTTTTTTAAATTGGTACAATACTAAATTGTACTAGTTAAAATTTTTTATAAATAGTATCCTTTAAAAATCACAAAAGACATTAAATAATTAAAAATCTTTAAAACAATTACTTACGATTTTTTTTATTCCATTCACAATCATATTCGATAATGAGAGTTAAAACATCTTACATAAAAACTAAGACTGCGATACTTGAAAAACATATTTTGGTCATATTTAGAGCGAAAGATAAAAGTTAAAAATTTAATTAAGCTTATCACGAAGCCAATTTTTTTAATTAGCTTATCTGAAGAGGTATTTGAGCACTTGAGCTATAAATGGCTACACAACTTTGTACAGCATGTTCTAAGGAAGAAAAATTAGTAAGAAATACCTTTGAAAGCTCCAAAGAATTATAAAAAATATATATTGATTTAAATTACTTTTTCAGAATTGAAAAAGATTAACGGTTTGTTTTTTTGGAAGTAATTTCTTAAAAAACGATGTTTAATCCCTTTTTATTTTAAAGAAAATTCGGAACTAAAATAGTTTTATATACACTAAGGCAAATAAATAGTTGACTATTTATACAATTTTATGGATTCTGATTTTGAAGGGATTATGTAACAGATAAACAGCTTTTGCATCCAGGTTTAAATTGCAATCTATGTGCAATAAAAAATTTTTAGGGCTAGCAAAAAATTTAAATTCCTGATATTTTTAAAATTATATCGAAACTTTCTTTCAATTTATATAACTAATTTTATATACTAGATTCATAAAATGGTTGCAAGTGTGTAAAATAATATGTATTTTTTCAACGCCTTTTTAAATTTTTTTGTGTACAGATAGTTCTAATTTCAACAGAAATACCCATTTCAATCCTTTCTGAATCCATTTTAACTATTTATTAGTTTTAGTCTCTACGTACCTACAAAATAGAAATTTGAAACTTTAAATGTCCATTTTTACCAGCCCTGAGTAAATTTGACAAGTTTCAACGTAACGTCTGTTCATATCCAGATAGCAAAATTTAGATGACAAGTCTACAAGTTTGAAACAAGACTGCAGCAAGTCTAAGAACTTTCGCGTGCTTCAAGGTTTTCATGACAAGATTGTCATAGTTTTGCAAAAAAACAGCATTGAAAAGTGGTGGCCGCTTTATACTCCGTCTAACTTGTAGGAGTTTTGATGCACGTTTGTCACGTCAAATTTGTTATGACATGACATTATCCCTAAAAAATCAAACTTGCTGCAAGTATGCATGTTATATGAGTACATATGTCCTTCGCATAATTGTTAAGTGATTAACTAATGAATGTTGAAATTTTATATTTACAACTGCTGTACCATATAGTTTTGTACTACCCTTTGTGATTACAACCAAAACTCTCTATAATATAACTCAATTTATACTAACTCTGTAGATCGTAAATATGAAATATGAATTGTAATTACTAAACTGTTTAGGCCCACGTTAACGAAAAATTGTGTTATGATTATAAAAAATTATTCTGTTTCCTTAACATGCTTTAATTTTTTTTTTTGATTACGAGCTTTGCTGCAAGTTTGTCTCGTCAAATTTGTTATGACAAAATATTATCCCAAAAAAATCAAACTTGCTGCAAGTATGCATGCTATATGAGTACATATGTCCTTCGCATAATTGTTAAGTGATTAACTAATGAATGTTGAAATTTTATATTTACAACTGCTGTACCATATAGTTTTGTACTACCCTTTGTGATTACAACCAAAACTCTCTATAATATAACTCAATTTATACTAACTCTGTAGATCGTAAATATGAAATATGAATTGTAATTACTAAACTGTTTAGGCCCACGTTAACGAAAAATTGTGTTATGATTATAAAAAATTATTCTGTTTCCTTAACATGCTTTAATTTTTTTTTTTGATTACGAGCTTTGCTGCAAGTTTGTCTCGTCAAATTTGTTATGACAAAATATTATCCCAAAAAAATCAAACTTGCTGCAAGTATGCATGCTATATGAGTACATATGTCCTTCGCATAATTGTTAAGTGATTAACTAATGAATGTTGAAATTTTATATTTCCAACTGCTGTACCATATAGTTTTGTACTACCCTTTGTGATTACAACCAAAACTCTCTATAATATAACTCAATTTATACTAACTCTGTAGATCGTAAATATGAAATATGAATTGTAATTACTAAACTGTTTAGGCCCACGTTAACGAAAAATTGTGTTATGATTATAAAAAATTATTCTGTTTCCTTAACATGCTTTAATTTTTTTTTTTGATTACGAGCTTTGCTGCAAGTTTGTCTCGTCAAATTTGTTATGACACGACATTATCCCAAAAAAATCAAACTTGCTGCAAGTATGCATGCTATATGAGTACATATGTCCTTCGCATAATTGTTAAGTGATTAACTAATGAATGTTGAAATTTTATATTTACAACTGCTGTACCATATAGTTTTGTACTACCCTTTGTGATTACAACCAAAACTCTCTATAATATAACTCAATTTATACTAACTCTGTAGATCGTAAATATGAAATATGAATTGTAATTACTAAACTGTTTAGGCCCACGTTAACGAAAAATTGTGTTATGATTATAAAAAATTATTCTGTTTCCTTAACATGCTTTAATTTTTTTTTTTTGATTACGAGCTTTGCTGCAAGTTTGTCTCGTCAAATTTGTTATGACACGACATTATCCCAAAAAAATCAAACTTGCTGCAAGTATGCATGCTATATGAGTACATATGTCCTTCGCATAATTGTTAAGTGATTAACTAATGAATGTTGAAATTTTATATTTACAACTGCTGCACCTTGTAGTTTTGCACTACCCTTTGTGATTACAACCAAAACTCTGTATAATATAACTAGCAAAATTCAAAGCGAGTTTGAAAACGTTTGAAATTCACCCCTTCCTAAGTGCTCGATCGTTTAATGCCATTATTTCAAGCCCTATTTTCCCCGGCTAAGAACAGGTGATTAAATTCATCAATTTATCACATTTTAAGTAGATGAAAATAACATTTTTTCTAGTTCCTTTAACCATCGACGTCCTACCACGGGACCTACAGCTTAAAGCCGATTCCGAACGGCTACGAACATCCATGCGACTGTGGAATTCGAACCCACGAACTCCGGTACCGAAGGCCAGCACCCTAACCAATCGGCCATTGTTCGGCCCGAAATATGGGTGATTAGACGGAAGAAACAATTCGTAGCTCCCTCAATAAATCGCTGAAGAACAGGTAGAAGATCTGCACAGTTAGTTCTGAAGAACAGCAAACAATCCTGAAGAGGATTATATTAGAATACGAAAACCCAAAGCACAGGGTATCGCTTCAATCTCAGCAAGATATTTATCCCAAGACGAGATTTCGCTAAATGAAACTCTCCGATGGAGAGACTGGTCTAGGCGACCTTCGAGTTAGCCGATGCGGGCTACTCCTTAAAGAAAAGATCCCAAGGTGGAATTATTGCAAAAAAAAAAAAAAAAACTCCGGTAGAGAGACTGGTCAAGGCGACCTCTAAATTAGCTGGTTGCTAGCTAACTAACTTCTCTTCAAAAAAAAAAATCTTCTTCGTCTCTTTCTAGGGGAGGGGCCTCTAAGAAAGGGGCCTCATCCATAATTTTATTATTGGGTCACCTAGCGATGACCTCACCTTCGACCAACTGGATTGGTCCGGGTTAAACCATCATCGGCCGCAAAGCCAGGGGTCGCTTAGCGGCTACATATGAGAAGCGGCAAATCCTGTGTCGTTCCGCGATCATTTTTTTTCAGTTGTCAGAGACGGTGCCGTGTCGTCTGGCATATTGTTCCTTTACTATAGTGCACGGCAGTGTAGACTTCATGGTGCCGTAGAAAACAATCCTTTTGTATACACACAAGTCCACCTTTCAAAGCAAAGTTCTTTGACGATACACCGCTAAATCACGCCGTTACATTGCGTAACTAGTACTTCTAATAAATTCTAGATAACATTCTGGGTTTTTGATTTTAAATTTTCCTAAATTAGTAAATTCTACACCGAAACCTAATACCTAGCATTTTTCTCTCAAAATTCATACCATATTAAATTAATCTTAATCAAAATTTACTATAAATAGTAACAAACAAAAATTTTAAAAGCGAGTAACTAATTAATAATCTTTTTACTACTTACTTATGATCTTTTTTATTCTTGAATTCACAATCATATTCACTAATGAGACTGAAAATGTCGTACTTAAAAACTAAGAACACCTCAATTCAAAAGCATATTTTGGTCATGTTTAGCATGAAAAAAGATTAAGAATCTAATTACGTTTACCACGATGACACTTTTTTCTTTAATTAGCGTGTCTGAAGTAATATTTGAGCGTTTGCAGATATAACTGGTTATAAAACTTCAGGGAGTATATTCTAGCAAAGTAAAAGTTTTTAAAAATACCCCTGAGAGCTTCGCAGAGTATTGAAAATAAAATATATAAGGATTTAAATTACTTGTTTAAAAGCTGATTAAGAAGCAGGATTTGTTTTTTAAAAGAAAATTTTTAATAACAATATTTAATCTCTTTTGACTTTTATAGTAGTTGTACGTTAAATGTGTTTTTTATAATTATGCTATTGAATATTAGTACAATTTTAAAACGATGGTTCCGAACGATGGCTGAATGGTAGAGCACTGCTCTTCGGCACCGGAGTTCGCAGGTTTGAATGCGACTGCTGGCATGGATGTTTGTAGCCGTTCGGAATCGGCTTTAAGCAGTAGGTACCGGTCTCGTTATCCCTCGTAAGCAAAGCAGTACACCGTAGCGCTCCAAACCGAAACCAAACTATGGTTTTTAGAAAATTTTGTAATACATATAGACTACTTTTTCTATCAGCTTTAAATAATAGTATTTCACATGTTTAAAAAAAAATTGATATGGACTTACAGTTTGTTTCATACTGAAAAATAAATCATTTTTGCTGGAAAATAATATTATCCCAAATAGCAAATTTAGTTTGCAGAAAACTTGCAGCAGTCTTGCTTTGTAAGCCTGCAAACTTGTAGCAAGTTCAGCATGATAAATCTGCAAGTTTGAAACAACACTGCAACAAGTCTACTCACACTTCGAAGTCACCATTCCTCCAACTTGCAGTAAACTTGTCATGCAAGTTACACTACACTTGTCGTGCAAGTTTGCTGCAAACTTTTCATATCAAACTTGCAGCAAGTACATTACAAACCACGGTTGGAAAAAACCCCGCTGTATGCAGAATAATTAGTTTTTACGATTTGTTTTTGTTTTTACGTTAAAAACTGAAAATTATTTGCATTGTCTCCGTAGTAGCGGAGCCCTCGAGTTTGAAGACAAATTTTAAATGGCTCTGCTCCGGAACCGTCGAGTGCAAAGGATTAATTAGCAAAAAAATTAATTTCTAATGAATTTTTAATATTTATTCAAAATTTTCTAAAATCGTAATCTTTCCAAAAGTAAAAAAAAAATTCCCCTTTACATATGCTATTTAAACCAAACAAAAAGGTTTTTTTTCAAAAACAGTGCGGTTTTTTCCAACCGTGGTTTGCAATGAACTTGCTGCATGTTTTATATGACAAGTGCACTGTAACTTGCTGCAAGTTGGAGGTATGGTGACTTCGAAGTTTGCGTAGACTTGCAGTCTTGTTTCAAACTTGCAGACTTGTTATGCTGTACTTGCTGCAAGTTTACAGGCTTCCAAAGTAAGACTGCTGCAAGTTTTCTTCAGACTAAATTTGCTACATGGGATAGAGCCATCTAAGAAACTTTGAAATAATACTTTATAGAGAAAAAAGGGTTAATAGCATTGAAGATACTTTAAAATTTATAAATCCTACACTCAAAGGGCATAAAGGGATAAAAAAAGAAATTAAAACGAAACTTTAGAAACTTTCCAAAAAGTTGAGAAAAATTCACTTAAAAATTAAAATTCTCAACATAGGTTTAACATGGCCTAATACACGAGCATGAAAACGAAAACATTGTTTAGTGAATCAAAGAATTAACACATCTATTTAAACTATTAGAAATTCTAGATAGTTGCAAATTAAGAGAAATTCTACTATAAAAAATAACCACACTTGAATAATTAAAATAATAAATGCCTTTTAAAAAATCCATAGCCGCTTGCGGAATGGCATGGGAAACGTTTGCGCATGCGCTCGTTTTCTTAACTCTGATGCAATGATGGGAACTTTCGCTTGCTCCAAGTTTGTCATAACAAGATTGCCGAACTTTTGCAGCAAAATTGCGTTGCAAAGGTGTGGTCGCTTTATGGTCCGTCTAACTTGCAGGAGTTTTGTCGCGTCAAATTTGTTATGACAAGATATCATCAAAAAAAAAAAAAAATCAAACTTGCTGCAAGTATGCAAGCTATCTGGGATTAAATTTAACACTGCAATTATATCCAATTAAGTCCAATTATAAGTCAAATATTTTGTAGATTTACTGGATGCGTAAAACACCAGATAGGCTTTTAGTGTGTAAAATATTATGCATTTTGTCTGCTCTTATTTTTGTCGTGTTATAAATGATTGTTAAAAAAATCGAATGAACTGCTATTTTGAAGAATTTTATACAGAGCTATTTTCTCTTGTTTCCAATTATAACAGAGTTTTGGGAAATAGCCGCATTAGTAGAACTTTGTCTTATAGAACAAAAATCCACGATATTGAATGTCGTAGCTGGTATAACTGATCATAACGAAAAGAGCTTCAACCTCTTGAGGACAAACGAGTAAATGTTATACGAGTCAACCATTATGAAAACCGTTGCCGTTTACGCCATTTAGTAATTAAATCTAGCATTTAAAAATTAAAATAAAACAATCAAATCTTCTATTACGCATACGCGACGCTAGTCCCTCAATATCAACCATAGCTCTTTGCGTGGAGGTGACGATGGATTGATAAGAGTGAAATAGCTGCATTGCGTATACAAGACGTTGAACACATCATTGGCTTGTCCAAGAGGCATAAGTAACAACAACTACTAAGAATAATTTTATTTACACCGTGAGAATTTTTACTGGACATAAACAAAATTATGTTACTTTTAAAATAAATCAAAGGTTGAATCTTCAAAATTTTGTTTGACTAAACTCCCGGTTATCCTTAATAATGTATATTCAGGATGACATGTAATTAATACTTCTAATAAATCTGAGATAGTATTCTAGGCTTTTGATTTTAAATTTTCCTAAGGTAGTTAATTCTACAACGAAACCTAATACCCAGCGTACCTCTCAATTCCTACCCCATTAAATTAATCTTGATTAAAATTTACTATAAATAGTAACATACAAAAATTTTAAAAGCGAGTAAATATTAAACATCAAGCTGAAACATGCGATTTTTAGATAAGGATATACTACAAAAAAGGTTTTTTTGTGAAGTAGAATATTTAGATTAAGAAGCCTAAAACTTCGCCAAAAGTAAAATATACAACCAGTAAAAACCTCTTATCTCATCTGGACCTGCATTTCTATGTGATTCTCAATCGTCCACTTTACATCTTCTAAATATGTGTTTTTCTCGTTTTGAATATCATCTTGCCCTTATATATATATATATATATATATATATTTATATATATATATATATATATATATATATATATATATATATATATATATATATATATATATATATATATATATGTATATATATATATATATATGTATATATATATATATATATATATATATATATATATATATATATATATATATATATATATATATATATATATATATATATATATATGTCATGTTTAAAAATGGGAGTTAAGAATTAAGCGAGTTATAGTTAAAAATAGTTCAACTCCACTCAAACTCCAATGTAAGAGGAGAAAGTCACACCCTCGAGCTGAACTATACAGAATAAAAGAGTTAACGCGGTAGTAGGCATAGAAATTTTTCTTGGGTAGCAACGCCAAAAAAAGACAGTTCTGAGCAGGAACTCGGACTGATCACATCCTCCACGCTTGTTGTGACAAATTATGACAAACAAAGGATTTCTAAATGGCATAGCTATGTACAGAAGGATTACAATGAAAAAATTTTTATATAGGAAATGAAATGTGTCTTCCATGGCTTAACCACTCGTTCATGGCATAATTATATATATATATATATATATATATATATATATATATATATATATATATATATATATATATATATATATATATATATATATATATATATATATATATATATATATTATATATAAATATATATATATATGTATATGTATATATGTATATATATATGTATGTATATATATATATATATATATATATATATATATATATATATATATATATATATATATATATATATATATATATATATATATATATATAATTTTCCGTCCCTCACTTTTCCTTCTGTAGCAAAATCATTCGATACAATTGAAAATTTTCCATTATTTCAGATACTTCTACTAGAGTTTAATTATAAGAAGGTCTACAAATTGACCGACTGGAAATAAATAACACTTCCCGATTTGTTATTAGACATAATGTCCTGGCAAGAAGATTCTTTTCTCAAACATGCTTTCACTTTGATGATTTTCAAACAATTTCACAAGAGTTCTTTGAGATTAAGTTATATGAAGCACTTTTATTTTCTCTTCAAAAGCTTTTAGATAAACTTTTAAACCTGTAGAGGGAGAAAGTAATTTCGATCGTCTGTTGTAACGTAATTGAATTCTTCAGAAGCATTAATGGAACTTTTATTTAAAATTTGATCTGATCAGTTAAATTTAGGTTCTTTTTTCACGCCGAGCAATAGCCCATGGATTTAATACTGAACAACGTTGAGTTTAGTATTAATCCATACTTGACATATTTAGTTCATGGTCCCTTGATTGTGAAACATATCATGGAGTGCCTACATTTTCGGCTACATCAAGCATATCATTTTGATTCACATAAAAGTTCTACAAATTTCTTTCTTCGATATATACCACATTTTAATTTCTTTGATTTTTTCAGACACTTATCTTTGCTTTTATGCTTATCTTTGAGTTTATTAAGATATTTTTTTATTTACACTTTTTGCTTAAACTTACTTGTGCTTTTATCTTTAGAATTCTATTAATCCTTTTACTTTTTTTACTTGAAATTTTTAGTTTGGGCCAAAGTTTTAATAGTTTGTTGGGCACAATATTTCTCAGGAGAACTTATTGTCGTTAAACTGTATGCAATTCAACTCAACTCGATTCCTCACCAAATAGATTGGACAATCAGCGTTGGGCATTCTTGATTTCCATTAGGTGTAATATAATAGGGAATTCTTTACTTGCATAGAAGATAGGCGAATCGGTAGGGTGCTGCCTTTCGCTGTAGGACTTTGTAAGCTGGAATTCAAGCTACTTGATTAAAGTTTACAACCGTTCAGAATCGGCTTTAAGCAGTAGCTTCCGATTTAAGTAGCCATCGTTAACCAAAATATTGACAAAAATTCTCTAAATCTTCATCCATAAAAGATACGTTTCCCATTTCCCTGCAGAAATCCTAGAGGACAAACGCCCACTTCTGTAGAAAGATTCCCAATTCTCTTAATATACAGTAAGAATTCCGCCATCATTGGAATGAGCCATTGTCATGGACTTTCTAGAATGATGTATGGGTTGTATATAGCTCACTAACTTCGAAAAGCTCGACACTCTCTTTTAACCCACAAAACTCCGTTCTTATTTATTCTGTTTTTCCCCCTACGACATAAGTAAACGAGCTTTCCAGACATAACATAGAGACAATAACTTTCCGAGTTTGGTTTATTTTGTAACCTCTTATAGTTTCTGGTGCCTTAACTTTCCTAGATTTATTTCAAAATTTTTAATACTGTCTATTAAAGTGTTTGTTTTAAAATGAATATACTTTTCAAAAACGTAAGATATTTTATTATGCTAAGGTGGGTTTAATACCGATTTTAAATACCGCAATGAAAGTAAAAGCTAAAACCTCGTATAATTAGAAATAATTGATAATTGTTTTAAATAAATTGTATTTAGCCTAAGTGGAAGTGATACTCAGTTTTGTTTCTATATACGTTTAAAAATATTCAAAAGAAATAAAAGAAAGACTAATGTACACTGCAGCTGGATTATATTCAAAGACAAATTTGGGGTGACCCAATTTTTACGAAAATATTACCTATTATAATCAAAAGTTCATTTTTAGTAGATTTTAATGCCGTATATGTTTTACGTAATAATATTATTGGTGCTCATACTGATATTAAGAATGCAGTTAAAAACTGAATATTTGAAAGCCTGATATTGGAGGCCCTTAGTCCTTTCAAAACAGTGATACCAAACACTTTTTGCGTCAAGGCACTGGTAATCTGTTGAAACTAAGGACAAGAGTCGAATTTTATTAATTTTCGAAAATTTTGGATTTATAACAAATTTTATTAAACTTAACATATTTTGGTTTAGCAAGATGTGTTGAGAAAACTCAATCTCATCACTAATTTCCATTACTAAATGCGCCGAAAATTTGACATCTCTTTGATAGCATGATTCTTGTAATGCTTGGAGAAAACTTTTATTCAGAGATTTTCATAAAAGCATTTAAACGTACACTGGTGAGAATATGACGAAGCTATGACTTAAAAAACACTTGTTTTTAGAGGTATGGGATTCACATCATAAGCATGCACTTGAGCCACGACCGTTCTCAATTTCTGATTCATCTGTGTCAAAAATGTGTAAAATTTTGGAACGCCAACATCAGCAAATATTTCTTTAAGAACGTTGTCACACTAGAATTCGATGAATTCCATTTGAAAGCTACTTTTTAATTTTTAAACATCGGATGAAAATTATGAAGTAAAAAATTAATGTTTCCTCTCAACGAGAAGTCTTTAACCCTCCGAGTGGAATGCATCGAGGAAAAAAAGTGTCCAAAAATACGCTGAAGGTTTACTACGTCAGTGGCTAAAGCATTCTATAATTTTTCCTTCACCCTTTGGGGACTAGAACGGAATACGGGAAACCCACACCTCGTCATTATTGTCCCTTTACTTCCGGTTATAAATAGATATATAAATAGATATTATAGATTGTTAATTTTTAATACGCATAAAGCTCACCAACTCTCGGAAGATCACCCCATAAGAAATAATGGATTCTAAAAGTAGAAATAAAAATAATCTTTGAGAGACTTATTTGTATTTTTTTACGAAAGTCTTCCAAGATATTTAAGTGGTGCAATTAGAGATACATCTATTACCGCAAATGAAATACTTCGAAATAGAGATTTACAAAGCCATGAAAAGCTATCAGCGTCTTTCTGCCTCAGGGGGAAGGGGTGCATCCCTCAATAAATGTCAGTCAAAGAGGAGTGCAATTAACAAACAATCGACTTGACCCTCCTACTGAAAAATTCCATGGGGGAAAGCACTGGCAGAAATGTAAATTACATCTATTTTTGGAACGTTTTCAGAGGTCGAAAATCGTACGTTTTGAAGACAGCATCGGTTTGGAGGAATTGTACGTGTGAACCGCTTAGAGGGGTAATGCGTATGGGTACTAAAGACTGTAAATAATGCTTTTAGTCTTTACTGCTCATGCACTGCGTATGTACGTTAAGAGCAGTTTCTATTACTGTATCTTGACTGGACACGTGTACTAGATTGCATTACTAGAAGAGTCGCCTGTTTTGACAACACCCTGCCTTAGAGATATACGGTATAACGTAAATTAATTAATATTAATCTATTAAACAGTCTATTATACTCTATTTCTCATAATATAAACCGTATTTCACCCTCATTTGTTAACCAAAATCTTTATTAATACATGCAACTCTTAAGAAGAGGAAAGAAGCTAAAGAAGTGGAACTATGTTTGCTTACCGCTCTCCAGGTGCACTCTATCAGAGGCTTCGTAAGGTCGAAGACGACTGTGAGTTTCTTGCCCACTATATCGGGCATGACGGCTTGAAGGCTGTTCCCGATAGTCCGGATCACCAGGTGGTCATCGAAAACGATGCAGAAGGGGAAAATTTCAAGGAAGAGGAAAGCTTTGACAGGCATCATGTTCTTGTCCATCCTTTGAACACCTTGGCGTCTCTCGTTCGATCGGAAAGCCCGGTTGTCGAACGTCAACTGCATCATCACGTGCAAAGTATCGAAAATCGTCTCCTCTTTGATCACTTCGATTTCTACTTCTGTCTTGTAGAAATGTCGACCCACTTCCTGGAAAGTAACAACCATTGAGTCTAATTAGAATATTTATCTGCACTGTAATTACAATTTGAGTATTTTCAAGTAAATTATGATTTGTATAAGAATGACAATAGTATCAAAAATCATTCACCACGACTACTAGGCATTTTGAAATCACATAATAACGCAATTTTTCCAAGATAGAGGTTATAGTGTTTTTTGGTTATTGCCAAAGTTTTTGTCGTCCTATTTTGCTAAATTTGACGATATATCATGAAATTTAGAGATTTGAAATAGTTCCTCTTCGTGGCTATCACTAACTTCCTTGTGACATCCCGTTACGAAATGTCAAGCAAATTCATTATCATGAAAATGATGATATATTCTAACTTTATCGCGTCTGTCTATATATATCCTCGAAAAGCCTATAATAGTCGAGAAAGTCCTGGAATACGAACCAACTATGGCGCCTAAAATACCACCAAGGTGCATATTTGGATTGAGAATTATGACATTAAGAACTTCACCAGCAAACCAAAAACACAATTTGAAACCACCACCAGCCCAGTGTCGTTAGAAATGCATATCCAACTACTCATTGCTTTAAGATTGCTAGTCACATAATAATATTGTAACTAAAGAAGGACAGACACCTGTTTCAAACAGCTCAACTCTAGAAAGACTGCGTTTTCAGTTTACCTAAAGAGACTAAAACCGGTCATTTTGACTACTCTCATTAAGTTAAAAAAGCATCTTTTTGAAAGATATTTTCATAGTTTTGACTAAATTTAATACTGTAAAAATACCCGATGTTATATTCTTTATAGTAATGTGAAATGGATCTGTAATGAGGCACACCATATTCTTTAACGATGACATCAATAAGTCTTTACTTTTTTTCTAAATATGGTAAACATTTAGCAAATACTTTGACCTAATGTTAGCAAGTAAGAACATTGCACAGAGGACTAAAAGTAGAATACCAAGAATTCCGCTAAGATATTTATTCAGTGGTCAGAATCATAGCAAGATTTTAAGATCTCATTATTATTAAATTTATAGATATGTAAAAGATCCATATCTATAAATTCAATAATAATGAGTAATATTAAATAACATTTTCTGAGTATTCTTTACGGATAATTAAGAAAATTTAATGAGCAAACCTGAAATTGAAGAAGAAATAAGAGAAATATGACAGTTTCGACGGCTGTTTACAATTAAAATGACCACCTTGATGGCTTAAAAATGATATTTTTATTCTTATAATTAATAAAAAAAAACATTTATTAGTAAGCCATGTTTGTAATAGTCAGGCAGTAATAAGTGAGTGAGAGGTTTGAGTCAGTAATTTGATTTTATTGCGAGCACTATAAAAGAATAATTTGCACTCACTCTGATTTGTCCTATGGTGTACCAGAGGAATCCTCTCCTGGTGCTTCTGTAGTGCAGCGTGAGTCCGGAGGGTGTCTCATTTTCGCAGAAGAACGAGGGCGCTTTCATGCGGGGATAACTGAACTTGAGGTACTCGTGGAGATTGTCCAGTCCATTGAGGAAATCCCTCATGTGACGTCCAAGGACGCCCAGGACGCGGTCGTATCCATATTGGCCGACGAAAGACACAAAGTACACTCCCATCTGGTCCAGGAACTCGCGTTCAGACACCCCTAGCACCTGGTCAAAAAGGAAAAAACTATCATTCCTGATGCGCTAGTTGGCCATTTTTCCCAACACACATTAAAGAACAACTTTTTCAATTAAACTTTGTATGTACAGTTATAATATAGTTTGTATGTACAGTCAAAAGAAAAGGAATATTATTCCTTTGTTACTGCCTAGCGTTTCCGTTTGGAACAGCTGAAATATAGATTATGCTGTTCTCTCATTACGAGTTTTCCTATACAATGAAAATAGACTGTAATTCTAAGAAAAATCTGCCATACATTCGAAAGAAAAACAAGAAGTCACAGTGATTGTTGGTTATATGTTCAGAATTTTCACATACACAGAGTTAATGTAGAATGTTTAAAATGTAAAATTTAAATTATTTTAAAACATTTCTATCCCTTAAGGAAAAGTATAGACTGTCATTAAAATAAACTTATTGTTTAAAATACAAATTTATCTTGTTTATGTCTTACATTCTTGGAATATTAAAAATATTCGTCATTTACTTAATAAGAAAGTATAAAACATTTAAGAGACAAGGAAAGTTTGGTCCGATTACTTGGTTCTATTAAAGTTAAGAAGAATTAATGGAAATGTTCACAAAATTAACAAGATAGCTTATTGTCATAGCCCAGTAGTTTAGGAGAATGCTTTTTAGTATAAAAAATCGTTTCGTCGTCGGTTCGATTTCTTGCCGAATCAATTGGACAAGATAAGGAATGTCTACCTGATTTCTCTCACACGTAGAAGAAACGTGGAATCGTTACTCTTAGACTACCCCACTTCGACACAAGATAAACATTCTCCCTAAACTTGTGAAACTCGGAAATTCAAACCTTGTGATACACTTGGAAAAAGATTCAAGGTAATGAAGAAATTCCTAGGCTTGCCTTCTCCTGGACAACAGGATCTCCTAACCCTTATGACCTAGAGTCTCCTAACCTTGATTGTTGGTAAAAGAAATGCATATTTAATTAATCATTAACATATACCTAAAGTAACTGGAAGGTATTCAGTGTGTGAAGAGTTAAAAATATCAAAGAATGAGACGGGGATTAAAATATGTCCACCTGTAGTTTTTCATGACACGGAATAAGGATATTTCACATTGTAGGGCACCCTTAAGTAGTAATATTTTTGTTCCGTAACTTCAAATAAATATTAAAGATATAATTGTTAGCAGAAAAATATAATTAGCAATTAGCAGTTAGTAGTTAGCAGAAAAATGTAAAATGTAATTTGACCCCTATGATATCACTATGACAAAATGTTTAAACCTCTATCTGATCTACAACCATGGCAAACTGTCACTATTCGTAACGGTAGAACGTAGGAGAAATGTAAAGCAAAGCGAAAAAACTCATGTAAAAATTCATGAAGTTATTCTATTGCAAATAAAAATAACCAAATATTAAAAATGAACAGAATTCACTTAAAACCGACAAAATATTAATCGTTTTTCAAAGACGATGAAAATGGTAAATATTCTGAAATTAATGAGACTAATCAAATTTTTTTTAATGTAAATGATTTAACAAGTCAACTTATGACGTTTCTGGCTTTCGTTTCAAACGAAAAGGCAGCTTATCGTTGGACTATCGGCTGTCTAAAACATAAAAATGAATGGCTAGTGTATTAAAGTAGTCCGACACGTTGCACGAAATTGCTCATACAAATTCAGACGATGAAATAGACAATATTATTGTCTCCTCATAAGAAATAATTCTCTATTTTTCACGTGCTACCATAATAAATTAAGAACAAAAATCTCGGACAAGTTCTAATGCCTGACATTTGAGTGGTATAATCAAATTTTTTTTATTTATGTAATTATTTATCTATTATTTGTAAAATATCTCAACCACAGTCGGCTCTCAGCCTTACATCCAAGTCTTTCTCAGGAAATCCACTGTGTGGAAAGAAGAAACAATAATCTCTTTTTAATATGAAAGGTCTTGCTTTAAAAAATATGAAGTAATTTATAATACATATATCGGTAACGCTTTATTAAATTTTATTAAAACAGAATGATAAAAAACAAAATAAATTAGTTTTGAAAATCCGAGGATTTAAAAACGTAATATTAAAAGTCATATTTAAAGTATTAAAAAGGGCAGACCGTAATAATTTCTTAACTCAATTTCCCAAAATGTTCGTTGAATATTAGTTGGAGAAATCAATATAACAAAGACATTAGATTAAAATTCTTCGAGTGTTAAAGCGTTGAATTCCGTTTCCAAGCAAGTAAGTTTCTCGCAACATTTGAAAGAAAAGGAATGTAAAAGAGCTAATAATCTAGCATATCAGACATTCTTTTGAAATGAAATTTTCCATTAATATTTTAAACTTCATTATATACTTACTGCAATCTATTCTAGGAACTTCGATTTGATTTTCACTCGTAATGTCCGTCAGCCGGAAACAAAAATAGCGGTCTCTCGATCATAATCATATAAAATTAATAAGAATGAAAGTAATTTATTGCATTTTAAAGAATTATTAATACATTTCTAACTGATACGTGATTATTTGGAAATCTACTTCAATAAATGAAATTTAATATTACTGAGATTTTAGCTGTTTTTTAAAGTATATTTACCTTTTTTATTTTTTATTTTTATTCTGCATTGATTACTTGGATTTTGACCGTAGTATTTTAAAGTACAACTTTTCTTTGTTTATTATTTTGTTCTGACTGTTGCAGTATATACGTATTTACATTTAACTACGTTTAATGTTCTGTGTTGGGATTAACTGTAACTATGTCTAAGGTCGCGCTCATTTTATATAAATTTCTTCGGGACGGGATCTCAAGACGTCCGTGCCCCGCCTGCCTTGATTATGAAGGATTTATCTCAAATCTGAAGTACTTACAGATGGACAAGATTTAGGCTGTTATAAACTGCCTCATGTAACGTCAAAACCGACAACTCTAGTGTGGATGGTTGGAACTTGAGAGGGAATTTTCAAGAGCCGGTACACAGAAAGATTTAATACCTATAAAAGGCCTACATAGCATTCTGACCTTATGATCCTTATAAGTCAAAGAAGTACTTGAGATTCAGTTTATGGGGACCTCAAGTGCAGTAAATTCCTAAAGCAACATGACAGAATGTTCACTAGGGTTACCAGACGAGACTGAACTAAAATACCCTTAAGTAGTAATATTTTGGTTACGGAACTTCAAATAAATATTAAAGATGTAATTGTTAACAGAAAAATATAATTAATAATCAGCAGTTAGTAGTTAGCGGAAAATATAAAAAGTAATTTGACCCCTATGATATCACGTTGGAAAAATGTTTAAACCTCTATCTGAACTACAACCATGCCAAAATGTTACTATTTGTAGCGGTAGAGCGTAGGAAAAATGTAAAGCAATGCGAAATAAATTCATGTAAGATTTCCTGAAGTTATTACATTACAAATAAAAATAATGAAATAGTAAAAAAGAAGCAGAATTCACTTATAACTGTCAAAATATTAGTCATTTTTCAAAGACGGTGAAAATGGTAAATATTCTGAAATTAATGATACTAATCCCAATTTTTCTAATCTAAATTATTCTAAAAAAGAATGTGAAATATGCACACTATATAGTGGTAGATGAACTAAACTCCTAGAAGGATTTTTGGCGGTGGTATCAATATAAATATTTTGTAAAAGAGCAGACTTGTACTAAATATTTTTCTTTTTTGTAACCATATTCCACTTTATAGCTGTTCTGTTTTTTGGTAAATGTCACTGTAAAATCAGAACATTAAAAAAACTGATATTACTGATAACATTACTGATATATATTAGGAGTTAAAAAACTCAGGTAATTAAGGTAATGAGTTAAATTAATACGTATTCCCTATATTGCATTCGTGTAGTCTTTTGTTAATCTATAGAAACAAAATGACTAGCGTATAGCTTGTATGTTTTTTGAAAAGACTCTTTTCAAAAATTTCCATTTTATAATTCTTTTACATATTACACTGTAAACACTTTTTCACATTTTGATAGTATTCACGTTCTCCTATCTCAAATATATGAGCGAGAGTTATATAGAACTAAATTACTTGCACCATCTGTTACGTACATACATATTTGGAACTTTAAAATGTTTTTTCTCAGATTTCCTACTTTTTTTTACTTGTGCGAACAATATTTTACAAAGCATTCCTAATAGCTTTGTGAAATTTCCTGCACTGATGTAACTACATATATACGGTGACATGAAATAATTTAACTACTGTCATTGCATTTTATAATTTCGAAAATTTTACTATGAAATACTTAGACTATTTTTATATATTTGTATTTTTTTTTTATTCTTTATTCTATCTTACTTTACACTAAATGATGACCGAACTTGTAGCTGCTTTTAGATACGAAATTTATTGGTACGAATCAATACAGTTATGAATATAAAAAAAATCACCTAAGTATTTCATATTATAATTTTCAAAATTATAAAATACAATGACTGTAGTTAAATTTTTCAATGTATAAGTTGTCGTATATATGTAGTTACATCAGTACATGAAATTTCATGAAGCTATTAGGAATACATTTCAACAAATCATTCACACAAATAAAATAAAAAATAGGAAATCTGAGAAAACCCTGATAAAAATCGAAAACGTAGATCTAGTGCTGTACAAATAAATTCCTAAACATCATCCTAATTTACGCATTAATAAATGTATGTATAGATTTTAAATATTGTATACAAAAAAAATCAGGGGTTTTTAAATCACAAGTTTACAATTTCCTGAAACAATTTGTTGAATGAATAAATATTATAATATAGATTTTACTCTTTAAATAAGATTTTTAAACTACGCCCCTCAAGGCTCGACTCGAGCATGTGACAAGCAGTCCAATAAATAAAAGAAATTGCCTCAGTAGTTGGGGGAGTCTCAGGAAATAACATAAAATCGCTTCGCACAGCCGGACTACAGTGATCCCTCGTTTTTCGCGGTTAATGGGGATCAGAAATTTCCGCGAAAGCTGAAAAACCGCGAAGTAGGATTTGCTCCTAGGAATTTTTGTGTATTCGGGTACACGAATACACAAAAATTCCTATATGTAAATATGTTCCAAATATGTAAACAGTATTTATACTTTACACATTTAAAAATTACAACAGTATACGTATTTACTTAAACGTGTCAGTGCTAATTAATAAGGTTAATAAGTAATTAATAAGGTTAATAGAGAGTAATAAACATTAATCAATATTGCTTTCTGAGAGAGGATAAGAGTCTTGTGTTGGTGGAGGAGGAGAGACTCTCACTTGACTCGTAGAAGTTTTAGGATCACTCGGAGACTCGTCTGTTGGTGGTGCTGAGTTAGAGCCAGGGGGCTTTACCTTAGAGAGAAACATGGTGATGGGTAGTTGTTGCCTTTGTTTTTCATTTTCCTTCAAAATTCCCCTGTACAAGGACATAACCCCGTCAACCCGATTGCTGAACTCGACATCTCGAACCATATTGTCGTCAATGTCTTGTGCAAATTCTTGCCACGTTGCACAATTGTTGCAGATTCGCCAGGGCAGGTCACGCTTTTCAGTTTGTTCTTCATCTTCCTCTTCATTTTCTTCCTCACTTACACACTTTGTCGTCTCAAGAGCCCGTGGTATATACTCTGAGTCAACTGATCTCTTTGACATGCAGGGATCCTTCTCTCTCTCACATCAACATGAAACAACGGTCCTTTCCACAATGGGGCTGCAGACATGGTAGCATTTTTTCATTTTTATTTTTTGATTAATATTTTGGAACAACCCACGAAGCACTGAAACCGCAAAACATGAAACGCGAAGTGTCGAGGGAACACTATAATCAGAACAGCCGAAAAACGTGATCCCTCAGCAAGTCATGGCCAGTCATGATTCTAAAAAGAGCCATCCCAATAGCTCTGGGAACAGAGGGCATACTTTAAGTAAAATGATGCATTTATTATTTATAGTTTCCCAGGTGGACTTTTAAGTTTAAAGATACAGTTTCTGCCCAAATTAATAATAAAGCTGAAAATAATAATTTTTTTTAAATTTTACACCATGAGCTATGTATTTTTCTGAGTTGAAAACACCATATAAAATAAACCTCTATCTAATTTCAAGCGATTCAATCATTATTTATAGATTTATGGAGTATGTTTGTATTTAAAAAGCAATGCATTTAAACCCAATTCCATTGAAATGTCATTTTTTATTTTCCAGAATGTACTATAAACTTTTCTGACATGACACACTATAAAATAGTAAAATATTGAATTTCTTGTAATTTGATCAGTATTTACATTTTTGGGTGGTTTTTGTATTTTAATAAGCCCAATTTATTTTTGAGCCCAATTCCATAGAAATGCCATTATTTTCTTTTCCAGAATGCACTATGAATTTTTCTGAATACAACACACCAAATGGAATAAAACGCTGTCGAATGTTAGGTCATTTGATCTGAGAAGTGTTTTATATAGTTTTGAATTTTAAAAGAAGTCTAATTAAGCCAAATTCCATAACAAAATTTTCAGCATGAGCTACATATTTTTCTGAATAAAAAAACTGTATAGAACAAAACGCTTTCAAATTTCATATGGTTTTTAATTTTCGGATTATTTTTGCATTTAAAAAGAAATTTATTTGAGCACAATTCCACTAAAATATTAATTTTTTTTTCGAGCATGAACTATGTACTTTTCTGAAAAGAGCACTTTGATTTTCATACAATGAATATTTGAGTGGGTAAATGCATATCTCCAAAAGAGAAGAAATATTTATAACAATAGTTGAGAAGAAAATTATCCATTACAAACAAACAGAAAATATTTCATCACATCCGAAGTTATAACGAAACTGATTAAACTTCAGACAAAAAACAATATTCAAGATAAATATTTAATCCTTAATCGGTCGGCACAGTCGGTTATTTTTACAGATCAAGAGAGGCTTAAACGCTAGTGATCGAACATTACTTTTCTTTTCTAAGAAAAAAAATAAACATTCAGGATGGCTATAATTCTTCCCCCTAATCTTTGCTTTTATCATAAAATAACCTAACCTTTTTTTTCCTACGTTGAAGAGTACTTGAAAAAACGAAACTGTTTAGCAAAATGAAAGGCTTTGAAATTGAAAATATGGGTTGCCGTTATTTATGCTCTCAACTGGCTTTATTTTTACCTTTGATCTTTTCATAGCATATTGTTTTGAAAAAAAGGAAGTTAGTGATTTTAAAAAATTGCTTTTTATTTTCCCGATTGTTTGTTCATAAGGGTGGTTTAGAGTTTTCAGTTAAGGAAAAAATTTAAATTTGTATAAAACAAACTGTAATTTTTCTAGATTGTTCTGGGAAATATGATCTCGATTTGTGAAAATAAAATAAAAAGATGGTGAACAAATTTCACCTCGAATGTATTTTAATGCAGTAAATTGTTTGTTTGTTCAGAATAAGAAATACGATATTCAGCATACTTCACAATGAGGGTACTTTTGCTTATGCTTGATAAGATTCGAACTTATTTTTCAAATTTTTTTTTTACTTAAAGTTTTTAGTCTAATAATGGGACTTGCTTTTTACATATCCTCTTGAGAGAAAATATTCAGTACTTGATCCCATATTCTCAACCTATGTGATAACTTTAAAGTGGCACGGAAATCGACATTACTTCTAAAGAAAATTCTTTTTCATAAGTAGTTATATTTTATTCATAAGATATAGTTGATAATATATTTTATGAATAATAAACATATAACCAAATTTTTACATTTTAATAGTACTATTTTTATATCAATCTTTTCTTTCAGTTTTCTGTTAGTTCAACCTAAAATTCGTTGTTCTTAAAAATGTTGGGTGATTGTTTAGAGAGGGTAAGATTGTCAAATGCATTGTTTGTATATGATTCTTGACCATTCTCCAAACAGAGGTAATCTTTAATTCAAAATGAATCGTCAATAAAAAATATATAAAGAATCCATGCATAGTAGGTAGATAATAATGCAACTTTACATTAATTTATTAACAATAGTCACAAGTTCCCATTTGTATCAACAAATATAAATCACCATTGTTAATTACCAAAGGAACATTAATCATTGAATAATGTACTAAATGTGTTAAAAATGGAAAATAACTATTATTTCAAGGCAGTGAATTTAATATTTGGTATAGAAATTTACCAGGTAACCTGGAGTACGTCACGGAAATTGATTTATAATACGTCAAAGAAATTGGGATTACTGTATTAAGTGATTTAAAGAGCTTTCAAAAAAGGTGGATGACTGAAGATCGTTGTCGTATTTTTAGGTCTAATCTTGACCTTCCTGGATTTTCTCGCTAGTCGTACGTAAGAATCATTGTTTTGAGAGTCCTTTGTGATTGGATTGCATAATCCGAGTAGTGAGGAGTATAATTTTTGTTAATCCCTGATGACTAGTAAAGATTTGTCCAAATAAAGTCAGTTGTACCCAATTTATTGCATCAATTCTTCATCTATCTTTTAATTGTACAGTTTGGAGATTCTGCCTATATGTCTCGTCCCCTAGGATGTTACAGCATTTAACAGTTACCCCCTTGAGTCACCTTATCGTAGTCGATCATATACGTAATCGGAAGATTCTGGAATGGAAGCTCGGGCAAGACAAAAACCCGCCTTGCCCATTAAGGGCAGCTGAGGCACGTAAAATATGTTCGTGGTCATAATGCCCTCCAAGTTCAAACGATACCTCCGGAGGTCTTAAGGTACACATGCTCCCTGGATTGTGCTAAATGAGTAACAAGTTTGTAGCCATGTTCGGTATAAAGATATCTGTATTACCAGCTTTGGAAAAAGCCTTGCATGATCCTTGTTATAAAGGATTTTTTGACATTTCGTGCATTTTGCAGACCCTCCTATATTTCCACGTGGATTTTATTTCTTATCTTTTTTTACGATTTTCTTACCTCATTTCTCTACTTGTATAGCCACCGGAAAAGATCTGCTATAGATTTTAGCAAAATGTATTGCCGAATTGTGTATCAATCATGAATAAGAAGAAAAAACTTATTTATTATTTTGGTTGTTGTTCTGACAGTATAAGAATTACATTTTTGAATATCACTACACGATGCCAAATTTAATTTCTTACTAAATTCAATAAATACAACATTTCTGTGTTATATTTAAGATCTGAATAACGACAGAATTAATAGGACATTGGAGCATGAATCTAGCCTTCTAATTCTGCGATTTCCTTCGGTTACTGGTATGTAATAAATATAAACTAGAGTGAAGAAGTGAAAAAGCGTCAAGCAGCATTTTCAACATTATAGGATATTTTAGACCCAATTCTCAATGATGATTTTCGCCGAACGCTGGCCGATTGGTTAGGGTGCTGATCGTCGGTACCAGAGTTCGTGGGTTCGAATCCCACTATGGCATGGATGTTCGTAGCCGTTCGGAATCGGCTTTAAGCAGTAGGTCCCGGTCTCATTAGCCCTCGTGTGCAAAACAGTAGACCGTAGCGCTCCAAACCAAACCAAACCAATCAATGATGATTTTCATCACATTTTCCTCCCGCAAACAATAACTGCTTCACTACCAGCTATATAAAAATTGCATAAATATAATTTTTCCCGCAATGTACACAATAATAATGTATACTATTACCGTTTTAAAATTTACCTCATTTAAAAATTCAACTCGAAACCTACATATTTTGTTTTGTTTCATTTCTTGTATTTAATAATAAAATAAAAAAAAATGAGATGATTTTTTGCAATTTTTTTCAGAACAATTTTTAAGGGAATCGGTTAAAGATTTATTTAAAATTCATTATCAGAATAAGGATAATGCCTACAGTTTTAAATCATTACAAGATGCCAGAGAAAATACTAATTAATCTGTAAATAAAGTACACATTATTTGGAAATCAGAATAAAAATTTGTAAAGAAAATATTTTGAAGGATCAGTTTAATAACTGTCATAAAAGATTAATGAACACATCGAATAGTTAAATATAGATATGAAATGCAGTAAGTAACGAAAGCAATATTTTTGTTTCAGTATACCGAAAATAAACCTTACCAAACCTTAATATTAATTAACAAACTGAATTTCTCGAAGTTCTTTAATATAATTGTCGATTTGAAAATCAGGTTACAAATGTTTAATTGCAACGAGAGAATAAATTCGGAAGCGGAAAAACATTCCACGTAATATATCTTCTATCATTTATAAATAATTGGTAAACATTTAAGTAAAACTGTGCTCATTAAAATGAGCAGCAAGAAAAGAATTCGGAGTTAAATGACTGTTTTTCATTTATTATATCCAACGTTGACATATTTGTGGCGGAATCAAGTTAGCACAAAATGTTATTTATAGAAATAACTTTCTTCATATTATACCTAGAATTCGTGCTCAATTAATGTGCTTTAACAACTCAGGCTGGATTTCCTATATAAAAATGTTCAATGATTTATTAAATTTCATTATCTGAATTACTGCACTGAAACAGGACAGAATGCAGCAATAAAGGCAACATTAATCAAGATTTTATTTGTTACGACGGTGGAAAAACTCCTGAATGTTAATATTATTCACGAGACAGTTTGTCTTTATTACCACGCAGCTAAAAAGTGACTAAATAATTATGAAAAACTGAATAGATTTTTTTTATTTTAGTTGTCAATTTGGAGATTAATTTATGAATGTTTAAATGGGTGGAGAAGTTAACTTTGAAAGTGGAAAAAGACTCTTCATAAAGAATCTATCATTTATTAATGATAAGTTAGCGTTTAACTGCGATCATTAAAATGCACAGCAATAAAAATTTTTGGGATAAATGACTATTTTTTTGTTTATTATACTTAACGTTTATTTGTATATCGTGATATAGCACTGAATATACGGTTTCCATTAGATTTTACACAGATTATGTCTATTCGCCATCAATTAATATGTTTCTAAAAAAAGCTGAAATCCATATTTCGTATATAAAAATGTTCAATGCATTATTAATTTTATTATCTGAAATATTCTTCTCCAATATGACAGAATTCAACGAATTGCGCTTTTGCACAGTTTTTTTTATTTGGAACCATAGTGGAAAAAGTTTTCAGCTCAAAATATTATTCATAACGATAATTCCTTTTCATTATCGTGAAACTGAAAAGTAGCTAAAAAATATGCAGAACTAAGTAGCTTGTAGTTCTTTTACTATAGCAAATTTGGAGATCAATTTATAAATATATAATTACATCGACAGAATAAATTTCGTAGAAGTGAAACACTTGCGTAAAATATTTATCATTTATTTATGATAAGTTAACATTTAAACAGAACTGGAATCATTAAAATGCCATGAAAGAAAAGTATTTACGATAAATGATTGTTTTTTTTATTTAATATATCCATCTTTTATCTGTATCTCGTACAGTACTTTCAGCAGTAAATATGCTATTTTCTCAGAATTTAGATTATACTTAAAATTCATTTTCAGCGGATGAGTTTCTCAAAAAAGATATCTAATAACTTAGTTCATATTTCGTATATAAAAAGTTCTGTGCTTTCTTTCTTTTCATTACCAAAATATTACTTCGCGATAAATAAGATTGTTACAGATTGCTATGTGACTAAGTTTTTATTTGTGACCACGTTTCAGGAATTTTTTAGTTCAAAATATTTTTAACGAGGTGATTCGTTTTATTTATCATTTATCTGAATTGTAACTAAAGATTTATGAGAAATGGAAATGGACTTTTCTCAGATATAAATTGAATTTTTTGTTCTTCCGAGTACAACAAATTTTTATTTTCTCAAATAAAGTAGTCTTGGTGCATATGCTTAAATCAATATGTTTTTGAATAACTAATTAAATTGTACAAAAATGTGTGAGATAATAGTAAGTCTCTATGAACTCTTTTAAAATTATGAAATTATCCATCTTAATTAATTACAATAAAAATATAGAATTGAGGGAATCATAGTCAAAGTGAACCAAGTCAACTTTTGCCTTCTATAGAATATAAATGTTTGCCAGCTTAATAACAGTCTTTTCCCAAGTGAGCAAAATTTAGAGCTATAAATTATCCGAGTTATTAAGCATTTTCTAAGATAAAATTAATTAATTTTCAGGAATTAATTGAGTTATTTAAGATTCAATTTTTCTTCAATCGTCTTAAACGGACTTGGTTCACTTAATTTGTGAATCTGTCCATTAATGTAGAAGAATTTATAATTATATCACAATCCTTAAGATTTTAAAAATTCTACTCAATAGATAATCTTACTTTTTTTCTGTGAGTATAACATTGTATCAACGATTGAATATATTAAAATCCTTTAAATAATTGAATGGTTAATTAGATATTTTAATAAATTCCCATTTTCTTCAAATACGTACTTGGTTTTGTATTTATATCAAGAGATTTACTTAATTTATTTTATATAATATAAGTTAGAGATGTCATTAATCTAAGTTGCTAGTTAAAACCTATATTCTAAATTAAGTTTTCTTGTGAAAGATAAAATGACACATAAATTTTTTTAAATTATTTTTGTCATGTATTTACTTCTCCAAATTTCGTATAATCAGTAATTTAGCTATCAGTATTTCTTATAATACATTTCTTATATATAGGGGTTGCGGTAGCTCAGTCGGCAAAGGCAGCGATCTCGTCAAATGAAAGGTTGCAGGTTCGGGGCTTGAGCCAGCCTAAGATCCGCCAAATTCGTTACAAGTGACTAGCCCTCTAAGAGTTACGCACGTAATTTTCTGGTACGTGCGAACGTACGAGGAAATTACTTGAGTTATAAATTAGATTTAGATCCAAAACTTTTATTACAAGCACAGCTGTTATAACTATTTAATTAACCCCTTCCAGTAAAATGACGAGTCTAGATAGTCATTAGTTTTTCATTCCATACCGCACAATGACGAGCTACATTCGTCATGCGATTAAAGTTACTGTTAAATATGATAATTAATTTAGTTTAAAATTTCTAGTGTACTGAATTTGGCAACACTTTTATCACTTGTGAAAATCACAAGTCACTATTGCATATTGTTTACTTGGTACAAGTCATTGCCAAATTAATGAGTCAGAATAAAAGAAAACCTACTAAGAAATGCCGTGTGTGTTACAAGAATCAAATTAGAAGTGAGACTACTTGGCGGTGTAAACAATTAAGAATTCCTTTGCACTTTGTTTCGAAAAGTACCACTAGCTTGAAGACTATTATCCGTATACCTTATTAATGTTTTGCTTTGATATTTTCTTAATTTTACTGTTTCTGATATTATTTAACACTATGTAAAAAGTGGATTTTAATTAAGAATATGTAAGAATTGTAAAATGAAACAAGTTTTTTAAATAAAAATTAAATGGTTATTTCGCGCACATTTTTTCATTATTAAATCATACCGGAAGGGGTTAAAAGAACATTATATGGATCTAAATAACCTCATTACATTTGCCCAATCCGTTTGAAGACATCATCAGCCGGACAGAAAATTACATGCGTAACGCTTAGAGGGCTAAGATAAGTAAAATAGGTTCGTGGTCACAATGTCCTCCAAATTCACAAGAGATATCTCTGAGAGTGGCAAGCCAAGCCTGGGGGGGTCTTCTGCTCAGTCCCTGCTTCTAAACTACGAGAACTAAGCTGGGGTAATGTACCTTAAGCTTCACGTCCTCCTCGGGTGGTGCTAAATGGGCAACAGCTTCGCAGCCTTGTATTGGCATACAGGCATATAGTCCTTATGTTGCCAGTTGCGTTAGGAATATATATATATATATATATATATATATATATATATATATATATATATATATGTATATATGTATATATATATGTATATATATATATATATATGTATATATATGTATGTATATGTATATATATAATATGTATATGTATGTATATATATATATATATATATATATATATATATATATATGTATATATGTATATATATATATATATATATATATATATATATATATATATATATGAGGTTTAAAAATGGGGGTTAAGAATTAAACGAGTTATAATTAAAAATAGTTAGAACTCATTAACTTATTAGGAGAAAGACACACGAGCGGAACTATACAGAGTAAAAAAGCAGACGCGTAAGTAAAAATAGGAATTTTCTTAGGTAGCAAAGAGAAAACAGACAGTTCTGAGTGGCAACTCAAGCTAATAACATCCTCCACGCTTGTCGCGGCAAATTATGAGAACAAAGGATATCTAAATGGCTTAGCTATGGACAGAAGAATTACAATAAAGAAGTTTTTATAAATGAAAATTTTCTGACACGGACGAGTGGTTAAGGCATGGAAGACACATTTGATTTCACATATAAAACTTCTTTATTAACTTCTTATCCTTCTTAAAATTCTTTATTAAACTTTTTATCCTTCTGTTCTTTACTATGCCATTTAGATATCCTTTGTTCTTATATTTTACGACGATAAACATGGAGGATGTTATCAGCACGAGTTTCCGCTCAGAATTGTCTTTTTTGTCGTTGCTACCTAAGCAAAATTCCTATGTCTACTTCCGCGTCGGCTTCTTTACTCTGCATAGTTCCGCTAGAGGGTATGTCTTTCTTCTATTACGTTTTCGTTAATGAGTTCTAACTATTTTTAATTATAACTAGCTTAAATCTTAACCCCTATTTTTAAACCTGACAAATATATATGAGTATTTAAGTCTATGCACAAGCATAGATAATATGAAACAACTTGAATCATAAATAATAAAATTTAAAGTATATAAAAATTTAAAAAATAATATTATTTAATTTTTTTTTCATTTAGTGTACAATTAAAAAAAAATTAAATGTGGCAATGCATTTCAAAGTAAAAATGCAATACGGTAAAATCTAGATTTCGTGGGAGTGGAAGCCTCCCACTATCCTTCTGCATAAGGCTCTGTCACCACTTTAAAGAATTATTATTTCTCTAAGTACTCAATAAGGTTGGTTCCTCCAGGCAGAGCAACTACACCAAACTGAAAAATATGGTACACATAAATAAAAATAGAAATAGCGTGGGAAATTACCCGAGAATTAAATTTCTACGCTTGCTTTGAACACCTGAGGGGTAAAACAAAAGAAATAGCATCGTTGGATTTCGATCCTTTATATTTCAAACCCAAGAGGAAAGCTAAAGCTGAACAAGTATTATCTGACATTAGAGAACCCGCATTTTTTCTCTCGCCACTTAAGAGGTAGAACACAATCACAGATCAGGGATCTCGTTTCTGTCGCTTCTATACGAGAGAAAGAGAAGAAAATCTTGTAACAAAAAATAATAATCTGAAGAATATAATAAGAAATAATTAGAACATAAGTAGAAAAAAATATTAAATTTTAATATTACAATTAGAATTAAGATTAGAAGTAGAATTAATTTAGAATTAAAATTCTAATATTATAATTAGAATTAAGAATAGAATTGGAATTAATTTAGAGTTAGAATTCTAATATTATAATTAGAAAATAAGTAGAAAAAATGAATTCTTTATTAATGATTATATCAGACATCATTTTTATTTATTTTTATTCCAAAGCAATGTAAGGCTTTAACGGTATCTCTCAATTGCTTTGGAATAAAAATAAATAAAAATGATATCTGATAGATACACTGTAAATATTAATCAGTTTTCTATACTTGTAAATTTGTATCAAAATTTAGGATCAAATAAATATGTAATATTACTGCAATCGCTTTTATTGATATTTTAATATAAAATATTTACTTATTTGTTTCTCAAAAATGGATAAAAAATAAGATTTTAAGAAAATTGAGGTAAAATTTTAAAAATTGGAATAGGATGTTACAAAGATGAAAATAATGAATGAGGATGAATAAAAGAATTAGTCTGTGAAGGGTTTCAATATTTTAACTTCAATTTCTCTGATCCGTTCGTAGGTTAAAAAATACAAAAAGAAATTAATACTTAAATAAAAAGAGTTTAGATATTTAGGTAAATTTTCTAAACCTTTATGATCTGTTTTCAACTATTTTTTTTTCGCCAAAATTTAATTGAGGTATCTAGTTTTCATTAAGAAACTCATAATTTTCATTAAAAGGAAAACGAATTTTGAGTTTTTTACTTTTTTATTTATAATATAAACTTTACGTAACAAAACAGAAAATGTTAGTTATCTAGTGATTTCTCTCTTGTTTTGGGCACCTTCTCCTTGGTAAACCTGTCCCTAAATGTAACATCTACAATGTCGCTGTGTCCGTGCAGCACATCTTAGTTGAGTGTCCAAATTTTAAAGTTTACAGACATTGCCATTTTCATTCTAATGACATTAATCTAAAAGATTTACTTGGTATTACTCCTCATTCTAATGTTTTATCCTTTTTGAAATATATCGGGTTTTACCATCATATCTGATTTTTTCTTCACTTTTGTCTTTTTCACCATTTTTTACTCTCGTTCATCTTTTTTAGACTTACATTTTTTATAGTCTTTTTGTGTGTTCTAATTTTTACCATTGTATCCTGCATATTTTTTTACATTTCTACATTTTATCTAGTGATCGCTCTCTTGTTTTGGGCACCTTCTCCTTGGTGAACCTGTCCCCATATGTAACATGTGCAATGTCGCTGTGTCCGTGAAGCACATCTTAGTTGAGTGTCCAAATTTTAAAGTTTGCAAACATATCCATTTTCATTCTAATGACATTAATCTAAAAGAATTACTTCGTATTACTCCTCATCCTAATATTTTATCCTTTTTGATATATATCGGGTTTTATCAACATATCTGATTTTTTCTTCACTTTTGTCTTTTTCACTGTTTTTTACTCTCGTTCATCTTTTTTAGACTTATTTTTTATAGTGTTTTTGTGTGTTCTAATTTTCACCAGTGTATCCTGCATATATTTTTACATTTCTAGATTTTACCTTTTTTTTACATTGTCTTTCTACGTCACTCATCGTTTTGGCACAGTATATTACATTTGGGATTCAGTGGCAATAAATTCAAATCATTCATCCATCCATCCTCTCTTGTTTTGAAGATGAATCGTGAAAATTCTCACGAAGACCGAAAAACAAACTGTAGATTTGTATGAATTATAAACGGATACCCTACTGCATTTATTTTGATTAACTTTAGTACGCTTTTCTGTTTTTGTTAAACGTTGTTACTGTTATTTTGTAAGACAACTTTCTAAAGATTGATTTTAGAGCAAGAAAAGGCAAGTAATATACAGCTTTAATTTTCAGATATAACTTAATGCAGTTTCAAATTATTTCTAGCTTGTAACAGGTTTTTGTGTTAATTACAAAACATCTCCTAGACGAATAACAACGTTTTAAGGTTATAAAATCAAAAGTTTTGAAAATCCAGACCCCCCTTTTTTAAAATTATAATTACTGATCAGTTTAACCGTGGATGCAAGAAATAAACTAACAGTATTTATAAAATAAAGGAATAAAAGGGAATACCCCATTTTTTTTCTGTTCGAGATTTTTGGGAATGACAAATCCAATATGACGCTAAAGAGGGAGAGCGAATTGCGGCCCAATATTTGAAAGATCACGGGTTAAGCGTCAATAACGTGGTTGAATTTGAGAAGAGGACGGCCCTGAAAAGTAATAACTTATCCCGTCTTTTCAAACAAGAATTTCAATGGCCTCTTCGCTTTGTTTGGTTATAGAACCTCGTTTCGACTCAATTGGAAGAAATGTGCATTTCCAGATGAAATGATGCGCAAATTCTCTGGAGTTTATCTTTCGGTTTATACGAATACCATAAGTTCTAAAAGGGTTTCTTTTTATTTTGCTCTAAGTTTCAGTGAAAATACTGATTTTAATGGTTTTATTAACATTTCTATTACATGATGATGCATTTCTATTTTTACGACATTTTTTCAGCTCATAAAATCATTTAAAAGCTTTAGTAACAACCTACATTTAAATATTATAGTACGAAAATAAATTTTATATGCCTTATGAAATACTTGAAATCTTTAATCAATACAATATATAATTATATACAAATATTTAATAATTTGAAACTGATATTCATATTTAATAATTTTAAAATCGGTTAATTTCTTTGTATTGAAAAATACGCAAGAGAAATATTTTTAATTAGTAATGAGTTTAAGTTAAAATGTGTATGCCGATTTATATAAAATAATCGAAAAAATTTAATATTGGAAAAACATTATAACTCAGTTTGGATAAAAATATGACTTTTTTTCTCTTCGCATGCATGATACATTTCTATTTTTAAGAACATTTTTTAGATCATAAAATCGTTTAAAAGCTTGAATTTGAACCTACATTTAAATATTATAGTACCAAAGTAAACTTTACATGCTTTCTGAAATGCTAAAAATCGTTAATCAATACAATATATAAATATATACAAATATTTACTAATTTGAAACTTATATATATATTTAATAATTTAAAAATCTATTAATTTCTTTGTATTTAAAAGTACGCAAGAGAAATATTTCTAATTAGTAATGAGTTTAAGTTAAAACGTATCTGCCGATTTATATAAAATAATTGAAAAAAACATTAAAACTCCTTTTGGGTAAAAATATGATTTTTTTCTCTTCGCATACATGATACATTTCTATTTTTAAGAACATTTTTTAGCTCATAAAATCATTTAAAATCTTGAATTTGAAACTACATTTAAATATTATAGTAACACAATAAATTTATTATGCCTTTTTATGTCTTCTGAAAAACTTAAAAAGCTGATATTTTAATATCAATTATCTATTTCTGTTTTCAATATATCACGGTTAATAAATTAATAAATTTTTGATTCAAGATAATATTTTAAATGTTTAAAAAAAATCTTAAAACATTTAGAATGAATATAATTTATGGAATTATTTCTTAAAATATTAAAAATCCTCATTGAAAAAGTCATTATTAAACGCACCTTATGTCAAATAGAATTTTTTAGTTCCCTTTTGGGTTTTATAAAAATTCTAAAGAACGAATTAATCTGTTTGAAATTGTTCATATATAATCTATATAATATTCGGTAAATATATCCTTGTTATCTACATAATGAATCAATATAATCAGAATATTCAAATTTTTTATATTATATAAAACTAAAAATTACATTAAAAGCTAACTGTTTAAGTTTTATACTTCCAGGTTGAGAATGAATAATTTTTATAGAATTCTCAACATATTAAAAAGAACCTCGTATAAAAATTCAGGGTAGAAAACGATCTCAATACGATCTCTAGAGTATATTACATATACTTATGAGATATTTAACTTTACGTGTTTTTTGTTCTAAGAACTTTAATTTTTGTCATCATCCATTGGTTGAAAATTAGCTAACAATTAAATCTGTTTGAACATTTCTATATTTGTATGTATGCTTGTTATCTATATTGTAACGACCTGTTACATGTACGGAAAAGAAAAGAAGAATCCCAAGGTCAGCCATAATTATCTTATGAATATGAGAGGTATATTAATATTTACTTCTGAAATACAACTGAAATTAAATTATACTTACTTTAATGTATTAAATGAACATTACATTTTCATGTATAAAGCTTTTACAGAACGCTTCTGAAATAAATACAGTACATAGAACTCTTTGTTAACGTTTATCGATCTCTTTTTGGTCCTGTTTATCCTACGATATAATGCTATCCGAAATATTTTAATATTTTCTTCTTTCTACTTTCCTTTTTACAATTAATTCAAGCAAAGGCTGCTAAGTTTTACATCTCTTAACCTCTGCTTTCGTAATATTTATTTCAATACACATCTCGAAAATATTTTCCCGAATCCCGAAAGAGTTGTTTCCCTTTATACCACTCTGTATTTGTCAACCTTGCCAGTTATCAAACTTTTGTTTATTGTCCTTTATGTTCCTTTTGTTCATTATTTTTACAAATTGGTTTGCCGTGGAGCACTACAGTATACTCTTTTGCTACACGAGGGTAATGAGACCTTATTATCATGAAGGTTGTTCCCAGAGGTTGTTGAAAATTGTTCTCTTAAATTTATCTTTCGAATTTTAAAGTAAAACAGTAGACCGTAGAGCTCAAAACCAAACCAATTTTAACCCCTTAACAGTTTCATTTTTTTCCCGCATTGGATCCAAACAATGTCACATTAATTTATATTCTATACTTTTCATATAGTTCCTTTTACGTTTGTAAGCTAAGTTTTTTTTTTTTTTTTTTTTTGGAGCGCTACGATCTACTTTTTGCAACACGAGGGCTAATGAAACTCATTTGTAAGCTGGAGAATGTTATGAAAAGTAATATTTCTAATTATTTTAAGCATTTATAACAACTTATTTACAGGAACTTACAGTTTCTTTTCTCTCTCATGAAGACTAGAGGGGAAGTCACGTTTAGAGTTATACAGATAACAAATATTTTCGATTACAATTACTACACAATTATTTTCGAATGCAAATACTACAAGTACATTTACTTAACCCGTTTGTTTTTTCAGAGATCAGTTTTAGTACGATAAATGAGAGGGCAAAAAGCGTAGTCCAACATCCCAGCCCGGACAAAAATACCTAGTTTCTTTTCGAATTCCTTTGCTACTGAAATTTTTTCTTCAGTGAACACACATAGGACTGATTTGTAGGTCTTAGTTTTTTGTCTGTAGATGGAATTTCTCTAAAAAGTCTCTCTCGGTCAGCCAACCAAAACTTTAATCTAAAATCAAGCCCAAAACTGCAAGATAAAAACTCGCTGTGAAATGCAAAACCAAAAAACAAAGCCCGAGCTTTCAAACGAAACAGAATACACTTCGAAAACTAACATCTTGTGGACATCTGTATGACTAATTTAACCTTAAATAACAAAAGATAATCCAAAACAGTGAGAACGACAAAGAAATCAGATTGCCCGTAAGCCGTACGGGCAAATCATTAAAGGCACAGTAACCGCGCCCGTACGGTGTACGTTCAAAACTGGCAAGGGGTTAAAGTAAAGATAACCTTTTGTTGGGTTCACTAAAGAACTGGATCCCCCGCCAACTTGGCTATAACTGTTTAATTATGGTCGCCTAATATTTTCTCCTGATCTCACCGTGTCCAAACAAACTGTATCTATAATTATATGATATTCGCATCCAACTCTCTTTGTATAAGTCATTTCTTATATATAAAAAATGCGCAATGCTTAAAAAAATTTGATATAACAAACCATTCATGGTTCACTATGACTGATTTTTAATAATTTGGAGCTGTTGTGTTTGTAAACTGTTAAGGGATTAATTGCCCATATAAAGTCGTTTTCTTTAATTAAATAAGAGTATACAATTCATTATACATTACGCACCATAGATTAATTAAAATTGCCAGAAAAAGCAAGTTATACAAAGTTTGGATAGATTACCTTTGTTTTTTAGTAAATATCGCCAATATTTTCGCCAAATTTGTCAAGGAGAACCCAATTCTTTAGCAGTCCCTTTGTTAGATTAATTCTATAAATGTAAATATTTAATCTGAACATTAAAGAAGATAGCACATTCCAAACTTCCAAAACAGGTTGATTCGGTCAATACCGGGAGGTTTAACTGAGACCCTAGAGGGTGGAAAGGTTAAACTGCCACTTACTGTCCTATTCCAAATGGTTAAAAATCCCACGAAAAGTTGAAAAGAAATCATATCTTCATGAAACATCCGTCTACCACTACTCTTGTTATTAACCATTACGTAAATCTCTGCTATTAAAAATGTATTACACAAGCAAATGTATTTGTAAATTATTCAAATTTTCAGAGTTTCAAGAATTAAATGCTAATTTAATCTCTAAATCTTAAAAGAGATTCATGCAAGAATATTAATGAGGACTTTAAATATATAACTTCTTTGTCCATCATTTTTCACGTAGAATGACTAATAAACTAGTAAATATTTCCGCTCTTTCGGTAAATAACGTTAAATAACGAAGTCATTTTACAAAACAGGCGAAATTAATCATACAATAACGGACAGAAATCCAAAATAATGCGATCTTGTCTAGAATTTAATATATTTTAAACTACCTTTAATATAATATATAGTTTTGGTGAATCAATATTTTAATTCCCTCTGTGTTGTTATAAGTTTTAACTGATTTTAACTTTCTTGGACAAAGAAAAGAAAGTAATGCATTCGCTATATCGAGATATCGCTATAAATGACGATGCTCATATTTCAAAGGAATTTTTCATTTTGAACATGATAGAATTAATTCCGTCAACTTTCAGTGCTACGACTTTACAAACAGAGAAAGAAATTTTATCTTTAAAAATTTAAAAATTTATTTTGCCACTCCTGAACTGGTTTTGAGCAGTTAGTCTTGATGTCTGTAAGTATTGTAACGTATTGGAGATATGGTAGGCGAAGCCGTCGATGAAACAGGCTAGAAAACTGTTTAATCTAGATTAAATATTTTATTCAGGTGAATAAATTATGTACAGCTATGTACAGATTCAGTAGAATTTTAAATATTCTGGGATCTCGTGCTGAGATGACATTCACACAATAAGGATGCGTGGGTACCGGATACAGTATAGCTAGGGCTTCTAATCACAGGAATTGTTCGCTAATTAGTACCGGAAATAAACGCTGACACTATCACCTCCGGGCTGACTATTAGCACAGTCGGCTTTCACACCAAGGTTCGAAAGTTCGGAGTACGTATCACGCTGGGGTTCGGGAAGTAAAACTCAGGATGCAAGACGATCCAAATTGAGAGCAAAGGTCACTCTCGGCTACCTACTTCTATGCACGAAGTAAAAACAAATTAGCAAAATAACGGGAATGGAATTACCAAGACGAAGTTCGACTTCTTAGCAAACAGAGACGCTGGCGGTCTCTAATCAAGCAAACTCCAGAATCGGAGATACGAGCGGTTCTTCTCGAGCTACGAAGGCTCTATCAGGAAGAATCCTCAAGAAGAAAAAGCCTCCTTTTGGTCCCGTCACTCTTCTTTTATAACGGCCCCGGTTTCCCTTACGCGATTCTTCGGGAAACTTCCAGAGCCAGGATGATGCAATCTTGCGGTCACCTCCCGCCTGTATCAGCTGTTTCGTTTCCATATGTGGCCGAAAAGCCGTCTTCAGATCAGCCGACCCAAACAATTGCCTTTTTCGCTACTGCTAATGGGCGACAATGTGCACTGTAATTATTTACAATCTTTTCGCAGAGTCTTTCCATTCAACATTCTCACAAAGCCCCAGACGCGTTGGCTGCAGCACACGAACCGTTTTCAATTAAGTATCCACAGATATCTTAGACCACCCGTTTCTACCTGCCGCTAATCGTAAGTGTCCGCGGCGAAAGGTCACCTTCGGGCTCCTCGTTCTTTAGGGTCATGTAACGGATCGTTACAGTATGTAAACTTTTATACCACCTCTATTGATTTCAATTTTCTATTTATATAAAAAAAACTTTCAATATAACGTATATTAAAGCTGTGTAGTGTATTAACTGAAAAACTATTAGGTTTAGAATGTTGAAATTTTATATGTAGAACTGTTTACCGTCTAGTTGTGCAAGCCCCTTTTTTATTGGAATCCACACTCTATATAGAGAAGGCTTTTAGTATAGAGTTTATTAGTCATGTGGGACATAACTCCAAAATGATTAATCGTAAAACTTTGTGATTTTGTATTTAAGATATCTGTACACCTTCGGAGGTGATTTTTTGAAATTTTGGACTTTTTTACTTTTTATATAAATTTTATGAATAAAAGCAATTTAAAACTCTGAAAAAGCACTATAATATATGGTTTAAATAATTTGTTGGAGTTTTATGCTGCAAAATATGGTTAAAGTTTTACTAATATTAAGCAATACACACTAACTCCAAAATAATTCACTGTTTCCCTGTTTTGTAAAATTGATAATGCTCTTAAATTTATTTTTCAGGAAATAGGCTATTATTAAAGTAATCAATAATATATCTATGAAGTTATGGGAACTCGAGTGCAATGATAGGGGAAGTTTTTCAAAAATTACATGTAATTTATGTGTACCGAGGTACTTTCCCACGGTTATCTGCACGTGTATGCACAGCTGTGAGAGGATTTTCCTAGAGGAATTTATTACTCCAATTGTTCACGTCAAGTTTAGGGACCCCCGCAGAGAAGGTATAGATCACGGAATGGCAGCGTAACGGTCAAGCTCGCACAGAGATGTAACCGTGAGTTATGCGAGCAGGGGCTAAAAAGTAATGTCAGCTTGCACAAAAGGGGCTACTTTAATGAGCCCACCTGCACTCCGGAAGGGCATGCAGATGTGGGAAAATTTCCCGAAAACAGGCGATTAGAAAGGAAAAGAAAAGGGGCGTTGGAACCGAGGTGAGGAGTTTGGAAACGAAGTTAAGGAGAGGAGTTGAAGTAGGGATTCGAGAGAAGTGGGACAAGAATCCACCAGCACCGACTCGTCCCGTGCGCCCGGACATCCGGACCGACTCTGCGCATGAGGAAAGCCTCTACCTGACCCTCTGCACAAACTGAAGACTGACGAAAGGAGGAAAGCCTGCTCCCCTGTGCCTTTAATGGAGGTAATTTATAAAATAATATTTACAGTCACTTAACTTACGCCTCTGTTAATAATGTATCCTTGTTACTAAATAATAACTCCTTATAAAGATAATTGTAATAATTATAGTGTAAATAGAAGACATAAATAATTGATGATTATGATATATGATAACCAAGGATCAACTTGTAAATGAATGTACAGAATAAATATCTGAATCTCAGTATAAAGTATATTCTTTCTGTGTTTCCCCCTATTAACCTTACTCAGAGTCTTTGTTTCCCTTGTGGATTCCTCCGGTTTCATAAGTAACTAAGCCGAACGATGGCCGAATGGTTAGGGTGCTGGTCTTCGGTACCGGAATTCGTGAGTTCGAATCCCACTATGGCATGGATGTTCGTAGCCGTTCGGAATCGGCTTTAAGCAGTAGGTCCCGGTCTCATTAGCCCTCGAGTGCAAAACAGTAGACCGTAGCACTCCAAGCCAAACCAAACCAAACTGTGTTTCCCCCTTGTAACGAACACTGGTGTATAGGTTGTAAGTACATAACAACATTATGAATTAAAGGACTATAAATTCCAAAATAATTGCCATTTAACCATGATTGTAGTTTATTCCCAGCATCTAAATTTGTATAATTAAACTCGAATATATAAATGTATTAATACGCAATTGTAACAAGACATATTAAGCAGTTGAAACAATGCTTTAAAGTCCCATTTTTGCCCATAAGAATATCTCCTTGACAGAGAATAATTTAAAATTTTTAAGGATTGTTACGTTCTAGTACAGGATGAAGGTAGTATTACAATAACGAAAAATTTCAGCTAAGAAAGAAATATCTATGTAACGAAACATCTCAATATTAACGGTATGTATCTCCCTCAGATAGTAGTAGTTAAGGTTTTCTAAAACAACACGGTTGCCTTAAGAAACGAAAAATTACTTTTAATCTTGTAGAGTATAAATAATGGATGATGTATCATTCAAAATTAAAAATATATAATTCAATAGGTGTATAAGAAAGCCATGTGTGCACATAATTTTTTTCTAACAAAAATTATTACCTGGTTAATAAGGATTAATTTTTCATACATAATACTGCTGTAAAAGAAAAATTGTATATATAGACAAAAACTGATTTTTTTATATATAACATTACGAAGGATTTCTCTTTGATACTTTTAATGAATTTTATCGATTAGAGGACTATTTTTAAGTAGTAACTTCGTTATTTAAAGTGAATGAGGAAGAAAAAAACTTAAACAGATTAAACATAAAAGAACTTTCCAATTTTTCAATTAGCAAGAAATGTGACGCTGTTAAGTATTAGTTTTTAAAAAGTTAGAAACGTATTTTTCAATAAGATCAAGTAGCTTCTGTAGGAAAATATTTTTATGGTTCTCTATTTGGTATACTTGAAAGTGTATGTGATTAGAAAAATATTTTGTGAGGAAAATCTACAGCAAATAATTTTGACACTTGAAGGGTAATTTAATATTTTTTTTCAATACGATTACACGCACATGCGAGATGTTCAGTACCACAAAATTCTAGGAAAAATACGAAATTACTTTTTTAGACCCCAAAACAAGTCAAGCTAAGAGTATACGGTTTCACCAGAAAATTTAATTTACAGTGAAATGATTATTTTACTCCATTAAAAATCTTTTTTTTTATGTTTGTTATACTTCTTTGTACAAAAACTTAAAATCATATTTTTCCATTTTAAAGTTTTTTAAACCTTTTTAGTCATTTCAAAATGTTTCAGGTAGACTTTTTTTTCTGAATTTCTGGTTATTTTTTTAATAAATTGCTTGTCATAAAACGTTTAAAAAAGGAGTATGTTTTTTTAAATAATTAGAGTTTTTTTTTTCAGTCTCAATCTAATACAGCGACAAATCTTGGAATAGTATACAATTATCAATAATTGCTGTACTACAAATTTTATTTAACTTAAGTGAATAAAATTTGCAACATTGAATTATATTTAAACATTAATTATAAAGCAAAAAAATTACGATTAGTACAGTAAGTAAAATTAATAAAAAAATATTTTTAAAAAAAGATCGTTTTTATTTAACAAAAATAATATTAAAAATGCACTGAAAAGTAAAAAATAATTTTTAAACTGCGCATGAAAGAGAAATTGTGTGAAAAGTAAAACTATAATAAGCTGAAATACAGCAATTGCTTGAGAAGATTTCTAGGATAAGGACTAGAGTTATGTTGGGTTATGTGCCTAAAAATAAATGCACCACGTATAATTTGGTTTGGAGTGCTACGATTTACTTTTTGGAACAAGAGAGCTAATGAAACCGGTGATATAGAGCAGTTACTTGAGAGGATTTCTAGGATAAGGACTAGAGTTATGATAGGTTATGTGCCTAAAAATAAATGCACCACGTATAATTTGGTTTGGAGTGCTACGATCTACTTTTTGGAACAAGAGAGCTAATGAGACCGGTGATATAGAGCAGTTACTTGAGAAGATTTCTAGGATAAGGACTAGAGTTATGATAGGTTATGTGCCTAAAAATAAATGCACCACGTATAATTTGGTTTGGAGTGCTACGATCTACTTTTTGCAACAAGAGGGCTAATGAGACCGGATCTACAGCTTAAAGCCGATTCCAAACAGCTACCAACATCCATGCCGATGTGGGATTCGAACCCACGAACTCCAGTTCCGAAGGCCAGCACCCTAACCAATCGGCCATCGCTCGGCCCACATATAATTTAATTTGTTGCTTAAAGCAGAGTTACATTTATTTCACTAAAAAAGAGAGAGAAATATTTATATATTGCACTCTCATTTTAAAGAGTTAATTCTTTTATTTAAAAAATATATCGAGATAAATACAAACATATTCAAAGATATTATAAAAAGTCATAAAACCAATTTGTATGCGTAGAAAACTTTAAAATAAAATTTCGTTAAATGATATTGAAAATAAAATTTCGTTAAATGTTATTGAAAATAAAATTTCGTTTAACATTTATATAAAGATTAAATAAAACTCTTTTTTTTTACTCAGCGATACGTTTTATTATGTAAGTAAATTATACTTTTTTCAATACTTTTAAATAATTTACAAAGATAAATTTATGCATTCCTCCGCTAATTTTCATTGTTAACTCATGTGATGCAAAAGAGAGAAAAACATTTTAATATTACATACACTTTGCCAGCATTAGACTTTTTTAAATCTCTAGAATGAAATTATTATTTTATGAGAATGCAAGCAACAACTGTTTCATTAGCTCTTTATCCTAAGCAGACGAAAAATAGTAAAGGATTTCTACTTAAAGTATAAAAACTGTTATCCTTTGAGAATACCGAGATATCAAAGTAATGTATCCTGTTATATTTTTCACAAACGCCTTATAGTGAAGAGAGGCTTACGACTAAGAGGCGCCATTGCTGTAAGTACTATTGCGCAGTGAGTGAAATAACATTTATTCTCCTGAAAAACGTTCGAAAATTTAATTTGTGTAATGTTTCGGAGGGAAAGAATTCGACAGAACTGTCTTTAATATTGCAAATGCAATTTTCTTTTGACGCGAAACGAATTTTTCCCTGAAGGGTCTGTTTACTTTGTAAGAGTGGATTGATATAAATAAATGTATCAAACAGGTGGGCGAAATGACGCAGAAGTTTTAATGGCATATTTTTACAACCAGTTGAACATGATTAATAGTATTTCTACTAGAGATGGTGTAATCGTTTAATAATTAGTGTAAAATAACTGATAAAAGCAAGAATAATATGCCTAAGTTAAATAAAATATACAACATTTTAAATTCAGGTCTTGTTTATTTTCTTGGCTGTTTTAAATTGCTAACTTGTGACTTTGTTGCGATGGTTTCTTTTCCGCCACCTACCTACCCCTATAATATATTTTTAACTCCGAAAACGTAATTGATAGCTGTTCCCTTTTCCCCATATTAAAAGTGAATATATATATAAAAGTGAGACTTAAAAAAAGTTTATTTATAATGCTAGAGTTTTATGTTACTTCGAATCGGAAACTCTTATACTATTCTTCCTATGTAATAATCTACATGTTTCCAGCACGTGCTCTGGAATCCAGGTTTATTCTGGCTGCTGAAGGAGTCCAAATGGTAGGGCACTGCACTTCGCTACAAGAGTCCTAAATCCTACAACATGGATGCTCGTAGCTGATCGCCTCATAACTAAGTGAAAGAAGCAATATTTCTAGCAATGTGACGTCATCCCAGGTAATTGTTTTAAACGCTGTTTTCCTCGGTTAAAAGCAGGAGATTAAACTTTTTAATTTATCACATAATAAATAGGTGAAAATAATATTTTTCAATTATTATGACGTCATTACTTTAAATATCTGATTTATTCATTTCTTATTTTATATTATTTAAACATCGTCTGCGTCGTATCAATTCGATTTGACATGAAAATTGAGATATAAAGTGATTCACTTTCATTTCTATGTGATGCAAATTATAGCATTTTTATGAGAATTTATTTTAAATTTAATTCTTAGTTAATTTTTACGTTACAATGAAATGTTTATCAACAATATTTTAACAACAAAAAGTACAAATTTCAGTGACTCTCATGGGTAAATAAAAACCTATCATTTTATATAGTTATCTTCATATTCATATGGTTGTCGTTATACTGTGAGTTTCTGTTTCATACAAAACTATGCAATTTGTCATAAATTTCCTTAATTTTGGAAAACATTTATTACTACCAACAAAATGAGCACTGTTGCTGTCAAAACCTCTGCTTCATATTCTACCACGTACTATGGCAATGTATATTAACGTTACTAATCAACGTACAGTAGTAATACAGTAATGTAATTTAGGGTTAAACTTATATTTTACCATAAGAAAAATATTTGAGCAAATTTATTATGCAGCGGCTCACGGGCAACACAGTGCACTTGCTGGAAGTTCAGTTATTAATAAACTGGCATAATCGTCAAAAATCTGAAGCATACGAGATTTATTTGCATTAATACGTTTTATTATCTTTAATAGTGGTTCTAAACCTTTTATAGAAATATTTTATTACCCAGACCGATGGCTAGGTGCGAAGCAGCTACTTATCTTATAAAAGTGAGACTGTTTAAAAAAAAGTTTATTTATAATGCTAGAGTTTTATGTTACTTCGAATGGAAACTCTTATACTATTCTTCCTATCTAATAATCTAGATGTTTCCAGCACGTGCTCTAAAAGCCAAGTTTATTCTGGCTGCTGAAGGAGTGCCGAAAGGTAGGGCACTGCACTTCGTCTAAATCCTACAGCATGGATGATCGTAGCTATCTGGAATCAAATTTAAGCAGTAGATCCAATCTCATTTTTCTTATTGTAGTAAAACCTTGGACCTTATCACACTAGATCAACCAACCAGACAACCCAATCGTTACACATCTCACATACGTTCAAAAAGTAGCGAGGGGGGGAAGAAGAATTGTGTAGGTGGTAAACTCCCATAAGGGTTGCTGTACCAATAAATGTATATTAGT
>CM063498.1:61096035-61106035 GCA_032207245.1 Pardosa pseudoannulata
TCGAAACTGCAGTGGGAGCGCTAATTAGTAGAATGTATTTTAATCGGATGTATGTAAATAAGGATTACATTTTTCATCCTTGTTCGAGGAAAGGAATTTGCGAGGAATCAAAAGTTAAGTACCAGCCATATAATTTCCGTTGCTTCTCTTTCTTTTCTCCTAAGATTGATAGGATGGAAGGACGAAACGCAATTTGTCTTGGAAGCACTAATTAAAATTTAATAACCCATCCGACTGAGAAAAATTTCTGAGACCACTACAGCTCGTAATCTCTTCAGGCAGGAGAAGTTTTCCCCGTTTCGGTAAACAGGATTTGGGCCTCCAAACCTGCGCTTGGCCCGCAGGTATGACTTTTGCCGAAATTAATGGCGAGTAACAAGTATTTAACGTAGTCACACTAATGGAGAAAGATTAATTCGTTTTAATTGAGTTCCTTGACACGATAGAATTTACGGCTCAAATTTGGGGATTAAATCGCGTTCGGGAAGCACGAAGATTTTAATCACATTACGACTACTTCCATAAAGTACGCTTATTTTATATAATATAGAAAACTGTTGTTCATTACTTGAGTACGAATTGAATTGAGTTTCGGGATTTTGTCGTTTCTCATTAATATTTTCATTCAGATATATAAATGGTTTCCTCGTGAATATTATCGGTTTAAAAATTGGCTTTTATTTTAAAGTGAATGCGAGAGTTTATTTTTCTCTACAATTAAAAAAAAAATTTAAAAGCATATGCTTATATTTACATTGTTTTATTAAGTAGGTATATCGATTTCATATCTAATATACAGGGTTAGAAAAAGTTCCCCACTTGTAAGGACTCTTGAATACATTCTATTGGCCCACATGAGATACAATTGGAACTATTGATAATTCAAATGTTGAGCTAGACATTTATAATATAAAAATGTCTAGTACAAAAGTCCGCCTATAGATGGTACTGCTACACATATGGTATTTATTTAGTTTCATTAAGTTTAGTCAAGCATTAGTTTTTTATCTGCACATAATGTCTCCGTTACAAGAAAAAGCGCTACTGGTAAAACTGTGTTACCAGAACCTGCAGAACTCCGTTGCAGCTCTAAGAATTCCGTCGGACGAAGATGTCCAATGTCTGCAAGTGCCTTAAGCAAGATGAGCGTTCACCAGATATCACTCCTTGCGACTTTTGGTTGTGGGGTTTCCTGAAGAACGAGATCTACAGTCAAATGCCAGCATCTATGCCAGATCTGAAGAAGAACATTCTCATTGAAGACCATGTTGTTGGCATTCCGGCAGACTCATTCCGGTCAGCTGTAAAACATATGGTTCTGCGATTATAGCCTATTGTTGAACCTGACACGGGCATATTGAGCATTTATAATGTTACTTTGTAATATTATTTACCATTTTTAAAGCATATTAAATTTTTTTATATGTTTAACATCACCATCTATAGGTAGATTTTCGTACTAATTTTTTATGTAATAAATGCAATAAATGACATTTGAATTATCTGCAATTCTAATTGTATCACATTTGGAGAATTATAACGTATTCTAGTCCACAGAATTGGAGAATCTTATTTCTTGCTAACCCTATTATATATATATATATATATATATATATATATATATATATATATATATATATTATATATATATATATATATATCTATATATATATATATATATATATATATATTGTCACCTTGAAATTTCTTTTATTTTGCTACCTCATTTATTGTCATTGGTTTTATAGGGGACATCAAAAATGTATCTGTACTACAGGAGTATTTTAGGACTACTATATAAGATTAACTTATCCTTTTCCAAGCGCTACGTATTTAAAAGTATTCACGTGCAAATATGAGTAATAAATGAAGATATCTGCAAACTCACGTAATTTACTGCACACTCTACAAATGTTCTTTTTGCATAACTCTAAGTAACATGACACATATCCCCGTGGTAGTTAGAACTCGTTCTATACATTTAGTAGCAGCATCCTGTCAATGGTCATCATTACAGTGTTGGTCAATTTCCAGAAATCTTCTAATGTTTATTTATAGTCGGATACACAGATCATATTCATAATGTTCGACTTAGGAAAAAGTAAAATGATGTTAAACCGGATTAATTGAGAATGATTAGAAAAGATAAGTCATTTTCACCAACACATAGACTAGAGCGCTGCGAAAACTCATCGGTTAAGCATCGACAAACATAGAAAATGACAAGGGATCATATATCTCTTACTTCAATGGTTAGGTAATGAGGGCCTTCTATTAGGTATCGGGAGTTGATCGATTATGTATCGACAAATATAGAACAGGACGAACATTTAATATTCCTTCGATTCCAGCGTATATTGAAGTTACAATATGATAAAATTTCACTATTAATTAACCAAAAGAATGTAATGAAGGCATATAAATAAGTTCTTATTTTAAGATACACAAATCTATGTTCTTAGATGATTAGAAACTTAAAGTAGTTTAGAAATACCACATAGAAAATTTATAGAATATTCATAGCTTATTTTTTAAACATAGACAGCACAATGCTATTCACAGCTTTGATGGGAGAACAGCTTTAAGCCTCGTATTATTTCTTTGACCAAGCTTAGATTAATTAGTAAGTAATACGAATGCTGAACATTATCTGGTTTTACAAACTTTAACACTGATGTTCCAAATTATGTTTTCGATCTTCTTGGGTTTGGAGATTAATGTGGTGTATTTATACATCTCGAGGAACTTGATATAAGCTATCCAAAAGAAGACCGAATACTATTCGGCTGCTCTGCTATTCGTAATAAGAGTTCGCGGGTTCAAATTCCACTGTTACCATGGACGTTCATAACAGTTCGGAATCGGCTTTAGACAGTAGGTCCTGATCTTGTTAGCCTTCGTGAGCAAAACTATAGACCGTAGAACTCCACAGCAAATAAAATCAAGCCATATAAGTCAATATAATCAACTGCACATAACCTTGATCTTATCTTGAAATCTTGGAGGTAATAATCTCACATATTTAATCGTATATCTATTTCAATATGTAGCATTTAGAAAAATAAATAAATTTTTATAGTAGACCTTATATATGATATTTTAATAAAATAGCGTTTGGTTATAAGGGAAGAACAACCTTTAACCCGATAGCATCATTTGTGGGTCCAGTAATTAATGGGGGAAAAAAGCAGAAAAATGAGACGTCAAACATTATAATCTAAAGTTTTAGCAGGAAATATGTTGCCTTAACCACCGAATTTCCCAGACGGTACTTGGTATCTAATGAAGATAATGGCGGAGACAGCATTTTTACTCAGGAAGTTCATAATTGAACTGCCGGGAGAAACAAGCGTCTGGAATCGTTAACTCCTTCTGCTTAATTAATTGCCCGTTGAGGGAATTTTCAGCATATGTTGAAGGTACAAGATGATAAAATTTCAAGGCAGAAACGCTAACTATCAGTCACCACCATGAAGGCATAAATATAACTTCTTGAACACAAATCTATGCTCTTAGGTAATTAGTAGTTAAAGTAATTTATAGAACTATGTTTCTTTCCGTGAAATAAAAATGTTAGGAGTATTTATCCAGGTGATTATGCATTTGCCCTATTGAATTCAATTAACATCAGGTTAACGTTTAAAGAATTAAATTTTTACCTCAAGGCAAATATTCGTCAGTAGCTGCGAATGAATTAGAAATGTGTAGTTTATACTATAAATAAGCTGCATAAATGAAGCAATATACATGAACAACTTTTTTACTAAAAAGCCATTTTAAATTGAAAATAAAAAATAAATAAATAACATTTAAATAAATTTAGTTTTAAAAATATTAAAAGTATTACAATACGCTCAGTATATTCATTCCTTCTATACATGGTACATAGTAAATTCTGTGCCGGCCTTTTTCTTCAAAACTGTTAGTCATAGACATATACTTCCAAATAAAAAATGTTTAAAATAAAATAAGCATTTTTTTATAGCATTTTTGACTTTTAAAATTTAATTTGTCGAAAACTGAAATGCCTAAATTCTTATACGTTCCCACGTTTCTTATCATTATATTAATCCACAATTGAAACTAGTCTCCAAAACAGTATTACGGCAAGTTCTCTGAAAAAAATGACAGATATATTTAAATTCAAAGTTTGCCAAAATGTAAAGATTTTTATCTTTTTTTAAAAGAAAAGGGAAAAGGGATTAACATTTTATTTAATGAAAAATGTAGTGTATATCTATTTTACTATGGATTTTTGTTCTGAGGGCGAGTTTCGAATTCTACTAAATATATTAATAAGGAACAATAATCGTATAAAAATGTTTTGCTATTTTTGAGAAATTGAATTTTATATTTAACACTAAATATACCATACAACGGGTCAAATGACCCATAAGGTTTATGCAAAAAATGCGATGGTAAATAAATTAAAAATTCTTATTCTTTGTGTTTGCAATACATAAAAATTGACGATATACAATTTTGTTTAGTTATAATAAAGCTTATTTGTCTATTTCCTTCCAGTTTTCATATTTCATACATTTATAATCAGAAAAAAAAAGGTCCAGTCATTTGACCGGCTATGGTAGAAATAGGTATGTATTAAGTGTTGGTATGTTTAGTGTTAAAAATACCTTGAAATGAATTTTTGCCTTATTTAAAAATCATTATAATTAGTAGCACATGCCTAAGACCATCGGTTGTAGAGGGATTGTACTATATACTTGTACGAGGATTACCTAAGGTGTTACAAAAATTGGGACGATAAAAAATTTTTGGCAGCAAAGTGTTTTATTGTTTTTCTAAATATTCGCCTTTAAGATTTGTACACTTTTCCATCCGTTCAAGTCAATTCTTGAAACAGTTTTCCACTCTGAAGATGATATCTCACAAACAAGAACATCGACGAGAATCCACGAGATTCATCACTGACTAATACACGACCACGACGAAATTCTGCAAACCAATTATAAACTGTCTTTCCTAATGGTATTTCACTACCAAAAGTTTCCCCGAAGCGATTTTATGTATTCCTGTAGAGTAAGTCCTTCCTTAAAACCATAAAAAATTATCCAACGGAAGTCCTTCCATAAAATCATAAAAAATTATCCAACGGAAGCCTTCACGACCTATCTTAATTTTTTCACCCACTTGCTTCTTTTAAACATTCACTGTAAACAAAACACGCAGACCATTTAAGATGTCACTGATCCCAAGATTTAAAAAAAAAGTGGATTTTACAAATATCCTGAAGATAAATTTCATTAACGCCATCTACTGGTCGTTGGTAAAAACTTAAAAGGCGACCTTCGTATACTTTTGAATACACATATGCATTAACAGCTCATCTTTCTAATACATTCGTAAGTTTACTTACGAATATGGTATTTCCAAGAAGTCATGGACAAGGCTTGTTCTCATCATTTCTCATGTTCTCATTCATTTGAACTTAATTCACTAGAGTTTAAAATTTATAAATGCATGCATTACTTATATTACTCAAACCTAGTTCAACGATGGCCAGATGGTAGGGGTTCCCTTTTGGTCGTAGTTCACCGGTTTGAATCTCACTGATACCATAAATGTCTGTAGCCATTCGGAATCCGTGTTAAGCAGTAGGTTCCAGTCTCATTAACCCCCGTGAGCAAAGCAATATACCATAGCGATCCAAACCTAGCCTAATAGAATCTTTCTTATTTATTTGGTACGGTAAAATGTATTTCATAATTACTACTAAATTAAACTGTATTTGTCACTTGAATTATATTCCTAATGGCTACGAAAAGGCATGCTGACAGTGGTATTCATACCTGTGGAGTCAGGGTCGTATCTCAGTTCGAGGGGACAGCCGAACCAAGATCAATGGACATGCCAAGCTTGGACGATGTCGTCAAATTCTAGAACTCAGTTTTCTGGCAAACCTTGCTCTATTTTTTCTTTTCTTTCTTTTTTTTTTAATTTGTATTTATTTTAACAAAATTTCAAACCTTTTTTTTGTTCAAAATATGCTTTGAAATTGGGTATAAACTTAATACAAAACGAAGCACAAATTGTAAACATCACTTGACGACAATTTGGCGATCACTTGTACAAAAATAGAGCCAAAAACATGGCAGCCGGCCCCCGGAACTGCAATTCTACCTGAAGTTAGATAGAAAAAACCTTCTAGTTTTTGACCCATTTTCCTACTATGACTAGTTGAAGCTTCAATTACTTGTAGATGTATTTCAAAGATTTGGGCATGAGTAGTTTTGAAATTTATGTCTTTTTAGAGACAGAAGCACAAAACTTCCAAAGCAGTTTTAGCCCTCACATATATTTAGAAAATAAGATCATGCATATTCAAAAATACGTTTATATTGAATTTAAGGAAGGATTTAAAGTAGGCCCCTGTGCTAATAAATGGATGAATGAGTTAAATTTATTCATTTAGAAAATTATATTTTTTTATCAATAAGCAATCCCCCTTTAGTCCTTTTAAACCCCAAAGAGATTCAAACAAACACTTTCAATTTTTTGCATTACATTTGCTAGCTCGAAAGATCAAATGGAATGTTAATTAACCGCAATGCATTAACATTTTCATTCTGAACTAGTGACGCGTTTAGAAGCCCACGCAATATTGACAAAACGTCTAATAGAATGCCTCCTCTCTTTAAACAACTATAAGAGTTCAATAAAATATAGCTCTTTGAGAATGCAATCTTTTGTGAAAAGCGCTGCAGCCCCTTTAAAAGCAATCTATATATTTAAAAAAAAAGATTTCAGTATAGAAAAATGGAAGGAAGATATAAATCAGTCCACTGGAAACAAAAGGAACGAGGTTGAATATGTTCGAATAGTTTATTTCGACCAAGTAATCAGAATAAATTTTTATTAAAAAACAGAAACCGACGGCGAAGAACGGTTTACATTAAGTTATTTGAATGGCTTCATTTTTAATTTTTCCTTTGAAATGGTGAAAGGTATACCGATACCATACATTTTATCGAGAGTTTCGCCATTTCGTTTGAATTATGACGGAAATGAAAGCATTTCTTTATTGAAGTTATTGCTTCAATAAAATGTCATTGGGCCATCTAATATAATGAAGTAATACAAACAATTCATCGTATGCACTTATTGCGAAACCAAATAAAATGATATTTTAATCAATTATTATTTTAAACAATATAATTATGTAATATTTATTTCAATGCTTCTGTTACAATTTCATTGTTTAAAATCCCAAAGAGGATTATTTCATTATTACTAACGTACTCTTTTGTTGTTCTTAAAAAAAATTATAGGTCAAAAGTGCATTAACATTTAACATTTTGGATATCTTTTCATTTAACATTTAGCTTATCCTCCTTAGCATGAGGAAGATCAACTCCCTGACACCATTTTAAGGAGGAGACCGCTCGCCATATTTTGTGTGATTGTGAATTTTTCTTGGCTTTTAAGTTTCAGCTCATTGGTCGCCACCTTCTTGAGCCTTAAGAGCAGCAGAATATGTCAGCTGTCTGAGGTTTACTTCAGCCTCTGGCATCTTTTCTTATGTACTCTAGAGATCGTGTCTTCTTGAGTAATCGGTACAATAGACCTCTGGTCGCATACTCTATTCGGGACTACTTAAGAATTGGGTTCCCCTTGGCAAATTTGGCAAAAATATTGGCGATATTTACTAAAATACAAAGGTAATCCATCATAACATTGTATTTCTTGCTTTTTCTGACAACTTTAATTAATGCACAACGCGCCATCGTAATAGAATTATATATTATTAATTAATTAAAGAAAGCGACTTGAAAACCGGACATTTTTATTTATGGGCAATTAATCCCTTAAGAGTTTTCAAACGCAACAGTTCCAAATTATTAAAAATCAACCATGGTATACCATTAATGGTTTATTTACATATAATTTTTTAAGCATTGCGCACTTTAATTATATAGTTACACAAGGAGAGTTGGATGCAAATATCATATAAATTATAACATAGATACAGATTATTTGGACACGATGAGATCAGGAGAAAATGTTAGGTGACCATACTTAAACCATTATCACCAAGTTGGCGGGGGAACCTAGTTCTTCAGTCAAGCCACTCTTATTCATTCTTGAGAAACCATTCCCCTCCACCGGGATCTGTCCCAAAGGGGATTTCCCTAATTTCCCTAACACACTGGTTTTGGGCATTCCATCCTTAGAATTTTCGAAGACACGGTTTGTCTCCAGGTTGAAGAAAGTTCTTTTGATTGTCATTAGAGTCCGGTCCCATAAATCTTTAAGATGACAGCCTTGCTAAGCATAAACTGATTTGAAACGAAGGAGCATTTCAATTGCTTCGAAAATATTAGAATAAAATCTAATTTTTTAGTTTAAAATTCAGGAATTGTCTGTAGTAATCAGTTATAGAGCAAAAATAACAAACACGTATATTCTATTCCACTCTCAAATATCTTGCAACTGCTTGGTAGACCCAAAATAGCTCTGATGGACCCCGAATCTTAAAGTAACAGATTTATAATAAATTTTATGTACGCAACTTTACAAGTGGCTTTGACAGCACACAATAATACTTACATAACAGAAACAGTTCATTTAGAACCTAAGGAGTGTAAATTTTACAGGATGAAAGTCTTGGAGTTTGTTACAACGCACAACAAATGGTGAAGTTTAACACTTTCGAAGGCCGTGGGAAGATTACTTCCCACCTACGTGATCTTACAAAATACACTGTGGAAAGCACAAAACTCATTATAATATATTGGTTTTGCTAATTAAAGGATGGGAAGACTGACTTCCGTTTCAATTTTGAGATGCTATATATTGTTTTATCAATTAAATATAATTGGAACTTCTGCTTTGAAAGTTTGAAAATGCTGTGTGAAAAAAATAAAAAGAATAACTGGAAAAACTAAATGGCCCACGAAAGGGTTAAAATAGAGAAGAAAAAATTGGTTATTCAGCGCGAGAGAGTGCCCCGGCAATCAAAAGCTTACAAATTTTGATACGGAAAAGAAATTTTTGAAATATATACATAATTTATGCCTATAATAATAGATAAAAATTATAATAATAGGGATTAAAGCATAGTCAAGTGACACAAGGGGTGAACTGGCCAAAATCTTAAAAGCTTTTAATGAAATTACAATTTCAAAATACACTGTACTTAAAAATAACATGAAACTTCCAGTATTAAAAAATTCGCAGAAAATATAAGAAGATATATCTATTCAATTTGCGATTTCGATCTGAAGTTTCTAATACAATTAATTTCTTAACGGGTCGCAACAGTTTTCCTATATGTTTATACAAAATTGAGAAAAGGGAACATGAAAGATTATTTTAGTTAGCTCGTATAAGGTTTTTAGGGTAATTAATTCTGGTACATTTAAAGAAAATTTGGTATAAGCATTTATTTCAGAATTTTTATTACCACTCGAAAGTCACGTAGTAAGTAAATCCTGTTAATAAAATAGTAAATTCTACTTTTTCTTTAGAGCATTTTATCACAATCATTTTCATACTTTGTCCTCCCTCCACCTATACAGATTTTTACTAAATGTAATACTATAGCCTAAACCTTTGTTACACTCTGCGAAACGTAGGCATTACTTCGGTACGCTTATTTGATACATATTAGATATGAAATCGATATACATATTTAATAAGATAAAATTCATAAATATAAACATACGGTTTTCAATTTTTAATGTATAAAGAAAAATAAACCTAACTCGCCTAAATAAAATAAAATCCAATTTTTAGGCCTATAATATGCACGAGAAAAACATTTATATTTCTGACGGGAAATGTTAATAATAAATCTCAAAATCCCAAACTCAATTCAACTAGTACTCAAGTAATGCACAACTGTTTTCAATATAATGTAAAATAAGCGTACTTTATGTAAATAATCTCAATGTGATTAAAATAAAACGAATGTGATTAAAATAAAACGAATTAATCGTTCTCTATTAGTGTGACTACGTTAAATATTTGTTACTCGCCA
>CM063498.1:61111035-61112797 GCA_032207245.1 Pardosa pseudoannulata
TTATTTATTATAATATTTAAATTTATATTCATAATAATTAACCCGTTTCAGAATTTAGAACTCAGATGTCTCAATAATTAAAGATTTATTGGAAAATCCATATTCTCTGCACACCTTGCATGAAAACCTACTGCATGCCACTGATATATATATATATATATATATATATATATATATATATATATATATATATATGTGTGTGTGTGTGTGTGTGTGTGTGTGTGTGTGTTGTTATGTACATATATCTATATACATATATCATTGACAATCTTGGGATTAGCAAGTAGCAAGTGTACGAATGATCTAATGGTAAAGGTATCTGGTGGTTTAGAATTAAAAAATAAATTCAAAATGCTAGAAATTAAATATTCTTAAAAATTAACCTCTTTAGTGCTGTCAAAATAATATATATAAATCCTATTAACATACGTGAGGTTCACAGAATAGATAGCTAATTATCTTCTACTTAATATAATAAATTGATTTCTAGATCGTATATTTTAAAGTTATTTTGTAGGTAAATGGATTTCTAATTTTTTTACTGTTAGTTGTTATATTTTTTGTTTTTATAAAAATATATTGCTTTATGTAGCTTTTTATAAAGTTAAACCCTTACGAATGATCGACGTATTTTTTTTTCTAACAGAGTAGAATAAATATAATAAATTGGTTTCTACATCATATATTTTAAGGGTATTTTGTGGGTAAATGGATGTCTATTTTTTTTACAGTTAGTTGTTATATTTTTTGTTTTTATAAAAATATATTGCTTTATGTAGCTTTTTATAAAGTTAGACCTTTACGAATGATCGACGTATTTTTTTTCTAAACAGAGTAGAATAAATATAATAAATTGGTTTCTACATCATATATTTTAAAGGTATTTTGTGGGTAAATGGATTTCTATTTTTTTTTACAGTTAGTTGTTATATTTTTTGTTTTTATAAAAATATATTGCTTTATGTAGCTTTTTATAAAGTTAGACCTTTACGAATGATCGACGTATTTTGTTTCTAACAGAGTAGAATAAATATAATAAATTGGTTCTACATCATATATTTTAAAGGTATTTTGTGGGTAAATGGATTTCTATTTTTTTTACAGTTAGTTGTTATATTTTTTGTTTTTATAAAAATATATTGCTTTATGTAGCTTTTTATAAAGTTAGACCCTTACGAATAATCAACGTATTTTTTTCTAACAGAGTAGAATAAATATAATAAATTGGTTTCTACATCATATATTTTAATGTTTCAAATAGATTTTTATTTTTTTACAGTTATTGGTATATTTTTGTTTAAAAAAATATATTGCTTTATGTAGCTTTATAAAGTTAGACCCTTACGAATGATCGACGTATTTTTTTCTAACAGAGTAGAATATTTCATTTAATATTAAATCAAAAAAATGATGAAAAGAAACATTAGCTCAAAAGATACTGCGTCTCTTTACAAGTTGAATGCTTAAAAATCTGAAATGGAAGTCCCGTCCCTTAATGTCAGCGGAGTCCTTTATTTCATTTCACTGCCACACTTAACTTTCACATTCGTGTCACAAAAGACAGCCGAATAAAATAAAAGCCAGACATGTCTCTCCTTTCGAAAACTATTCTGAATGAAACCCATAATTCCCTTCAGGTTCAGAGTTTAACTCCCCTCCATCTGGGCAGATAAAGAGAGCCAGCAGGAAAGGCGACTTTTCTCTGAAAAACTTACTTTCCCAGCCGTGGGGGATCCTCGTTTCTTAGAAAAGGCCTCTTATC
>CM063498.1:61112897-61115397 GCA_032207245.1 Pardosa pseudoannulata
TATATGTAGAATAATCATAATCTTGTGTATTTTAAGCTTTCTATACATACATATACATATACATACGATAACAATGCCTTTATGGGGCCTCGACCAAGTATGAAAAATGTAATCTTTATTTACATACATCCCATTAAAATACATTCTACTAATTAGCGTGAGCACTGCAGTGTCGAATCAAGTAAATATCCTTTTTTGTTTTTGAATTTGCTCTTTTTGACCTATATTATTCTCTTCTTATGTGAAATTCATATATATATATATATATATATATATATATATATATATATATATATACGATAACAATGCCATTTTCTGACTTATTTGTATAAGAAAAAATTGAGTAAGAGAAGTGTGTAGTGGAAGTCAGTGTTACATGACCTGGAATAGTTGCAAATAGTGTCACCAAGTTGCCAAGTTTGGTGATATACCACAAGATTCAATGGCAAAATTTTGTCGCCTAGTTTGCATTCCTGTTGTTGAAAAAAAAGTAATGTTGACTAAGAGTAATTTTAAAAAATATTTATAAATATGCAGATGTCTGTTCAATTATTTTAATTGAATTTTTTAAAAGTAGAATAGTCGAATAAAACCTTCTTCTCTATACAGACAAATGAAAAGAGATTAATCCCATTGAATCACACAGCACCGAATATGTGTTTGTATTTGTGTGTATGAGACATGCCTTCAATTGGTTCATGCTAAACTCAAAATCAGACAGACGGAGTCATAAATGTATTTAAATCACAATTTATTTCATCTGATACGGACTTTCTGATGGCATAGCTACACGTCTTTGTCACTTCTTTGACAGAGTCAACCCATGCCGGTACTGTATCGATTCGCACGAGGAATTATTTTAACTTAGACTTTGCGGGTGGAAAAAATTCCAGGTGGTCAGTAAACAGAGATCATGACAAGGTCACATCTTTACATTATTAGTGATGACTATTTACAAGCAGTGTTATTATTGATAGAAATTATTAGCTTAGAAGTCCAGTAAGGTGAAATATTGTTTCAAAAATACTAGTTTCACTGTTTATATTAGTACCCATTTTTATCATTCGATTATTAGTATTCTATAATACCCATTTGCTTCTAATTATGAGCAACAATTTATAAAATTATCAGTGTAAGAATATCACTTCATAATAAATATACTTTTTTATTTAGCTTTCTGAATAGAAAAGTCATTAAAAGCATGTACAGATATAAACAAATATATTTGTAACATGTCCTAAAAATACTTTTTTACGATTTGGCTTTGTATTATACAAAATGTTTGCCTAATGCTGTATTCAACTATTCTCCTGAAATCTTTTGTCTATATGCATATTCAATACGCATATTGAAAACAAAATTGGCAAAAATATCCATTGAGTAAAACTAAATAAACTCTTTTTTATCCACGTTTTGTCGTATGAGCGAAATTTATTCTTCTTCAAGCAGTTTTTAAAACCATAATTTCCACAAATGAAATTACGAACATCATCTAGAAAGCTAATTTCCCAAAGCCTGTAAAAATAAACTAAACATTGTTACCTGAAAAGTTTTATTACAAAAAATATAGCAATATTTCAGCTGCTTCTCTATATAATAACCATCGAAACTATATCATTTGTCATATATGAAATAAGATTTTGTAGTCCACTGTCATAGAAGTCTGGTGAATGAAAATGGAGCCCACGTGTAACAACTGCCTTAAGTTCTTCGTCTGTAATAACCAAACAGGAATTTGTTCATGTGCAAGAACGAGTTTTAAGCCGCTTGGAACAAGATCCGGACTGTCATCTATGACAGATGGCCAGCTACAGATGTGAACATTTTATTACATTAGGGAAATACCTGACACTAAATACAAACCATCTGCTTGTTCATCACATACGGTCCGTATATTAATCACAATGGATTTCCATCGAACCCACAAAAAGTGTTTGTGTTTTCAAAAACTGTTGGCGGGAAGAGAAATGAGAGACCATTAAAATAATTTTAAAGGGATCAATCGGAAATTTACATCTGCCGCACATGATAGCCATAATCTAACCGGTTTTTGCAATACTATTCCTCTCTTTTAGTAGTGGCATCTTGTGGCGATATGGAAAATTTACTTTCTGGATGACCCTCGTACATTTGTCATTTATGATGAAAAAAAAAAAGAAAAAATGTTGAACCTTAGCGAACCTTAGCACTTAATTTATGCACAAGTTTGCTTAATTATAAAAAAGAGGAACATTTAGTAAGTGGCCGTGATGGAATTAAAATCTGTAAGCTTTCCACATACGGATTCTATCCTTAAATTAGTGCCATAAATTATATCCTATCAGAAAACTTTTAAAAACAAAACTAAATATTCCTCATTAGAGTGACTGTGTTAAATATTTATTACTTGCCATTAACTTGCCAATCCATATTTAAATGGCCATATTCTGTTTACCGACTCGAGAAATTTTTTCTTTCCTAAAGAGATTATGTTGGTCTTATAAATTGTGCATAGTCTGAT
>CM063498.1:61120397-61122897 GCA_032207245.1 Pardosa pseudoannulata
TTTCGTTCAGAAATGTTTTGCGGGCCTACAGGCTTTCTCCACCAAGTGTGGTCAAGAAACGGTCTGTGCTAATTTCAGTTATCTTTGACATTCATTTTAACATTGACCGATGAACAATTGAAGGATCTAAATGGTTCGAGAAATGTCTGTATGTTTGTGGAGGGAATTCACTTAAACACTACGGGTGTTGAAAATGCCCAGGAAGTCCGGAAAGGAAGATAAATGGACACAATATGGGGTGCGCATGGGATTCAGACATTAGGAGCAAAACTGATTAAAAAGCCATTTCCCCCTAAAAAAATCTTCCCTTGAATTGAACTTTTTCTCCTTGGAGAGGGAATTGCACATCTGGTTGGCATAAGTTTTGTGTAACCTAAGGTTCTACTATTCCTGGAATCGTTTGCAAGGCTGGGCTAGGCATATTACTAATTCATTAAATAAACATCATGTTAAACAGAAAAGGCATAATTTAAGACTTAAGTATAAATAATTCGTACAAATATTCCACCCTAGCTTGTAGGGGGGATTCCTCTTGCAGCTGTACTTCATTATCAGACTAACGGAAGATTTATACAATAAAATTTTAAGTGACAGACTTAAAAGGACTAGTTCAAGGGAGTCCATCATTTTTTTAGGTGATAGTAGTTGTGCTTAAAAAAAAGATATTGCCAGCCTTCGACAATTTCAGATTTTCAAATTAGATACGCTTGATACAACTAGCTATGTTTGATTAAAGCATATAGACTTCCGCTGAAATGGCAAACATCAAGAGAACTGGCAAGTATTTTTTAATATATATATTTTTTTAGTTTTCATGTTTAGCTTTAATGTTTGTGTATCTATATAGAAGTACAAGTATTATATATTTTGGAAAAAAAACAGGAATTAAAAGGTCATCAAAAGTTTTTAAAAACTACTTCAATCATCGAGATCCTTAAAAATTGGGTTCTTGAAATCTTTAATTTTAAACTAGGCCCCATAAGAAAATCTTTAAAAAATTTATAAATTCCTTAAATTTTCATGCCAAAAAGGGACGTATTTTGTTTGATTCAGATTCTATTCTTTGTATTATTTAATCTGTATTATTTCATTAAATCGCATAAGTAATCATCACTTGTATAGTTTTTGTGCTATAAATGATTTTTATAAGTGAAAGAAAAAAATATCTATGTATTGAAATAGTATGTAGTTTTTGGATAATATGTATTATAAATTTCGATTAACAAAATTCTTATGGTTGAATTAATATTAAGGAGAAATATTTAAATATGTATATAAAATTTGATGTTGATGCTAGGAAAGATTTTGTTCAGTGAAAAAAGTTTGAGTATGTTGAAATAATCAGTCGTTTCTGAATTATTATAATATTTAATTAACGAAACATTTTCAAAATATCAATTCATTATGAAGTTTGGTTTCCTAGTTTATAAAAAATTAAATTTTAGTGCAAAATATCTCTTTGGAGTTTAATGTTTTAAATACTAAAATGCTGTTAATACTTTTACAGTTTTAGCATTTTAATTTAACTGAAAGCATTTTCATGGTATAAATAACATTTTTGTATACCTATTATTTTTTATTGATATCTTAAATTTTGTCTATTAATTTTTTCATGTATATCTTTATAATTTATGCTTGTTGAATGTCATTAAAATTGTATTATATTGGTGGATATTACGAAAATTTATATTTAAATATCAACTCTGAGTTATGAAACTTTATATACGTATAAATTGAAGTATTTGTAAATTAATCACAGATTTTTCTTAATTTAAAATCCGATGTGTTTAAAAATCAGTTTTTTTACGAATATTTTTTAATATTTAAAATACCCCTCGTCCTAGCGACCTAACTTGTTAAAGATTTTTAAAAAAATGTTTAGCAAATACTTCTATTTTGTTTTAAAAAATCTGGGTTATCCACTTTAAATTTTGAATTTATTACAGTTATCAAAACTAAATTTAAATTTAGACATACGTCATGAAAATTCAACGTGCAATTAAAAAATGTTCCCCTTAAATTAACTATTCAGTTTATCTGCAAAATAATACTTCCTAGCTGTTCAAAAATATTTATAAGAATTAAAAAAGGTAAAATTGAAGAAACAATTAATGTACATGGAACATTTTAAAAATTAACAAAAGATTTCAAAATATTGATTAAAAACCATCTAATTTAAGAAATTTTAAAATGTAATTTTGATAGGTTTGGCATTAATGTCAATTCAATATTTAAATGTAACTGAAAATAAACCCTGATAAAGTTAGTTCACCCCCTCGTGACGGAAACTAACATTTCAAAGTACGTCATTCGTTTGATCATTGTTTGATCAGATTTGATTAACATATTTCATCGTTTGATCAATTAAAAATATTTTTGAAAATCTCTAAAGAGCTGGGGAATAACCTTATGGATTTTTTAAAATGATCTTATACACATGAACAAGATATCATTCTAATAAGAATCATTAGATCGGATTAGATCAACCATTTTTGGGGTT
>CM063498.1:61130397-61160113 GCA_032207245.1 Pardosa pseudoannulata
TTTATATTTATAGTTAGTGTGAATTGACTCCAAAGTCTAATGAGTTCTGCCGTACAGAAAGCCAACTATTCTTGTAAATTGCTCATTTGTTTAAATTGATTTTTTTACATTAATTTTTAGGAAATTTTGTATGCGAATGATGCCATTATGTTTATAAAACTATGTATGTGAAGTTATCCATCAACAAAGCGACTCTCAAGGACAATTGCACGCGCGCGGCATCTACCAAAGATATAATTTGCATATTTTTCTTCTCGCTTCTCGGTAGATATAAAAGCCGAGGGAAAATGTAACCACAGAGAGCACTTTTATAAAGTACGTACGCCTTGAATAAATATTTTTTATCTTAAATGGAGTCAGTTACTTAGTAGGTAAATTACACGCAATCTAACAACAATATACACATATGTATAAAAATGCATAAAAAATTGACCTGTTATCTCGAAATAAAATGAACCTGGAAGGGATTAAAGAGTTCTGACAAAAGTTCATATAGTTCAAAGGGTGCCTAGAGTTATAAAAATTTAAAGATCAATCGTGTAAACCAATTAATTTTTTATCGAGTCTAACCATCTTGATCAGTGTATTGTCAAATTACTTAACTTAATCTTGGAGATGAAAGCAAGATTGATTCCCATATGACTGCTCAATATCAATTACTCGGAGAAAAACAAATTAAACGTCCGATATGATAAAGGATGCGATCGGAATTCGATTAATGTAACAGGATTCTTCTTAACCACGAGTTTCTGCTTCGAAAACAAAGCTATGTACATATTATGGAATTAAGTTTCAACCTTTAATAGAAGCAAATAACTGAGGAATGCTTCCCGGAAAATTACTTCCAGAGACGGTGATAATTTTTCTTTCATGCACTCGTTCCTCCGAAGGAAATAGTTGGAAACAAAAGAGGTAGCTTGTTAAATTCATTTTTAGGAATTTCTGGAATATTATTTACATCATTATTCCGGATCCATGACAATATTACTATCGTAATATGTTCTGAGACCTTATTAAAATGTCACTGTCTTATCAACTTGCTGTTAAGGAGGCATTTATACAAGGAGCTATGAAATACTTATTTGTTGATTGTTACTATTATTAGTCCGTTCAGATGCATATGATTATTGTTGAAATAAATTTTGGATATGTAAAGTTTTTAAAAAATATTGAGACGCCAGATAAAGATTCTTACTATCCTGCAACATTGTAATTAATACCATTCGATCATAGAATGCATACCAAATATCGATACTAAATTTCTATTTTTTTTTAATGTCGTTCATCGTTTGATCAGATCGATGCCCATCATTACTGTTGACACAAATTTTGGAGAAGTAAAATTTTTAAAAACTGATGAGATGCTAGAAAAACATTCTTACTATCCTGCAACATTGTAATTAATACCATTTGATCATAGAATGCTATAGAATAATGTTTGTTGATAAAATTTTGACTTTTTGAATTAATTTGTTTGATCAGCTTTGCATTCAAATGTTGAATATTTTTTTTTATTTAGTCCGAATAATTTGATCGGTTCTTTGGTGAACAAAAATGGCGGCAGACACAATTCACTGTCTTCAATTGAATTAAAACCTTTTGACAAAGGAAAATGCACTGACGAAAACAAAAATGTCCAATTACTAAATAGCTATAAGGAGTCTTTTATAACTATCGCTGATTGTATAAAATACTCGTTGATTACTGTGACACAAAAATCAAGAAAAGGAGCAAAATGGCTCAAAAGAAATATTTTTTTCTTCTTAAACATATGCGGGTAATCTTCCCCAATTCAAATATGTATTTTTTTTTTTTATTCAAAAATGGCGATCATAAAAATGCCAGCGGGAAAAAGACGATCGCCAAATAGCTTGAATAAAACAAATTAAAATGAAGCAGCGCAAAAAAAAGATGAGATAGAGCAAAAGAAAATCACAAATTCAATATCATACAAATTTTTAAAATATGTCAGACAATTTATTCCCTTTTACATAGAATTATATACAAAAGAATAAAATAACAAATACTAAATTTCTTTTTTTTTTATGTCATTCATCGTTTGATCAGATCGATGTCCATGATTACTGTTGACACAAATTTTGGATATGTAAAATTTTTAAAAATTGATGAGATGCTAGAAACACATTCATGTTACTATCCTGCAACATTGTTATTAATACCATTTGATTATACAATGCATACCAAATATCGATACTAAATTTCTTTTATTTTTTAATGTTATTCATCGTTTGATTAGATAGATGGGCATGATTATTGTTGACACAAATTTTGGATATGTAAATTTTTTAAAAATTGTTGAGACGCTAGAAAAAGATTCATACTATCCTGCAACATTGTAATTAATAACATTTGATCATAGAATGCATACCAAATATCGATAGTAATTTTTTTTTAAATTCATCGTTTGATCAGATAGATACCCATGATTACTGTTAACACAAATTTTGGATATGTAAATTTTTTAAAAATTGTTGAGACTCCAGAAAAAGATTCTTACTATCCTGCAACATTATAATTAATAACATTTGATCATAGAATGCATACCAAATATCGATAGTAATTTTTTATTTTAAATTCATCGTTTCATCAGATAGATACCCATGATTACTGTTAACACAAATTTTGGATATGTAAATTTTTTAAAAATTGTTGAGACGCTAGAAAAAGATTCTTACTATCCTGCAACATTGTAATTAATAACATTTGATCATAGAATGCATACCAAATATCGATAATAATTTTTTTTAATTCATCGTTTGATCAGATAGATACCCATGATTACTGTTGACACAAATTTTGGATATGTAAATTTTTTAAAAATTGTTGAGACGCTAGAAAAAGATTCTTACTATCCTGCAACATTGTAATTAATAACATTTGATCATAGAACATACCAAATATCGATAATAATTTTTTTTAATTCATCGTTTGATCAGATAGATACCCATGATTACTGTTGACACAAATTTTGGATATGTAAATTTTTTAAAAATTGTTGAGACGCTAGAAAAAGATTCTTACTATCCTGCAACATTGTAATTAATAACATTTGATCATAGAATGCATACCAAATATCGATAATAATTTTTTTTAATTCATCGTTTGATCAGATAGATACCCATGATTACTGTTGACACAAATTTTGGATATGTAAATTTTTTAAAAATTGTTCAGACGCTAGAAAAAGATTCTTACTATCCTGCAACATTGTAATTAATAACATTTGATCATAGAATACATACCAAATATCGATAATAATTTTTTTTAATTCATCGTTTGATCAGATAGATACCCATGATTACTGTTGACACAAATTTTGGATATGTAAATTTTTTAAAAATTGTTCAGACGCTAGAAAAAGATTCTTACTATCCTGCAACATTGTAATTAATAACATTTGATCATAGAATGCATACCAAATATCGATAGTATTTTTTTTAATTCATCGTTTGATCAGATAGATACCCATGATTACTGTTGACACAAATTTTGGATATGTAAATTTTTTAAAAATTGTTGAGACGCTAGAAAAAGATTCTTACTATCCTGCAACATTGTAATTAATAACATTTGATCATAGAATACATACCAAATATCGATAATAATTTTTTTTAATTCATCGTTTGATCAGATAGATACCCATGATTACTGTTGACACAAATTTTGGATATGTAAATTTTTTAAAAATTGTTGAGACGCTAGAAAAAGATTCTTACTATCCTGCAACATTGTAATTAATAACATTTGATCATAGAATGCATACCAAATATCGATAGTAATTTTTTTTTAAATTCATCGTTTGATCAGATAGATACCCATAATTACTGTTAACACAAATTTTGGATATGTAAATTTTTTAAAAATTGTTGAGACGCTAGAAAAAGATTCTTAGTATCCTGCAACATTGTAATTAATGCTATTTTATCACAGACTGAGTACCAAATAACGATACTAAATTTCATTTTTTTAGGTGTCATTCATCATTTGATCATATAGATGCTCATGATTACAACTGAAATAAATTTTGGATATGTAAAATTTTTAAAAACTGTTGCGAAGAGACAAAACGATTCTTACTATCCTGCAACATTGTAATTAATACCGTTTGATCATACAATGCGTACCAAATAACGATACTAAATTTCATTTTTTAAGTGTCATTCATCATTTGATCAGATAGATGCCCATAGATGTTAAGAGAGGTTGAAATTAAATTTAAATATGTAAAATTTTTAAAAACTGATGAGATGCTAGAAAAACATTTTTACTATCCTGCAACATTGTAATTAATACTATTTTATCACAGAATGAGTACCAAATAACGATACTAAATTTCATATTTTTAAGTGTCTTTCATCATTTGATCAGATAGATGCCCATGATTACTACTGAAATAAATTTTGCATATGTAAAGTTTTTAAAAAGTGTTGAGAAGCCAGAAAAAAGATGTTTACTACCCATCAATACTGTAATTAATACCATTTTATCATAGATTGCGTACCAAATAAAGATACTAAATTTCATTTTTTTAAGTGTCATTCATCATTTGATCATATAGATGCTCATAATTACTACTAAAATAAATTTTGTATATGTAAAATTTTTAAAAACTGATGAGATGCCAGAAAAACATTCTCACTATCCTGCAACATTGTAATTAATACCATTTGATTATAAAATGCATACCAAATATTGATACTAATTTTTTTTTAATGTTATTCATCGTTTGATTAGATAAATGCGCATGATTACTGTTGACACAAATTTTGGATATGTAAAGTTTTTAAAAACTGATGAGATGCTAGAAAAACATTCTTACTATCCTGCAACATTGTAATTAATACCATTTGATCATACAATGCGTACCAAATAACGATACTAAATTTCATTTCTTTAAGTGTCATTCATCATTTGATCAGATAGATGCCTATAGATGTTGAAAGATGTTGAAATAAGTTTTGAATATGTAAAATTTTTAAAATCTGATGAGATGCCAGTAAAAGATTTTTACTATCCTGCAACATTGTAATTAATACCATTTGATAGTATAATGTGCATCAAATAGCCATACTAAAATTCCTTTTTTAAGTGTCCTTCATCCTTTAATCAGATTATTGTCCATGATTATTGTAGAAATAAATTTCGGATATGAAAAATCTTTAGAAACTATGGAGACGGCAGAAAAGATTCTTAATATTCTACAACAATGTAATTAACTCTATTGGCTCTTACAATCCGTACCAAATAGCAATACTAAAATCAACTTTTTTATGTTTAATTCAAAGTTTGGTCAAATCCACATGATTTTTATTAAAATAAATTATGGATTTGTAAGATCATTAATAACTGGGGGGGGCTCCAGAAATAGATTTCTGACAAAGATAATGTCGTATTCCTTAAAGATAATTTCATAAAAATAACTTTTCTTTAAAATAGTTCGTAATATTTACAAAACTTTAATATTTTGTTTGTGAAAAATACACTATTTTCTCAGTAAACTTTTACCTATGTTTTAAATTTTTTAAATTGTTTTTTACAGGTTAGAAATAACTTATTCAAGCATTTAAGGAAGCATTTTTAATTCAGATACAATTTTAATTCAGTTTTTCAAGATAGAAAAAAAGGAAAAGTGAACTTGAAGGCAAAAACTTATTTCCTGATATTTTTTTGTAGAGCACATTTATTAACACATTGTGTGCGGATACATTTCGCAGCGGAATTGTACCGGGAGCTCGCGTTTTGAGCGTAAATTTAGTTATACAGTTAAATCTCAATAGATCGAAAATTATTTCATTTTTTAACCAACTTTTCGTATCTTATATTGAAATATATAAACAGATATATAAATGAAAATATATAAATAACAACCATAAGATTTTTGTAATCAAAAATATATTTTTAGTGGATAAATTTATAATAGTATCATAAATATGAAAAATGAAATAGAAATAGTAGAATATAGTTTTAATTTTTTTCCGTTCTGTGGTTCCGCGTCGACTGATGTAAAAATTAATTTTTATTTGCCTAAATTTTTCCAGAATCTATGTAGTAGACAAGAACATTCGGCTTTGTTTTCCTCTATATACCGTTATTTTTGTCCCCACAAAAAAACAACCATGTTGTTACACTAATTCGTACTAGTAAGTAACCACACTTAAGTATCAATCGTCAGAAAACGTTCTAATATGTGTTCCGCGCTCAAGTATCGATCGTCAGAAAACGCACAGTACTTGACCCGCGCTCAAGTATAATTGTCAGAAAACGTACTAGTACGTATTCCACATACAATGTGTAAAAAGCCTTCATTTTTTAAATAAAGGTCCCATAAATGAAATCATATACTTAAGTAGCTAAAGTAGTACTAAAGTTTCGGAAATATTAATCACACATATTTCAAATCTTATTTACACTTGTAAAAAGGTAACAACAATAATTTCAGCCAGTAAAATTATATTTTGTATTTTGGCTCTGTTTGGATCAGAATTTTCTCGAAGGATCAAAGGAAAGTTGATTCTGAGACTTACAATTTTAAAACTTTTAAAGATATTTTTATCATATGAGAATACAAAATGTTGTTACATGAATACATCTACTAGTAAAATAAATTTGTTTAAAAGGAGAGATTATTCAATAAAAATATAGTCATCCAATAGTCTTCCTCGAGACTGCTTTTAGCGTACAGAATGCTAATGAAATGCTTTTATTTTTTCATTTTATTCTTAGAATTTGTGTATAGAAACAAAACTGGGTATCGATTTTCACTTAGATTGAATTTTATTTATGTAAAACAACTGTTTCAAGTTATACAATGTTTCAGCAACTGTCTTTTAACATTTCAAGTATTAAATCCTCGAGAAAACACTTTGCAAATTTAAAACTCATATCTTATTTAATGACAAACACATTAAAAGACAATATCCAACATTTTTAATTATAATTGCATAAAAGAAAAGGCACCCAAAACATTTTAAAATTACTAATTCAATAGAAAAATTTTGAAACTAAAACATATTTAAAATTTAAAACTAGGATGTGTGACAATAAACAGGCTCAGTACTGTAAAGTAGTCACGTTATTCAAAGAATGTCTTTTAATACCGAAACGTATAACTAAATTGAACTTTTCAGAACAAAAAATCATTCTATATTTTTGGTTGAGTTTGATATTTCGAGGGGTCCCTTGGGGCATTATGGGACATAGTATGCTTTCAGACATAAAATCTTAACTATAACAGCCTTTTTTAGATTCAAAACAAAACAAATAGTTCTCCTCCTTTTAAAATGAACATTTTTTGACATTCTTTCACAACTCCCTTACTTAAAAATTACTAAATTTTGTCATTTTATGCTTCATATATATATATATATATATAGATATATATATATATATATATATATATTATATATATATATATATTTATATATATATATATATATACATACATATTATATACATTATATTGTCATTTTATATATGTTTCATATATATACACACATAAAATACATATATATATATACATACATACATACATACATATATATATATTATATATATATATTATATATTATAAATATCATACATATATATATATATATATATATATATATATAATTTATATATATATATATATATATTTATATATATTTATATATATATATATATGTATATGTATAACAATAAATAATATACGTAAAACGGAAATAAATAAATAAAATTCACCTATCCGCAAGATAACTTTTGAAATAAACATATTAGAAACTATCCTTATACGTAATTAAAGTAAAATATCTGCTTTATTTTCTAAAAAGCATGTGCAAAATGTACTTTAAAAGAATGTGACTCTTAATTTAAAAAACGATACATAGTTTATTAATTTGAGTAAAAGCAATACATTTATTAACCCTCTCACCTCTATGATAGGAAAATCAAAGAGGATAAATAATTTTGACAGCAACCAGCACAAAGTACCTCCTAGCGACATAAATTGCCCAACCTTTGCTATAGAGAGCAAATTTATGCAGCTATTAGTAAATTTTAGTTTTTGCATGTCTCTAATATCACTATATTGGAGTAAAAATCCGTTTAATGGAAAATTTAAGCATAAGATCTAATAATACTGCCATAATTGGGATGTCATATGCAATAGACCCACAATATTTAAATTTAGATTCTGTATATTTCATTTTTATCAGCATAAGCTAAAACAATACAGAAAAGTACCTTTTTAAATCACAGGATATAATCATACCAATCGCTATAATTCTAATTACTCCTGAAATATCATAGTTCTTGTAATAATTTCACTGGGACCCGAGTGACACAGGTCCAGATTCGATCCCCGGACTGGAAAAGGTTGACTCAGCCATTTATCCCTTCAGTGGATAGGTAAACTGAGGACCAAGCATGCTCGGGAAGTAAACACTGGGTGTTCCGCGTCATGTTAACACCTAACCGGAACATATGCTTAGCATTCCAGTGCCCTTGGTCTCGGAAACGGAGATTGGCACCGTAGTCCCTGGTCCCGTAGAACTGTCTGTTTCACAGAGGAGTTCCTTTTTTTTAGTTTTTTTTTTAATAGTTTTTAGTGTTAATTTCAGTAAGTTTTAAATTTTTCCTAAAATGATAAGTTTTTCTCCAAAATTATTTTTTATTCTCCTTAGTAATTAATATTTGCAAAATGTAGATGAAATATAATATATTTAAAAGATAGTTTATATTTTATGTGCTTTAATTCTTTTTCCTACAGAAATAATCGCATTTTTCATCTCAACATTTAAACCTGCATTTTTCTTTAGTGGCGTAGTGGCCTCTCTTTTGCGTTTCAACTTCTTAAATAAGGTTTCGAGCTAATTAACAATGTTAACTTCCTCTAGGTATTATTCTCTTAAAGCAGTGTATTCCGGTACTATTTACCTTTCTCGGGAGAATTATTTAATTACCGTTTCTGGAGACACTAATGGCCACATACTTTCAACAGAAAAATACCGCGTACATAGGACTCATCTGAGAAATATTTCAGACTTTAATCATTTTAAGAAATTTTAGTCTCCAAAAATAAGAAGTGTAGTGTTAATATTTTATTTTTGTTGAGCTTAAGGTGGTTGGATACCGTCCATATCAAATAACTCGGAGTTATACAACCTATATAAAACATTATTTTTACTTCTGGGAGCTTTCTTAACCACGTAATACAGCGGAAAATTCTCCACAGCAATGTGTAACACTTTTTGGGTGAAATTTCATTATTCGCGTACACAGAAGCTTAAATCAAAAATTTAAAATAAATGGATTTTCTCGCTCTTTTTAAAAATATAGACAAGCATGAATTTTTCGCTGTATCATGCGGTGAAATTTGTTTAAAGATATCTTTCAATACGAATAGACCAGAAAAAAAACTTTCCAATAAATTAGAAAAGTGATGTAACGAAAGGAGGGATAGGGGCTTATAACCATCACATACGAACTGGTGTATAGATATGTTATATATGCAAGGACTGCTCTTTTTATTTTCAAATATGTGTCGAAATGGGAATACGCCTTCATGCAAATTTTTTTTGCTTCGCTTCTGAATTAGACGAATCGAGTGTGGCCGGTATCCAACCATCTTAATATAAAATATTTTTTAATTATTACAACCTGGTAATATTAATGTGATCTGGCAAAATCATCGATACTCAACGGTGTATACAAACTCAGCTGGAGCGGAGTGATATTTGGTGGCCATTAAATATAGCAAAGCCACAACCATTGAGACCACATATTTGATGGCTAATGTGGCTATCCGAAATTCTCATGCTCCCAAATATTTCATGTAATCTTAAAGAAATATATTGAAATCAAGAAAAATATAGAAAACTTCGTTTAAAATTATGTTTTAATCCATTGGAGCGATTTCACGCAACGTCATGAACTATTTTAATGCCCTTCACTTTCATTTCATGTTTACGATAGCTAATAGGCACCCAATGTTCCCTTTCCGTTTTAAACGAAAGTCAGAATCATCATAAGTTGAGATGTGTCCTGCTGAGCGAAATCGCCTTTTTGTTGAAACCCTTGGCAATAAAATAAATTTTGCTTCGAAAAGATATTTTAAAAATAGGTTTATTTTCAAATATGATTAATTATATATTCATAACAATGTTAAATCTGTAGAGGGTAATCCTCAAACCCAATGTGCCCCTATATTTTATGTGCCCCGATTGTCGTAGAAAACTGCTGCCTTGACAATAGAGGTTAGAAGCGCTTGTGCCTCCTCCTTATAATAAAGTCCATTAAAGTATTTTTGTTCAGTTTTAAATGAACCAGATTATTTGATTTATTTACTCGTTTTTGAGATCGTATGATTTTTGGACCCTCATTGAGCTATCTACAAATATATTATGATGAAAACATTTTAGACGAGTTCAATATTTCACTAATCCTACTTCCTTCTGCCATCTCTTACCTTGGCCCTTACTCTGAAAGTTACGGTTCGTTTCGAACCTTCGTTGTGGCGTCATTTTGAAGCCACCTTGCGGACATTTTGCAAGCAAATGATCAAGCTGACGTCAAAGTGAAGTTACAACGAAAGTTCGACCCGACTCGCAACGTCCAGAGTAAGCACCTTGTGTTTAGTTTTCATTTGTTTATCGTACTCATAAAAGTTTATAAAATTACAATACATAGGGTGCTACCAAATTGCGATCGTGATATGCCAAAGGCGACTTTCACGTCATAATGATGTCAGAAGCCACCACAGAGGGGAATCTGGTACCATAAATTGATACAGAAAAAATTGATACATCTTTCGATACTTTTATTAGATAGCAACTCTTTGCTTAACGTCAATTTTTAACGTTTACAAATAAGCAAGCTTTTAGTGAGACTAACCATAGCTCTTTTATCATTATTTGTCGTGTAGTATTTAACTGATTAAATCCAGATAACATATGCGGATATACACCCTGCACAGATTCAAGGTACGATAGGTGATCAGGTATGAACTTTATCGGGATTATTTAATGCTAATATATAAATAAAATACCAGTAGAGACACGAATTTATATATTTCTTTCAATAAACCTAAACAGTAATAGAAGAAAAGACTCTCTGTAAAAGTTTATTTTCTAGGTGAAAAAAAATGTTTTAAAATTTACACTAATTTGATTTTAGATGTTGCTTTAATTTTAAAACAAAATTAAAGGGACAGAAATTTGGAGAAAATATTTTGATAGCTGGATCGAGATCATGTTTTTGCTATCCGAAAGGATTATCTTCAAATTAGTGGAACAAATTGAGCACTGTTTGATCATATCAAAAGAGCGACCAAGTACCCGATTATCGTGTGTAGACTTTACCTCAAGGTTTGTTACTCTTTCTACACAAAACAAAAACAAGTTTTCCTTTTTTAAGTACAAAATGACTTTAAAAGCCCACGATTAAAAATAGATTTCTCCCGTGATGTTATGGGTTCCAAGCTAAGTTTAAACCTCTTATTTCATTCATGCAGATGAGGAAAGAATTTGTTTTTAAGTTTTTAATAAATACCTCTAAAACTTCAGAGTGTATGTAGTCCGTAGTAGTAGTCTTTCAAAACACCATAACATTCTGTCAAAAATCTTACACGATCCGCGATTCTAAACAAGCTTATCTGTATGTCGCCTGCAGCAAATCTCTTTTGCTCTAATCCCTTCTGAGAATAAAGGTAAACATGCAAGAAGGCATTATTACAAATTGCCGGAGATATAAAGGGCGTAAAAGCGCTTGGGAAAAATAAAGAATGATGCTTCAAATCTCCAAGCACCAAATGAATCTGTTTACATGTCAACGGAATATTTCGCGTTTAAAGGGTCTAAGGAGGACAAAACGAGATATTTTCTCTAAGATAAGCTTACCATAGTTTGAAAATTTGTTAATCTTTTTTTCCTTCTGATATAAAACCTAAGGGAAAGTTTAGCTACTGATGCTTTCTTTTCCTAACCTATAGACGCCTGATAGGCTACGTTTTCTAGACCTTTAGTCATCAAATTACCAAGAAATGTGCGTTCATACATCAGATTATGACTATAAAGAAAAGGAAAATTAATGGCATTTTACTAAATTACTCTAATAATAATTTAGGAAAATTTATTAACACAAGCAAATGCTTTTATCATTATCATGACCAAGAATAACGCAACTTCAATTATTTTAGAAACAAATTTATCTCTTTCTTAAAAAATCCGTTCATATTTTCTCCATGAACAAATGCTATTCTGAGTTTCCAAGCTATGAATAAGGTGTAAATACGTATTCGAAGTTTCAACAAGCATGTTTCGCAGTTTTCTCTCGTCAATAAACTTTATCTAATTTTCTAGAATGAATAACCTCTGTAGCTTAAAAAATGTATATTTTGGATATTATCAGTTTGACTTATATTTTTGTGTTAAAGCTTCTTTGCATAACTTTGGTTCTCGTCTTCCAATTACGTTGGAGAAAAAAAAAACTTTTGCTCTAAGCAACTCATTTATCATTTATTTGATTATAATTCTCACCTTCCTGTTGAATTACAAGAAACTTTTACAGAGAAAAGACTGAAACTTAGATTTTACAAACTAAGTTCTTCGGCTTCAATAGACTGTATTAATCTTATGTTTAGAAACTTGATAAATGATATTCAGACAAAAACAAGTTTGGTAACCGGTGAATAAATGTCTTATTAAAGAATAAATGGTTAAGTTTTAAAACTTAAACATACTGGTGATCGATGGTTATTTTTAGGAAAAATAACTTTTGTATCCAGTGAAGGTATAAAATGAAATATTACTCGTGCAATAGTGTTTCGAAAGGTGACCTACTTTCAACGATATTCGCAGATTAAACATGAAGCTTAAAACCTTTGTAATTAATGAATATTTTACGGTAAAATAACTTTTGTATATAGCGCAGATACAGAAAGGAAAAATATTCATCTAGAGCTGCACTGTCAGAGTTTCATCTACGTGGACATATGGCGAGCATTAGCAATAAAGGGTGTAATTTATCCTGTAAAACTTTAGCAAGGATTAAAATAATTAATAGGTTGAGAAGAAAATTTATGGAAAGCAACATGCTCCAGGCATAATTTTTATTTTAGCTTACTGAATATCCGAGCCATCGGCATGATATTTTATTTTATATAAAGGAACTATACATTCCCAAAGTATATTTACACCAGCATATGAGATTTTTATTTTACAAACGTGTCTTAAATATACATTTACATAGTTTAAAATATTCTCAAAATATCATACTTGGAAATATAAATACGTCGTAATGAAAACTCTCGAATGTGAAATCCCAAAAGGTATAAATACAAATTTTCAGTCGTTTGATTTATCGTTTAATAAAAACATAAAACATTTCGAATAATGCAGCAAATATTTACTCATTACAAGAATTCTGGATGCGTGTCGTAAAGGTGTGTGACAAAGATATTTAAGTATTCTCCTTTTAATTTTACGGTTGAAGAATGTGCGACATTTGCATTCAATTTAACTTGAAATTGCTTCTGCCTTTCTTAGAAAATGTGCTTGTAATTTAAAGGGGACATTAATGCCTTTCGAGACTTAAAACTTCATCATAACAACCTTTTATCGGTTTGGGTACAGATGCATTACAGACGCCGTGTTTTTTTTTCTCGCCAAACTTGGCGATTTTATGGGGCGATGACTGGGTTGCTGTATATGCCCTAACTTTGGAATGGGGGATATGGAAGCTCCGATATGTTCTGGCATCCTATTGGTGCACGTGATTTTTGACGTCATTACCCGGCACTATACAAAAATTTGCTGTTCTAAATGTTCTAAGCTGTTTTTTTCGTTCCAGACGAGGTGTGGTAAGGTGACACCTAGGTAATTAATTTAGTTATGGCGGGTATTTCCAGAAATTTGCATCTTAGCTGCTCTCTCTCTCTCTCTCTTTTTTTTTTTTTATCATTTTCTGGGATTTAGTATTTTAGTTATGGTGGGTGTAGTTATTTCGGTTCTTACTATTTTTATTCTAAATCAAACAAGATGCTTTGGTTTGGAACATTTTGTTTTTGTTCTTATCATTTTCTGGGATTTAGTTAATTTAGTTATGACGACTGAAGTTATTTTGGTTTTGAAATTGTTAAATGTATCAATTATTTCGGTTTTGAAATTGTTAAAAAGTATCAAAATATTTTAAACCAAACAAGATGCTTTGGTTTGGAACATTTTGTTTTTGTTCTTATCATTTTGTGGGATTTAGTTTTGACGGGCGAAGTTATTTCGGTTTTGAAATCGTTAAAAAGTATCAGGATATTCTAAGTTAATTGGTTTGGAACATTTTTGTTTTGTTCTTATTTTCTGGGATTTAGTAGCAGGTGTAGTTATTTCGGTTCTTACTATTTTTGAAATTGTTAAAAAATATCGAATCCAAATCTAAGGTTTTTTTTTTAATATGGCAAAAAAGAATTATTTTAAATCTTTTAAAGGGAGGTGGGAGTGTTGAAAATGTTTCTGGAGCTACCCTTTCCAATTTTCATTTGTTATTAAGTTTATTTTGCATTTCCTTTATTACAAGGGGGGTTGAGGGTGGAAACCCCCCTTCACATCTTAGATTCATAATATTAGTACTTATTAAAATTCTATATATTGTGTTTATTCTGTTGACGCATATCATAAATATTACTACTCTGTTATTTATTTTTAAAATAATGTAAAAAATGAGGATTATTATGCTAATTTTATTTTAATAATGCTTTAAATTGTTAATCTGTTTTTTTCCTTTTAAAGTTTAGTTTTGTTAATGTTGTGTTTCAAATATGCCACAAAACCGCCGCCATGTTTTTTTTTTTTTTTTTTTTTTTTTTTTTTTTTTTTTTTTTTTTTTTTTTTTTTTTTTTTTTTTGGTGATATTTCAGAAAACGAGTACCGCCGCCCTGTTTTTCTACTTGTCGATTTTTCAAGTCACACGTTTATCTGTTGGTCGCCAAAAAAACACATGGCGGACGGGACCGGCGTCTTTAATGCATCTGTTCCTCGGTTTGTAATGAAACATAATGTTTTTCACCTTTCAGAACGATTTTTATACAAGTTCTTTAAAAACAATCTAACTTTAAAAAATATTTAATTTTGTCATTCACGTAAAATAATTTTAAATAAAAAGGACAACTTATATCAAATGATAGAAATTAAATACAGTTCCCCGCAAGAAAATAATAAAATATTGTTACGAACTTCGAAGCTGGGTTCGGGGATTGAATGGACTTAAGTAAGACAGCACGAAAACAATAATTTATTGGCAATCAGTTGGAAAATACAATGTCAAAAGGGCATCAAGATTAAGGTACTGCACACACGTACCAAGATTACAAAATCCTCGCGAAACAACTCGAGCACAATGCCGTGGGCTTACGTACCTCTTTCCGCATCAAACAAAACGGAAGCACCAGTAAAACACAACACACCGTGCACACTCTTTACACTCAGAAAACTACTTAACGACTCATTTAAAGGCTTTAAAAGTGGTGTTTCAACTGGACCCTATGGGTCGAGCCCGTCAATTCAGAGGCTTCTGTCAGTAAGCACAAAAATGACAACGAGCGAAAAATAAGCACATAAAAGAGCAAAGAGATGTACAGAAAAACTTAAAATATTTTTGTGGCCAGTGACATCCGTACAAAATAAACAGAAAATAATGAACAAAAATTATCGATATCGAAAAAATTGAAAATTTTGAAAAAATAAAAAATAAGTGTTTTAAAAATAAATAAACTGCATTAAAAATTCGAAAAGGGCCTGAAGAAAAATAAATAAATATAAAAAACAATTTTTAATAATTTAAATTTAGTTTTTGAATTTTTGTCATCGTCGGGGACAGAACCGTGCACCCGAGGAATTCGATAATGCCGACGACTCATTTGGGGCTCAGCCTGACTTATACAGGCCCGAAGAAACTGCTGGAATATTCCAGAACCCGGAACAGGAAGTTGTCACGTATCGCAACACTTGGAAACATTTGGCGATGAACTTGGCGACAAAAATAGGTTGCCAAAACTGTCGCCAACGAGCCAGTATCTAGCGAAACCCATAGAGTCCCATGTTAAATTTAAGGTTCACTAACAAATTCGTAACAATATATATTTTAGTAATAAATTTTTACGACAAACTGAATTAAAATATCTGCTTTATTCAGTAAGCATAAAACTTTAAAATAACCTAACACTTTAAATTAAAAAAAAAACAACCAAAAACTGTTAAAAATTTTTATTTAAAGTTTGCCATTTATCATGTTATAAAATAAAGTGTATAGCTTATTTTAATATTAGTTCATAGAATAAATGTTAGTTCATATATAATTAGCTCCTATGTTAATTAAAAATTACTTTCTCATTTGCAAATTTTAAAAAAATTTGCGAGTAAGTAGATTTCTACATTCTATAGGACACGTAAGATCGAATATGTAACGAATCAGTTTTTCTAACAAAGTAGTTTGAACAAAGTGTTTTTGAAATGAACTTTCGGTCAGTTGGTTCGAATTTGCAGCATGCACGCCCAGAGTAATTACCTATTTAAAATGTTAGAAACTATCGATCGTTCTCCTGGAACGAATTTGTTTAGAAGCACATTAAAAATCGCCACACAAATTTGTTAAAACAAATTAGGAAAAATTTATACCTTATCATTAAAAAACACATTTTCAAAAGCAAAAATATCGAAACTCCGTTTTCAGAAGAATTTAAGAGGTTGTGTGGGTGTGTAGGAAAGTTCAGGTGGAAGGGGGGGGGAGTATTGGTAGAGTATTCGAAGAAATCCCACAAGAAATTATTTTAGCGACTATTAACAGATTTTTCAGTTCCACTTAATGACTTCGTATTTAATAACTGCGCTTTTAATGTTGACGGATACAAATGAGCAAACGGAAAATGGAAGTACTTTAAACTTCGAAACATTCCCAGTAGTCTTTTTACGTAATTCCTTTTCTTACAAGCTTACAGAATAATATTTTTCCTTGAATTTATAAATCTTCAATACTTTATTTTTCAGTTATTTATTTATAACTTTCTTTTTATATTTCAAAAAATCATAATTATAGATATAGAAAAATAATTATTAAGAGTTACGAATTCGTAATTCTTAAATACGGATAAATATCATGACTATGTTATTGAAAGTATTTTCACTGCCACATTTATATTTCTATTTGTAACGTTTTCTAACAAAGTAGTTTGAACAAAGCGTTTTCGAAATGTACTTTCGGTCAGTTCGTTCGGATTTTCAACATGCACGCCAAGAGTAATTACCTATTTAAAATGTTAGAAACTATCGATCGTTCTCCTGGAACGAAATTGTTTAGAAGCATATTAAAAATAGCCACACAAATTTGTTAAAATAAATTAGAAAAAAATTATACCTAATCATTAAAAAAATATTTTCAAAAGGAAAAATTTCGAAACTCCGCTGTGTAGGAAAGTTGAGATGGAAGGGGGGGGGGAGTATTGGCAGAGTATTCGAAGAAATCCCACAAGAAATTATTTTAGCTACTATTTTTCAGTTCCACTTAGTGACTAAGTATTTAATAACTGCGCTTTTAATGCTGACAGATACAAATCAGCAAACGGAAATTGGAAGTACGTTGAATTTCAAAACATTCCCAGTGGTCTTCTTACGTAATTCCTTTTCTTAAAAGCGTACAGAACAATATTTGTCCTTAAATTCATAAATCTTCAATGCGTTATTTTTCAGTCACTTACATTTAATTTTCTTTTTATATTTAAAAAAATCATAATTTTAGCTATGGAAAAATAATTATTAAGAGTTACGAATTCGTAATTCTTAAATACGGATAAATATCAAGACTATATTATTGAAAGTATTTTCACTGCCACATTTATATTTCTATCTGTAAAATACATATGTTCTCGCTAGACGATGCTCGAATGGGTAGAGCTCATCTCTTCGGTACTAGTGTACGTGTATTAAATTTCGACCTTAAAGGAAAAGCATTTATCGAAAAAATAAATATGAAAAGGCTCTTACCCTTTCAACTTCGGGTTCCGTGGGACGCATTGGAAAGATGTATTCTTCAACCACGATTTAAAGATGAAGCCTTTCGTAACGAATAATACATTTATTTAACACGACGAAACACTAAAACACGTACATTGTACATATATTATAAGAGAACAACTCAAAAAAAAAAAAAAACGAAATAAAAAAATCGTTCTTCTCTTTTCCGTTGCCATTCGGCAAGGGAAAAAATTTAAAAAAAATACAAAAGAAAAAAACCATGGATCATAGTGCGTCTTTCCCTTTTCCACAACGTGGATTCAGAACCGTTACTAGTGCGTGGTAAAGGTGGCATTTGCCACGGTCGCATCAGTCTTAGGCACGCCCCGCACTGTAAGAAAAGTGGGATCTGAAAGTGGGATCGCCAAGAGTAGAAAGAGGGAAAATTTGAAAATTAATTTTTTTAATTTCAAAATATAATGTACTGTAATGTGTTTAAAAATTACTTTTTTTTATGATTTTTCTTATTTTTTAAAATACTTCTAAAGTCTAAACTTGCTATAGATTGTTACAAAATGTTTACCAAACACCACTAATATGCTTTAATATAATTCTGGGCATTCGTTCTAAAATTTGAATTTATTAAAGTTATTAAACTGAATTTAAAATTAGAAATTCGTCAATTTTTTTTATTAAAATTTAACGTCTTAATAAAATTTATTCCTCTCAAATAAACTATTCAGTTTATCTGCAAAATAATCTCCCCAAAAAATTCCAAAAATATTTTTGAGTATTAATAAGGTAAAAATAGAAAAAAAATTAAAAATTAATATACTAAGAACATTTTGAGAATTAACAAAATATTTTGAATCCATTCTGAATGTATGATATAAAAAACATGTTTATATATTTTCTCATTATATTTGGTAATAGGGGCTCATACTAGTTTTTTTTTTTTTTTTTTTTTTTTTTTGCCATGGGCGCTAAAGGACCTAGTTACGGCCTTGCGTGGATTCAAATCCCATTGGTGTCATGGGTGCTTCTAGTCGTTCGGAATCGGCTTTAAGCAGGAGATCCTGGTCTCCTCGGTCCTCATGGAGCAAAACAGTAGAACCTTTAAACTGAAACAGACGTATTCTATATTGACCGATTTTATAAATTAAATTAGTTTAAATTGCTTGTACATTAAATGTATAAGGCGTAACTGAACTCAATTGCTCGTTCTTGGATAATTGTACCTGTTAAGAAAACCGAAAGAATAAATATTATAAAATTTAAGGAATAATATTTACTAGTGACTTCGTAACATACATACACCTCTGTGTTTGTGGAAGATTTAGCCAAGTAACCAAAACTAGTCATTATTATATGTGTGTAAGAATCCCCCTTGCTTCCCTTTCCTTCAGTCCTCAATAAAAACTGCATTCTTCTTCTTGAAACACCCCCTCATTCACACAAGGGGGAGAGAAAGGAGCTAAAGGACGGGAACTGTCTGAGAATCTCGGTCGTGATGAGGAGATTTAGATCAGTAACATAATTAATTCATTCATACAAGAAGTAAAATGCTCGGGATCTAAATCATACCTCATCACATCTTTTGTAAAGGACAGAGGACAATTCAACGGATTCAAAACAACATATTCAACGGATATTGTTGTCTTATACGGTAGTCTCGGGTGGGGTTCTGATCCCAGTCCCAGATTAGAATCCCGTCTCCGTACTTGACACTAAATAAGAATGTACCTTTGTGGAGTTATTTATGAGGCCCTAAGGGACAGTGCCCAATTAGAAGGGATAAGGTTTTCCACGTTGGAGGTCTCAAGGCGGGGTTAAGCATACCAATTAGATTTTTACAACTATCCCGATTGGACGATAAGAAGGAAGATGGGACAGAGATGAATTTAATGAAATAAGAAAAATATAAAACAGGGAGAAGGTGTTCGGGAGTCGAGTAGAGGAGACAAGTCCGACGGAAGGTGTTCGGGAGTGGAATCGAATCAAGGAGAGCAGAGAGGTCAGACGACGATTGTGACGGTAAGACTTATGGAGTCCAAGGAGAATAGTTTTAAGTTCGACAGAGACTCCAGAAACGTTAAGAACATCTAGCGACTTCCAGCAGTGTTCCTGTATCAAATATTACGGCCGCACCCCAAACACTCAGAAGGAAGCCCCTGGCCAGACCGACGGAAGATCCATACATACCCAATCCTGATCAGCCCTCAACCAGCAGTGTTCCGGGCACACCATATTAACTCACAAAGGTACCCCCTTTTACATATATTTGAAATTCAGATTAGGTCCCCTCTCTTATATTTACATATTTACTTAAATGGTGAAAAATTATTGTCAGAACTAAATTAGAGTGGCACCTAATTTGAGGGTGTTGATAAAGTAAATTTTATGAAGATAGAATCAGATTGTGTGTACATAGATGTATATATATCATTATAATAAATTTACTTTTTTTATTTTAAGCTGGTTTCAGATGCTTTTAATTTAGCTTTTAGTTTATTTTCATATTTTATGTCTGTAGTTTCTAGAACCTTGGTTGAATTTAGTACTAAAATATTTTTACACAACGCAACCAAAATAAATATCACTATACATTTGATCACAGGTTAATACCCAAATATAAACGAGGACTACGTGACATCGGACAGAACATTTCAAAGGTGAATTCGGCATTTCGAACACAGCTGTACGCAGAGGGCCTGCCATGCTTTTGTCATCTACCCTTCTAAGATCTCAAAACTACCGATTATTGCAGGGGAATAAAATTAACACACAGGTTTTGATAACGACCGACTCTTTCGAAACCTCTTTGTTGTCAGCCGCTACAAAATATAAAATAGAAGAAACAATATAATACCACTTTAGAGTTGATGAAACTCATTAAAAAATCTCGTAATGCAGTCTGTTTCAGTTATATGGTCAGCTCAGCGGTCTAGAAAAATCAGACCATAATAAGCGGGGTGACCATAGATGCGGAACAATAAAACCCTATTGGATTATGGGAGGATTATATTCTCCTAATAAACAAATAATTATACTTTTAAAAACATTTTAAAAATTAATTCGAGAAAAAAAACTACATTAAAAATATGCAATATTTTTTGGGGGGGAAATTTATTAGCTTACCTTACTAATCAAAGTACATCACACGTACATACGTACATTCGTGTTCAATGTATTTAAAAATAATGAGGTATATAAGTTTCCTTCCTTTTGTTGGTTGTTAACACAACTTTTTATAAGTTCCTAATAGCTTTTAAATGGTCATCTGCTGCTTCGGAATTAGTAAAATAACACCTGAGGTCATGTATGAGAGAGACAACTTCAACCAAAAAACAGACAGATGTCCACTTGTTATTAGGGGGGGGGCGAGAACTGGGAGAGGTAGAAAACTCCGACGATGAGTCTACACAAGCAGGAAAGGGGGGAAAATAAAGGCTTGAATTCAGGTTCTCTCCGATTTTGCCATGACTTCTTAAAACGAAAAGAAAAAAAAAGGAAACTCGTTGAAAACATGAAACTGACCATATAACAGGTAACAAGAAAAAGAAAATGACTGTATAAGCGGTGCGCTTTAACACATGTTCCTTATTAAGTTAGACGGGACTTTAGAAAACTGACCATATAAGCGGGGTGACCTTATAAGCGGGTAACCATGTAGCCGGTACTTACTGTATTTACTTTTTAATACTTTCTTTAAAGACGAAGGATGTATGAACTTTAACTCATGTATATTTCAAGACATAAGTACGGACAATTTTGATGCAATTTCAAAATGGATGTCACAATTTCAAAATGAATTTTACTTCCCGGACCAAAATATAACTACGTTTCATGCTTCATTAGTTTCATTGTTGTGTCTTAAAGTTTCTGTTGGATTTAAAATTATTCCATGATCAGATCTTTGAAGTAAAAAATAGTGTGTGAGGATTAAGATAATTATTTTTCAAGGACTGTTCAAAATTCCAAACATCAAGTTGTTGTATATAAAATTATTGAAAAAATGTTTTAATACTTGAAATGCATTTCACACACCCATTATCTAGAGAGTACAATGTTTACAAAATAAATTCATTTGTGAACAAACTTCAACATAATTCGAAATCGAAGAATGTTTTCTTGTTGTTATTAAAGCGAGGCAATCAGATATTCTCCGCCCTTAATTGTCTTAATTATTGGTTGTTCTAGTATATCGTCGCAAACTCGCTCGCATTTCAAACAATTTTAAAATGCATGAAAGTTTAAATTTTCAGCAGATTTTCTGAACCCTAAATGTTTTTAAACGCCGTGTTATTTGATTAGTGACGTTCCCTCCCGGTCATAAAAATCTATTTTTAGCTCCCCGGCAAGAGAATAGGAGTTCGAAATGCGCTCTGGAAATAGCGCAGCCCCGTCCGGCTGACGAAATAACAGTTAAGACCGCTTTATTTCTTTAATAATGGTTATTTTTCGAATTTCTTTTGTACCTCGTACTGTGCGTTGTTAAACCATTATCATTGCTCCAAATCACGTTAAGTGCGTGAGAAATTAGATTTATCCACCTTGATGCTACAACGGATTGCATTTCTACTTTACAGTTGCATATGTAAGTAGACTACCTCGTAAACACGTGTATTATTTCTCCTCAAGATGTCTCAGTGCATAAGAAATAAAGATTTCGGATATGCTAAAGTAACGAATAAATTCAAGCTTATTTAAAAAATTTTGACATCGTTTTGACGTCATAAAGAAGTGGATTTAAGTGACGCTGGAAACCTAATTATTTGTATGAATTAAATATTTTGAAGTAAAATGAAATTTTAAAAATTAATAGTAAAAAAAAATAAATGTGCAAAGTTTATTACAGACACTATTTATATATTCATAAACTAGAGTCCATTTTCCCTTTCACAAAAAGAAATCACTCACATGGTTTAGTATATTTTGACCTCCTATATACCCATACAGTTATTCCTTGATTTTGCGGTTTATGGGGACCAGAACGTTCTTCGAAGCTGAAAAACTGCGAAGTAGGATTTGCCCCTGGGAATTTTTGTGTATGCGGGTACACGAATGTTTTAAATATGTAAACAGTATTTATACTTTACATATTTAAAATAAAAACTTCAACAGTATACGTATTTACTTAAACGTGTCAGTGTTCAATAATAAGGTTAATTACAAAACCTTATAGAGTAATAAACATTAATCATCATTGCTTTCTGAGAGAGGCGAAGGGTATTGTGTTGGTGGCGGAGAAGAGGCTCTCACTTGCCTCTTGAGAAGCTTTAGTCCAGTGTTTCTCAACCTTTTAGTATTCACGGCCCAATTTTTTCAATCATAATTTTCATCGCGCCCCCCTCCCCACCGCGTACAATAAAATGTATACAATAATAATGTATTTTGAGCATTATGGCGCTAAACCTGCACTACAACCTTAATTTTAAACTTTGCAAATTACCAAGAATACGGAAATTTATTGACATTTTGCAACACTGATACTCAGCATTGAAAAAACAATAATCCTATGCCTTTTTATTGCTCTTGCGTCCCGCCATGTCGGGCATTCTCACGGTTTCGCGAGAAGTTTCGATTTGTCTGGAATTTGTCTGGTCAGCTTAAAAGTTAAGTTAGGAGCGTGCGCAGATGTGAACAAATGTTTTCTCATAGGGAGAAGGAGAAAGTTCTATGACGCCAATTTCAATTCCAGACAACCTCATTCGAGTCGATCCTTCTTATCGCTATTGAATCTATTCTTAATGTGTATGTTATATATATTTTCGTGTAATTGCAATTCACGGCAGCAGACTTATGCAGAATCATGGATAAATTTTTAAGCGGGCGTAAGCGAGCATTAGACGATAGACAAGCATCAACAAGTACACAGACGAGCGTGGTTCCGAAAATAAAATCAAGAAAATATTCTCAAGAATACTTAAATTTTGGGTTCAATAGTACTGAAGTAAATGAAGAAGAAAGGCCCCTGTGTATCATTTGCTCAAAAATGTTGGCGGCAGACAGCATGAAACCTAATAAACTTAAACGACATTTGGGAACGCTTCATAGTGAGTACGTAAACAAACCCAGAGAATTCTTCGAATTAAAATTAAAATCATATGAAAAGCAAAAATCATTGTTTAAAAAAACTTTGTCTGTGAATGAAAAAGCTTTAATTGCCTCTTACAAACTTTCATATAAAATAGCCAGATGTAAAAAGCCTCACACCATTGGTGAAGAGCTTATTTTGCCAGCCGCAATTGAGATTGTAGAAATTATGTTTGGAGATAATTTTGCAAAACAATTGCAGTCTATACCTGTTTCAAATGATACTGTTGCCCGTCGAATTGCTGATATAGCTGAAGATGTAGAGTGTCAGCTTTTGTCGAAGTTGCGTGACAAATTGTTTTCAATACAACTCGATGAGGCAACAGATAGTAATAAAGATGCTCATTTCATTGCCTATGTTAGATTTTGTGATGATTTGTCAGTAGTAGAAGAATTACTTTTCTGCAAACCAATAGAACTCAAAGCAACAGCACTCGCATTATTTGCTATCTTAAATGATTTTATGAACGAAGCAAACATAGAATGGAAAAATTGCGTCGGAATATGCACCGATGGTGCTCGTTCTATGTCCGGAAGATTCCAAAGTATTCAAGAACTTGTGAAACAAAAATCGCCACAGTGCGTCTGGACACATTGCATGATCCACAGAGAAGCTTTGGCTTCCAAAGAAATGAGTCCTGGTTTGAATATTGTGTTAACTACGGTTGTAACCGTAGTAAATTATATAAAAATGAGACCCCTGAAATCAAGAATCTTTTCCGCACTTTGTAAAGACATGGGTGCAGTACATTCAGCGTTACTATTTTATTGCGAGGCAAGATGGTTATCACGAGGGAAATTTTTGCAACGTGTTTATGAATTAAAAGAAGAAATCGCCGTTTTCCTAGAAGAGGAAAACAGACCGGAAGCTGAGAATTTTCGCGATAGTTTATTTGTGATGAAATTGAGCTACATGGTCGACATATTCGAGAAATTAAATAACTTGAATCTTCATCTGCAAGGAGCAAATACACATATATTGGATACGAGTGATAAAGTTTATGCTTTTTGTAGGAAATTGGAATTGTGGAGCAGAAATTTAAAGCAAGAAAACTTAACAATGTTTGCAAATTTGAATGATTGTATTAAAACTTACAAGGCTGAAGAACAACATGTAAAAGTTGTTTTTGCAACCATTGAAAATCATTTAGCAATGCTAGCAAAGAATTTTAAAAAGTACTTTCTTGCTGACGACAAACTGATATCAAGTTACAAGTGGGTGAGGGATCCATTTCAAAATACTCCCGAAGGACTCTCAATTGAAGAGGAAGAAACCTTCATAGACTTCACGGCAAGCGGCGAAACCAAAAGACAATTTAGTAATAAATCACTCTTTGAATTTTGGGCAGGAGTGGATGATGAGTTTTCTGCACTAAAAACAAGGGCATTTCGCATTCTACTACCATTTTCAACATCTTACCTTTGTGAAACTGGATTTTCTGCGGTGGCTTCTTTGAAGACAAAATATAGATCTCAGCTAAATATAGAAAAAGAACTGAGAGTGTCTATTTCTAATATTAAACCCTCCTTCGAAAAACTTTGCTCTGAAAGACAGGCCCAAGGAAGTCACTAATAATTATTAAATTTGTTTTTAATTTAGTAAGTTGTTTTAATTTAATAAGTTAATTATTAAATATGTCGAAATGTATTTTGTTTTGTATGTGTGTGTGTGTTCTTTCCTTTCAGTCACTTAATCAATTTTTTTAAATAACATTTTCTCTTGGATATGCTCGCGCCCACCCATTAGTGTGCTCGCGCCCCCTAGGGGGGCGCGCCCCATAGGTTGAGAATCACTGCTTTAGTCTCTCTCGGAGACTCTTCTGCTGTCACTGACGGTAGAGCTGGAGGCTTCACCCTGGAGACAAACATGGTGATGGGTAGTTGTTGTCTTTGTTTTTTCTTTTCCCCATGTACAAGGACATAACCCCGCGAACGCGATTGCTGAACTCGACAGCTCGAACCATATTATCGTCAATGTCTTGTCAACATCATGGACAAGACCGGCGACATACATCAAGAGAAGACGTTAGGTGATGTTGCGATGATGAGCAGACAATCAACTCACAGGGATAAATCCACCCGTACTCTCACTGGTCGATGTTTCACCGGAAACCAATTACGCGCCTTTATGAGACCCGTAGTATGCACTATGCGTCAACTCATCTTGTTTTTTGACATGCAGGGATCCTTCTCTCTCGCGCATCAAAATGAAAGAACGCTCCTTTCCGGAATGTGGCTACTGACATTGTTGTATTTTTTCATTTTTAATTTTTGATGAATATTTTGGAAAAAACCGCGAAGCGCTGAAGCCGCAAAACATGAAGCGTGAGGTAGCGAGGGAACACTGTATTCCCAAATACACATATATACCTATATGTGTATTGTACGTTTGTAAAACATGCTATTACTACTCAATTAGTAAAACCTCTTACTATAATTAATGCTCATAAGTGTTTTCTAAAATTAATTGATATTTCGTTGAACTAATTAGAATTAAGAAAGTTAAAAACTCAATTTTTCTGAACTATTCAAAATGAACCTAGTTTATTTTGGTTTTGAAGCACCTCGTGTGTGTGTGTGTGTGTGTGTGTGTTTGTGTGTTTGTGTGTGTGTGTGTGTGTGTGTGTGTGTGTGCGTGTGTGTGTGTGTGTCCTCCAAGTGCATTCCCAACATCACCGTAAATACAAGAATGCACTCTGGAAATCAAGTGATAGCCAGACAAATAAGGCATCCTATTCCAGACCACAGTCCGTCTAGTTTACAATTTTTTTGGACGCATCTTGTTGATACACAGATCCAGAAACAACAGTAAAAATCTTTAAAAATTTAGAATAAAAGGCTACAAATTCCGGAGTAACAAAGGAAATAGAGGGAGTTGAATGAACTGTTGATCCAGCCATTTTAGATTGCATAAGAATGAGATAGTTATACAGATGGTTTTTTATGCATACATTTTTCCTGCTTCTATTCGCAAACTATAAACCAGTAGTTTGTCTGTATGTATCGTATTTAGTCGAACCTGATTTGGACAGTATAAAATAAGATTAGTTGGGGTAACCATATGTAAACTCTATTTTCGGTTTCCACATAACCAGTATAGGTAGGGTTTATTGGCACTACATCCTCTTATAAATTGTGCTAAATACAAGATTTCATTTAAATAAGAATTACTTGATGATGAGTCAGTCCCATTCGGTTGAATTCTACCACTTTGTGTTGAAAATAAGGATAAATAAAACTAGATATCCTTTGTATTTGTACTTTTCCTGCTACATTCCAGACTGAGCTCACCGTTTTACTTCTTTTACGAAAGCACTGTAGCTAATTTAATACTTAGTCTCACAAGTGAAGGTGACATTAACAATAACAGATTTTAATATAAGTACTTACAGATTTTCACAGCCGTATTTTCTTAATGTTATTATAGCTCTAGAAACTTAGAGATTCCTTTCAATCTACATTCGAGCAAATTAATTCAAGACAGCAGAGCAGCCTCACAAGCGTACACAGCTTTCACATGGAGACCACTTAACAGCCCTCCACGAGAACACTCCTTCTTCACTTTCACTGTATTTACACTATCCGTTGTCTTTAACGTTCCTTACAGCGCATATTTTTCTAATTCTAGAGAGATCTTTCGGTTCCATACCGTACTGGAAAGTAATAAGATGTTTTTTGTAGATGCGGGTGTACTTGGCTTTAATTAACATTGGATACTTTTTTTTCCAACGCAGCAGGCGATACAGACATGGCTCCCTAACAAGGCTCCTAACTCCCTAAGAAGGCTTCGAACCTATTACTCATTTATCACCACCCGAGGAGCATGTAGCTTAAGGTATGCTACGGCCGTGAGTAACATTACCCCCGATAGGTCCTCGTAATTTAGAGGCAGAAACCAAACAAAAGACCCCTCAGGTTTAGCCTGCTACCCCCCAGATATATCGTTTTTAGAATTGGAGGACTTTGGGACCACACATATATTTTAAGTGCCCCAGTCACCTTTAGCGAACATGACGGATCTTAGGCCGGCCCCAGCCCCGAATCAGCAACCTTTCAGTTACGAGAAAGCTGCATTTGCCGACCACGACTCTACATTGGATACTACAATGCACAGATTTTATTAACTATTTTATTGTGAGAGAACCTTAAAGGTCATAGAATTACTTTCTAGGAGAAAACGACACAAATACATTTAAATCTTACTCGGCCAAGTCTACGCGGTGTAAGTACAACAATAGTGGTTAGAACATAATATTCTAAACACTAAACAATCTATGCTGTAAAGAAATTAAGTCTAGGGAAGATTGTAATTGCTCCTATTAGTCAATCATTCATAAGTAAAAATTAATTCACGAGCTTACAGTCATACCCCTTTATGCCTTTATAGCAATGATTCTTATTTTTATAAAATCACGTGGAAATTAAGGTAAAGATTTTTTAGATACTTGCCCTAATGTTTAAATAAATGAAAACTATTTCATTTGCCCAGACAAGATCGAGACAAAGAAAACGAAGCCATTTTATTGAGATTTTTATGAACAGGTATTTCATTTCAACAAAGAAACATAATCAAAATATTTATAAATCCGTTGTTATACACATTACGTTACATTTGGTACCTTAATTAAAAATTCAATTATGTGGTCCATCATTTAATTGACACGTACATATATTTGTTTTCAACACGTGAGATATACACTTATTCGATACAAGTTTTTAAAAATCTGTTCAAATTGGTATGGTGGAAAGAATAAAGTCATTAAAGAATAATAAGATATATTTTACAAATTGATCTGAAAAAGTTAAATTATACAATGTTTAAGTGGTAAAGGTTAAATGTAAAATCAAATTTTAATGACTTCTATTATTTTTAATGCCACTACTCCTAGAGCTTTCATATTAGTTATAATTACAGCAAATCGTAATTTTTAAATTTCGAAAATTTAAATAGTTTATCTTTCATAATTTTGAAAGAAAATATACATTAAAAATTAACTTATGTACACTTTCAATAGAAATATAAAATACAAATTTAATGACCGATCCATTGGTATTTATATTTTTTATAAGCTATAGTTTTAATTTCCTCTCTATTCTTCTCGTATTTTGACCTCAATTCAAGTACGGGAATTTTAATTTTTTTTTCGTTTATATCTTCGGGAGTATAAAATGATGATACTTGATACTATCTGGCGCTCGATGTTTTAGATGATTAAGATACTTTTTACATATTTAAGTTAAAAGATCGATATGCAAAATGCAAAAATCTAGACATCTATAGCCGTTATATTATACGATTTTTCACCTACGCAACTTTATAATGTCTCAGGAGATAAATTCTGCCGATAAAGGCTATTTAATGCGTTAAGTTCAGACCCGATTTCCCACAAAACTTTTCATTTATGGGAGCCTCTAATGACTCTCTATTTTTCTCTTAAGAGGTAATGGCGTAAAGAATTTTTAAGACTATAAAAATGACAAGTTCAGGCAATCCAGAAATTTATTTTGCGTTGTAAGGCCTAGTTTCTGTAGATCTGTAGAGGATAAAAAAGTTTAATGACAAGGTACTAAATGAAGCATTTAATTATATTTTCACTGCTCCGAAAACTTATTCAAATGTATGAAGA
>CM063498.1:61167713-61172713 GCA_032207245.1 Pardosa pseudoannulata
ATATATATATATATATATATATATATATATATATGTGTGTGTGTGTGTGTGTGTGTGTGTGTGTGTGTGTGTGTGTGTTATCCAGGTCAGATAATGGTCAAAAGAACCATATAAAAATACTTACTAGTGTCATACACTTGAAAAGACTTTAGCTAAACGTTGATATACTCACCCTCAATAAAGTTAAAACAATTAAAATTAATTAAATTAATTATGAGAAAAATTAAATACCATAAGAAAATATATTTACACTAATTATCGCATGACTGAATACCATAAACTATCGTTATTAAATCTATGATGATTATGGGGGCAACAGTTTGTGAAAACGATGAATTATATCAAACATCAAATTATCTCCGGAACGAGTAATTTTTACCAACTGGCGTTACAGAGAAAAATAAAAATAAAAAATGCAAATACCACTTTTTTACAGTATAAAATTCTGCATAGCCTTTCGAAATTAAAACGTCAAATCGCTAATTCTAAATACTTTAAATTTTCCATTGCCTCGCTTCTCTGAATTCTAATTATAGATTTAGTTTAAAAAAAGCCATATACCTCGATAATACGTTTACCTTTTCACATGCTTATTTCTAAAAATCATTTTAATTCTTTTAAACGGAGACGTGTGACACTTTAATTTTTTTTATCTGTAAAACTGACAGTTGTTACAAAGCATTGAAGTACTTTAGTTAAAATATATCCAAGACATAAAAAACCTGCATCTTAAAAATTACTTATCCCTTTTCCATTGAAGCAATATGATCATAAAAAATATGCTTTTAATAAAAGCGATTAAAAGATTACTGTCAGGGTTTTTATAAAAAATAAGTAATGCATGTGATATGAAGAAATATTGTTTTATAAGAAGGATTAGATTTTCTTCTCTTGGTTTTATTAAAATGTCTTGAGGATTACATTAAAAGCTTTAATTTTAAAAAATAAAGTGTTTTAGGACAATTTTTTTATTTATTAGAGATTGAAGCTTTATTTATTTTTTCTTCATTCACTTTAAGTCAATAGAAATCATTGCTGAGGACGTTCTTTCAGTTAAAACTCGCCAAAACGCCTATAATACAGTAATATGGTAGATTTCATTTTATATTACGCTATATCCAATCTACACTATATTGCCATTAATGATACGTCACTTGCGATTTTAGACATTTTGTTATATTTCTAAACAATTACACGAGGAATTATCCTGAAGCATTAGAAATGTAAACAGGATGGTAGACAATATATTTCAGGTAAGAATTTTTACCGAAACCTCATACATATATTTATTTATTATATATATACACACACACACACATATATAAATAAATAAATAAATATATATATATATATATATATATATACACACACATATATATATATATATATATATATATATATATATATAAATATATATATACATACATATATTTATATATATATACACACACACATATATTTATATATATATATATATTATATATATATATATATATATATATATATATATATATATATATATATATGTATATATATAAATATATATATAAATATATATATATATATAAATATATTAATATAAATAAATATATATATGTATATATATATACATATATATATAAAATATATATGTATATATATATAAATATATAAATATATGTATATATATATATAAATATATATATATATATATATATATATATATAATATATATATGTATATTATATATATATATTTATATAATAAATATAACATATATATATATATATATATATATATTATATATATATAGCAATTAAAATTGAAGCAACCAGTTATGTGTTTGATAATACTAACAGGTTAATTAATTACATAATGTACTACAAAAATCATTTAAAGGATCATTGCTATTATTTTTTATTATATGCATTAAAAATATAAAATGTTTATATATATATATTAATAAATAAAGATAAAAAAATGTATATAATTATTATAATAGCAAAATATGATAATACTAACAGGATAATTAGTTAAATACTACTATAAAATCATTTAAATGCACATTGCTATTATCATATATATAAAATTATATATATATATATATATATATATATATATATATATATATATATATATATATATATATATATATATATATATATATATATATATATATATATATATATTTATATATATATTATATGTATATATATATATACTATATATATATTATATATATGTATATATATATATATATATATATATATATATATATATATATTGCCAAAAGTAAAAAAAAAAATTCTTAGAAATAATATGCTAGTTCTTAAATAGCCCCTGTTGAAAAAAATAAATGTAAACATTGTTAAAATGATTTCTTCCCAAAGTTCCCAAAATTCTGGGTTTATTCCCCAAAATTCCCGGGTTTATTCCCACCTCTTCAAAATTCCGGATTTTTTACATCTCTACCGACAACCCTTCTCCCATTTCATTCATATCGATTAATTCGATACAAAACCTTTAGATTTTTGAAGTAGTAGCAGTATAAGCTTTATAAATTTTATTTAGTGCAACATAAAAAGAAATAAGAAGCATAAAAGGTTTTTGATGCATGCATAATTATATTGGTATTGTTAATGCTGGTATTTCCTTTAAAGGTATAAAGAATATACCAGTAGGTGATAATAAGTAAAGTTCCCACCAAAAGAGAAGTTAAAATTAAATTAACTTAGTGTAACAATCTAAATGAATTTTAGTAAAACTAAAATAATTTTATAAAATTCAAAAAATATTTTAATTTGCCATTATTAGGTAAAATATTGATCTAATAAAGGATTAAGATATCTAATTTTTTCTCTTACTGTGATATTAAAGTAGACAGTTCCAATTTATTTATAAAGTCTTTTTCCTTACTTCAAAAACAAATAGTATAATTCTTAAATAAAAACTCAACCGCTGATATCTAAAATACATATATTCACTTTATTTTATATGCAGTTTGTATTCGACATCTTTCCTTTCATCCATTTACTACCCCAACTTTTTTTTACACCCGTTAAAACTTCTTTCACTTCACTTCAAGAATAAGCGAGGCTCGCTCTTGATGCATGCATAATTAAATCCGAGAGGAAAATACCACATCAAACCTCCCATCCTACATTACAAAAACTTTTGATTACACTCAATCGGTAGAGGACACTTTAAAAACTCCGAACATGAATTTAAATAAAATTATCTCATTACCCTCGGCCGAACGATGGCCGATTGGTTAGGGTGCTGACTTTCAGTACCGGAGTTCGTGGGTTCGAATCCCACTGTGGCATGGATGTACGTAGCCGTTCGGAATCGGCTTTAAATTGTAGGTCCCGGTCTCCTTAGCTCTCGTGTTGTAAAAAAGTAGACCGTAGCACTCCAAACCAAACCAAACCATTACCCTCGTGTGGAAAAACTGTAGACCGTAGCGCTAGGGACCGTAAAGGAAAATGAAATAAATATATTGCTATGTTAATCAAATAGCATCTAATAACAGCAATCCATCTACAGGTAATATTTCAATTCAAAAACTACAAAAATAAATGTATTGTACATTTCTGACAGTGCTTTTCCCCCATGAAATTATGAGGTAGGAGGGACAGGTCGATTGTTTAGGAACTGCACCCCTCTTTGACTGACATTTATTGAGGGATGCATCCTTAGAGAACTGAGGAACAAAGACGCTGATAGCTTCTCATGGCTTTGTCAATCTCTATTTCGAAGTATTTCGTTTGCGGCAACATATATATCTCTAATTGCACCACTGAAATATCTTGGATGACATTAGTAAAAAAATATAAATAATTCTCAAAAAAAAAATTATTCGTACTTTTAGAATACGTTATTTTTTATGTGATGATCTTCGAGATTTGACGAGCTTTATGTGTATTAAAAATTAACAATCAATAATGTCTATTTATATATATATTTATAACCGGAAGTAATGAGACAATAACGAGGGTGGGGCAAAGGGGGAAGTAAAAAATCATAGATCACTTTGGTACTGACACAATAAAACTTTAGCGTCTTTTTGGAGACCTTTTTCCCCGGTGTGTTCCACTCGGAGGGATAAATATATTGCTATGTTAATCAAATAGCATCTAATAACAGCAATCCATCTACAGGTAATATAATCCAACTCTAACTACAACAATAATTCATCTATACTATTTTATGTTTCCAGTGACAAAAGCCTAACATAAATTATGTTTTCCGTGATTAATGAATTCCATTTGAATATGCAAATTGAAATTTGAAACAACTCTGTTGTCCAGAGCAATAAATCCGTCTGGAGTTATTCTCGGTAAAAACGATTCATATTATTACGCCCGAACAGTCATTTGATATATCATTAGTTAAAAACCATTCAGCTATCAAAAGCAAGGTCATTCCTTGGATTTCAAGTTGCACATTTTAATGAGAACAGGAGAAATTCTAAAATATTTCTTCCGGAATTTAAAACAGAAATATTTAAATCCGATCTTATTAAAATCAGGGACAGATTCTTAGTTAAAATATAAATTATATATCTTTTCTAATTTTATTTTTAATTATATATAAATATATAACGTATATATGTCTATATATATATATATATATATATATATATGTGTGTGTGTGTGTGTGTGTGTGTGTATATATATATATAAATACACAGATATACAAATTCATAAATATATATATGTATACATAATATATACATACAAACATATATATATATGTATATATACATATATATACACATACATATATGTATGTATATATATATATACACACACACATATATATATACTTACATACATACATGCATACATACATATGTATATATATTTATATATAGATATATACGTACATATTCATATAGATATATGTATGTATATATATATATATGAATATATAATATATACATACATAGATATGTATACATATATATATATATATATATATATGTGTGTGTGTGTGTGTGTGTGTGTGATATGCCGTAG
>CM063498.1:61185213-61190213 GCA_032207245.1 Pardosa pseudoannulata
TATACATATATATATATACATATATATATATATATATACACATACATATATATATATATATATATATATATATATATATATATATATATATAGACATATATAAATATGTACACACACACACACACATATATATATATATATATATATATATATATATATATATATATATATATATATAGATAGATAGATAGATAGATAGATAGATAGATAGATAGATAGATAGATAAAAAACACATACATTACACCAAATTTAGAGAATAATTTTATTATTAAACATTTCAACTTATTCTTTATTATTAAATTATTTATAACTATGAAGTTACGATAACTCATACGCTGTTACAGATTTGAACAGGACAATCAATTTTATAATTTTTTCAGGTAATATAATGTGAAAGAAATAATTTAATCGTGTTACTGATTTATTATTAAAATTAAATCAAGATTTGTCGGAAAGAAAACAAAATTAAATTATTTTTATCATTTAAATGAATTTATTTGATCTTAAATAAAATTGAATTCAAGAATATTCAGTAGTATGCTTAATTAAACCCAAATCATTGTTTTTTCAAATTATTCGTAATCAACCTTTTATTATAGGAAAGAAATTAACCATGTAAAAGTTAATTTGTTTCAGTTTATTACAGTAATTGTTCTCAAAATAACTTTACAAATAATTACTTAATTACAATTTTATTATTAAAACCATTATTATGTTATTAAAATCCAATTAACTGTTATTTAATCAAAAAACTTATTTAATATGAACAGGGGGACGTAAGACTGCTAGATTTTAAATAGTTTCATTATAACAGTTTTTTTCATTCATCACTACATAAAATTTAAGCTTGTTGTGGAGTAATTTTTTATATAAATTCTAAACATTAAAAAATTATTTTTTATTAATTTTCTAATTTTAAGTAATATGATTAGAAAAAACATAAAACTTTTGCACCAAATGAAAATGAAAATGAAATAAACTTACTCAGAAGATAACTTTTAATATATAAACTAGAAGCTAAACTTTTATATTTAATGAACGAAATTATCTAACTTTGTGTAAACGTAAAACATCAAAGTTATGTACGATTTAAAGTATAAAAAAATTAACTCATTAGAAATCAAAAACTAAAATCTTTTTAGCACTCATTAGGCTATAAAATAAAATATATTGTTCTTATCAATATAATTAATATTCACAGGATTAGCTTCGATTTGATATAAAATTGTACTATAAAAATTATTCATTTCTAAAATATCTTATGGGTAATTGTATTTGCTGTACCTAATTTGATGTACGTCGTACCATTGTACCTTTGAACATACACATATCTATCTATCTATCTATCTATCTATCTATCTATCTATCTATATATATATATATATATATATATATATATATATATATATATATATATATATGTATATATATATGTGTGTGTGTGTGTGTGTGTGCGTGTGCATATATATTTATGTATATATGTAATATATAATATACAATATATATATATATGTGTGTGTGTGTATGCATATACATAGATATTACTTTAAATTATAAAAACACGTAATTTTTATAAAGTTAATAAAGTACATGTAAAATTTTATTCTAAAAAATTAACGTAACTTTTTGTTTTTTAATATATCGATAAAAGACTGTTATATGTAAACTTTATATTTTGACATGTATGAATGTTCTTTAATTGGTAGCCAATTCAAATCAAAATAAGTATTGGAAAACATTAATAAATTAAAGATTAACGATAAAGTATTGAATGAATTTCATTTTTAACTTACCCTGCAGGCTTTCGAAGTTAGCCTAGGTATGAGACTGTCGGGGTACACATGGTGTGTGCTAAAAGTTGTGTGGTCTACTTTAGCGAGTCGTCTGATCTCTAACCATTTCGCTTCTCCGTACACCGACACAATGTACTGACTCAAGTTTTCCAGTATTAATCCGTACATAACTGGTTACAGTTAACTTCTCGACTGACACAAAATAATTCTTCCAAATTAAAATGTGGAATTTCTTTTTAAAAAGAGAGTCTGTCACTTGAACTGTTTAATCCTTTTGGATACTTTCGGATTGACAAAGGAAGATTCTTGAAGAATATTGAAGACTTTAGATTCTTTACTACATCGGAGTGCATTTTAAAACACTGGTCTGATGAATTAAATGGAAATTTAAAAAAAGAATTTTAATATTATCTGATTATCCAGTAAACTTGATCTAATCTTAATAAATAGCAAAGTATAAGCTGTTGGACTTAAGTGGCGTAGTTTTCACATTTACTACATAAAAGTCCACTATTGTATTTCATGAAAATTCATGCGTAACAAATTTCTTGATTATTAATTACGGTTATCAACACTAGTTCTTAATGTTCTCACATGTTCCATATGTCTTTTTTATCTAATTCTGCCTTATCATATATTATTCTATACCTTATTATCTTTATCATATATCGTTCAAAACTGGTATCATAATCAGAATTAACTAGTTAGTTTACATCAAAAGTTCTTTCTCTACAGTCACTTCCTTAAAATGGCTAGAGTCTAACTCATTACCTTGTCAATTTAGCTGTTATATATTTTAAATAATTTTTATTTTAATAATTCTAAACAACTGACACTTCTTATATATTTCTATCTACAAGAAGTCAAAAGAAATTGGTCTGTGGAAAATTATATTTCTTAGAACACTTTTTTTAATTTGATTATTAATACTAAAACTGTAAATCCTTTTAGCTTTTTTGTCTTTTGTTTCCGGTTTAACTCTTATTATCTTCTGTAATGATCTCTAAGGAGATATTTCTGCCTTTGAAATATTTTATGCCGAATCAATTATTCTCTGTTAATAAAAATGCATATCCATAATTTTCTTTACTCCTTGATTTAGTTAATTATTTTATTTCTTATTGATATATCTCTTGGAAATTTAATATAACTTAATATCCCCTACACTTGTAAGTTCATAATACCTATTCAAGCAATCTTATGTGCCAGTTTTCAATAAAATAGTACGATCATTATCCTCTTTTTATCCATTCTGTATCCAAAGCTTTTTAATGAATCGTCTGCCTTACACAGCAATTTTTCATTCACGTTTTACTTCAAGTGTTCCACTCCAGAAAATAATTAATCGTTGTTCTTTTGCAGCCATTTTCTGGTAGAATAAAAAAAATTACATCCTTCCCTGCTACTTGTTACTTCATCAGCGTAATTTGTAAGTCGTCCGTCCGGATCAAAGATCTCAGTGACAACTGAAGCGTAGGGACAACGTGGAAAATAGCGGGGATGCTCGGTCACCATGGTAACCGAAAAATAGCGATAACTCTTTCATCCTGGCAAACGGCAGCAGGGTTGCCAACTCAGATATGTTACACTGAACGAATGAATCGCTATCTATGCAACTAATAAGATTCGCTCAGTACAAACATTCTTCTCTTTTACTCTCCTTTTTTTTATACTGCTCCTTATTTGAAGCATCGAAAATTTTAGAGAAATAAAACGCAGAAGAGGTTATTTGTATGCTAATATGTTATTGAAAAAAGATTTGGTTTTTTAGAAAAAGAAATAAATAAAACAATTAAAACATGATCGTATTTTGGAATGAAATACACTTGTCATGGTGTTAATTCAACACATCTTCCTCTCTTAAATTTTCTAATATATTTAATATTATTTCTATAAATATTTTACTAATAATGGTAAAATTCAAGGATTTACATTTAAAATCAGCGGTACAATCAGATATTACTTATTGAGTTTGGCAACGAGTAGATATTTATTTTTAATACGTATTTTGAAATATGATTTTTTATTGAAGAAATATAAAAAACTTAAAGTAATGTTAAATAGTAATCATTCAGATAATTTCAATCTAAAAGATCCAATTTCATCACTAGCATAGATAATTATGCAATTAATAAAATTCGATAAGTAGAAACATTCTTTCTTTATTTATTTTTTAATACTGTTTCGTATCTGATTATTCCATATCCTATGTAAAAAAATTCATAGAAATAAACTGGAGAAGACGAGTTCTGTATGCAAATATGATATTGAAAAAATCAATTACTAATTAATAGTCAAAATCATTTAGATTTACACTTGATCAGCGATGCATTCGGATATTACTTATAAAGTTTGGCAACGAGTAAATATTTATTTGTAATATTTATTTCGAAGTATATTGATTTTATGGAAACAAAAAAAAAAATACTGTAAAGTTAAGCCGTAATCATTTAGAAAATTTTAATCTAAAAGATTAACAAGATTTGCTGAGTAAAACTTTCTTATCTTTTTATTTTATTTTTCATACTGTTCCTTATTTGATACACAGAAAATTTCAACGAAGTAAAACGCATAAGAAGTTTTTGTATGTTAATATGTCATTGAAAAAGATTTGGGTCGATTTTTAAAAAAAGAAATAAATAGAACAATTAAATTATGATGGCATTTTGGAATAAAATAAATTCATCATGGCATTGATTCAATCTTTCTAATAGATTTAAAATCTTATTCTAAATATTTTATGAATAATAGAAAAAGTATTTACACTTCATCTGTGGTGCTATCGGATATTATTAAGTTTGGCAACGTGTAGATATTTAATTTTGATACATATTTTGACGTATATCGATATTGTATTTAAAAAATTTCTATTTTCAAATTTCGTTATTATTACTAAAATTTATCATCGATTATACAATTACCGCTTCAATTTTTTTTTCTATGTTACTTGGACTCAAGTTATAGCATTATACAAGTATGTCAAATGTTAATTTTAATACCGGAAGTACTCCTCTCCATACCGGAAATCACTTGAAAATTTTTCCTTACTTGTTAATTCCTACTCCAGTATATTTATTGTTTATTCATTTTTCAAAAATTTTATTCCTGCATGATTTTGCTTGCCGCAAAACATGATGACTCCAAAACTTGAAGGTGCGTTTCGTAGGAATTTTAAACGTGTGTTGTATAAATGCATGTGCATGAAA
>CM063498.1:61195213-61210213 GCA_032207245.1 Pardosa pseudoannulata
TAATAAAAATGCAATCTTTAGTTTAGAAAGGTTTTTAAAATTTGATAGAATACACCTACCATTAAAGAAAAATCGATACTAAAAATATGAAAATAAATCCTAAACTAATGAAGGCAAAAAATGAAGTAAATATTCCCAACAAACAACTTCTAAATTTCAGTAGGTACAAATCTTTGTATGCCTTTTTGCGATATTTTAGTTCTTTATTATGTTGACTTTTTCTTTAAATCTTTAGTGAATTTTGACGGAAAGGCCTTATCCTGCCTTGTTCTATACCCGTACAAAAGTGTACACCTTAAAATAAGTGAAATATTATTAAATAAATAAAAATTATGGATTTTTACAATTTTCATACAATTTTTTAAATTTATGTGAATTTGAATACAGTAGATATAAGTCCTTGTTAATTAAGGAAACGCCGAATTAATTTTGTTACCAGAATGATTAAAATTCTTGTCAAAAGTATTATAAAATTTGAATTGATTAGATAAAATTCTTTCTGATATTTTCTAGTAAATTAAATTTCTGAAACTGGTCATAATATTTTGATGGTCTTTCATATTGTTTTAAGAATATTTATGGATTAATTTACCATAAACTGTGTGAAGTGCTACTAGTCTCTTTTATCGTTTAACTTTTTTTCTTTTAGCTTTCAGGCAACTTTTAGATACTTGGATTAAAATGGTAATAATATTTTGAAGTTCTATCATAATGTTTCAAGAATATTAATATTATTAAATTTTTATAAACTATGTGATGTGCAATTAAAGTCCCTCAAGTTTCATTTATCATCTGATAACATTTTCATTATTTAGCTTTCAGGCAACTTTTAGTTTGTTGTTCCAAATTATTCTAAAAATGACTATTAATATTCTTATAAAAATAATTGTGCTTTTTTTATTTTTCTATTGAATCACAATAATATTAAAAATAAATAAGTACCAAATCTCTCCATTAGTGTAGTCTTTCATATTGTTTCAAAATATTTATAGATAAATTTTTAATATACTGTGTGGCGAGCTACTAAAGTGCCTCACAATGCATTTATTGCTTGATAATAATTTTACATTTTAGCATTTGGGAAACTTTTAAATTTAATCTTTTAAATTATTCTAAATGTGACTTTTGTTCTTTTAATAAAAGATTATTGTTATTTTTAATTTTTAGTTTGAAATCACAATATTGTTAAAATTAAGTGGCATATCACTTCTGTGGTTGAAGTTTCTGTTTTACTCTGATCTAATCTTAGTATCGAGTTAAGAATTCCAATTCTTTAGTTCAAACAAATGACACCAATACAATATTTTTTTCATTTGCTGATTCTAATATATTGAGTCTAGTTATTGATTAATACCAAGATCGATTTATAATTGAAATAAAAGTTTTAAAGTAAGCATAGATCAATTCAATAAGTAAATAAACGTATAAGAGCAGTTCGTCCTCAGTATATAATACCTAGGCCACTGAACTCAACTACTTTGAGAACATTTAATCATCCATCTACTGAATAAACAGAGTAAAAGGTGATTAATGTATGAAATGCTTCGAGAATGGAGGGAGAGGTGATAAGCTCGAATCACTCGTGTACATTCAAATTAGTTCCATTCTCATTTTGGCTGCTCTTCTGGTCTTATTTCATTAACAACAGCCAAAATGTTACCGAGATTTCCAGATTTATGCAGCAAGATTTGTTTTGCCAATATGTATTCTTCGGATAATCTCTCTATTTATTTTAGTAAATTTCAGTTTATCCACAAATTAATTTTGGATTCTCTATGGGAAAAATAAATTGTAGAATTTCCTTCGGTAGTTTATTATCCATACAAATCTCGCCCCATTTTTCTGTTGGACTAGAAATTTCACACAAATAATAAATCTTCTTTTGTTCCTTTTTTTTTGTTGAAATGTAATAAATTCAGTCAAACAGTTGAAAAAGGAAATGTTAAAGAATCATTTCCTTGTCAGTCTACTAAATTAAACAAATATTTTGCAATGCCTCATTTAAAATTATTTTGTTTTAATGAGTTACGAACATCTAATTCTTTAAGGGAACAAAAAAAATCATTCCGGGCTCCTTTTTAGAAATCGTAGTCTGGTCAATATGGAAATTTTATTATTCAGGAGTTAATATTTCATGTTATTTTAATTTGAAAACTGAAATTATACTGAACTAAATACGAAAAATTCAGCCATTGAAACTTTTAATTAAAACTGTTGTATTTGTTCATTTTTATTGCATTTATTGGATAAAAAAGACACTTTTTATCATATTTTATTTTGTTTATTACGGTTGAAAAAACTTCTATCCATTTTTTATGTTTGTAAGGTGATATTTTTTATTTTGTTTTTCATGAAGATAAAAGTAAGCATATTTCTTTAAAAAAAAATCAGAAAGAAGTTTATCAAAACATAAAACATATCATGTTTAGGTCTTCTTAGCTCAGAGACAATTCTCAGAGACAAACGAAACAATTCTAATCCAGAAATTTATATTCAGTATAAAAATTAAGCTGTTTACATTACTCTGAATCATGATGAAAATGTTTTACACCTTGCTTTTGGTATATATTTTTTTCTTACCTTAAAGAAAGTATTTTATCTTTTTACCTAAAATGCAGTGAAATCCAAAATGATAGATTTTGATCAAAAAGTATGAAAATATTTTATTTTTGTCCTATAAATATTAAGTTAGGTATATGCTTCATTTTCAAAAGCCATTTTTCTAATAACATGATTATTTTACTGCACTAAAACCTGTTTTTTGTCACATGCTTTTATTTTAAACTTTAAAATTTTTTTTTAGTTTGATGACTTTAGCATCAAGTTAGAAATTTTGCAGGCGCGTTACTTTTATGTATTTCAAAATGAAGATTCTCTATTAAAGTTTTTGCTATTAAACTGAACATTTTTTTAAAAATTGCAAAGCATTTTTTTTTAGTTACAGGCGGATTAATAATGTAAAACCATGAAAACAGCTACTAAACCATTGTATATTTATAAATAATTGTTTTGAAGAAACAGCATTTAACGTAAGTAAAAATAGATACCTAGTGTTTTTTCTAAATAAATTCTAAACATAAAAAGAAAAATAAAAGGAATGGTTAATATGCTATGTCACTAGGAGCATTGTAGAAGAATATTGTTGGACTACCCAATTTTTATCAAATGTCCTCGTATTTCAATGGAAAATTTCTTTTCTGATAGATTTTTCTGTCATGTTTCATATAACAACAGTATGTATTCTCATAAAAATATCCTTAAAAATCGAAAATTTTAAATGTTGAAATTCAGTTTATCTTGTCTCTTAAAATAGTGGTAAGTTTCACAATTTCGAAAATGTTAGTTTTTAGTAATTCAAAAAACTTTACTAATGCATTAAAAATTTAATAAATTTATCAATGAGAAAAGGTCAAGTACTGGTAGAGCGAAGACCGGTAGCGTTAATATTCGTTATATTAAGATTTTATATTTTATAGAAAATCAAAAATGCAGGCAATCAAAATTGGATATACAGTTACATTGCTGTTACCGTAGTTCATACAGTAAAGTATGTAAATACATTATTTCAATATTCTATGCCTAGCCGTTTACGAGTTACCCCCAGCAGTGTTGATATCCGTTATATTTTAATTTTTCCTATCTAGAGAGCAGACTACAACTAAGGAGGAGTATGATCAAGTAGATAAACAACAGTGCCAAACGCATTTAGATTAAATCAACTTTATCTTGTAACAATTATTTAGGTTTCACCATAAATGATTATTTGAACTATGCTATTCGTTTACATTTGTGTTTCTGTAACCTTAAATTTCATAATACTTATAGGTGGATGTAAATTTTTTCACTCGCTCTTGGCCTTAGCTTCTAAAAACCTTGTGATTGGCAGCTAATGTAGATAACTTCAGTCCTAAATACAAAATTTCCCCATTCTTCAGCTAATGGTTTCTGAGTTATGCGAAATACGTACTTCCGTACAGATAGTCATGAAGATACTAGTCAATATGCATTCAAAAATGATCAGATGGATATTTAACGTTTCAAAAGCAAAGTTTTCTCGTTCTTCCTACAGACGTAATACTTAACCTAGTGAAAATGGATTCAGTCATAGCCAAAATGAGTATTTTCGATGAAATTTAAAAAACAAACGTTTTCGCGAATACAGTCTTTAATTTTCTTCTTTCAAAAAGTAAAAAATAATTCTTGTATTTTAAAAACAGAAAACCCTTTAGTATTTTTATTACATGGAATTATGGGAAAAAACAACCATCGAGAAAAAGCTGTTTAAAGTTCTCATTTGTTAAAAAGAACCTTTAAATTGAAACGTATGCGTAAACGATTTTTGATACATTGAAAGTATAGATCTAAAAAATAACTTAACCTAAGAAAGAAAACGATATTTTTACCATATTTTAGGTACCCTATTCTCTCAAAATCTCTTAAATTCAAGTTCCTAATATAAATTCTAATACCGTTTTCTGCTGACATAGGGAAATAAATGGATTAAATAAACGGAATAAATAAATCTCAAGTGTGTTTGGAAATGTGCCGCCCATTTCATGAGATTGCTTCACTGCACAGTTAGTTCCATCTCAGTGAAACACTTTTGCGTTTGAAGAAAGCTTGGGAGGAAAACTGATTACCTTATTTACTCGAATAACGTGCACTGTTTGTTTAAGGTATCCGTCTACGTTGAAAACGTCATTTTTTTTTTTTGCCAAAAATCATAATTTTTTTTTATTACTGTACTGTAAAATTTACACTTTTAGGCTTCTAAATCTGTTTTTATTTTTGTCTCTACGGTATTTTAAAGAAAAGTTACAGCTGTTTAAACATTAGTGACAGCTGTCAAAACAAAACGGAAGTAGCGACTTCGGAACCGGAAGCTGTGAATTTAAAGCCTTTTAAAGAGCATTTTTTGGACAAAACATTTTAAATTTTCATGAAGATTAGTTTAAACATTTTTCTAGTATTTTTAATAATTAGCAACTTGGCAATTAGAAAGTTTTGAAGCAAGAAAGTGTGGGGAATTTTAAACATGTATTTTAATTTTTTTAATAGTTAAAGTTGCTTTCATAAACTTCAAATGCGTTTTTCTCAGAACGGTATTTTTAATAAAATGTTGAAACTTGAAATGTGATTTCTCAAAAAGTTCTTAAAATATTTTGTTGAAAATTATTATGAATGCTTTTGATAGTATTTACTAGTAAATGACCTAAAAGCTTTAAATTTGGATAATTTTTAATGATGTTACACTCATAGTTAGATATAAAGGTAATGAAAATTCGTTAAAAATTCAATGTGTATGATTTTGAAGGACCAAAATTTTTTACCAAATGTAAATTAAGCAAAGATTTTAGGTGATTCACTAGTCCAGTGTATAAGAAATGTGTTGCATCAAAAAATATTGAAATAATTTAATTTATTAAAAAATTAGACCTTTTGAAAAAACCCGATTTTTTTACTAAATTTTCTTTATTTATTAGAAATTTTATAAAAACTTCTCCAGGAATAAATTTTTTAAGTGCAATTCTCTATGATAATATAAAAAATAAATCTAAAAATGTAAAAAACATGAACTAGTTTCTACGTTTAAAGAAAAAAGTTCTCCGAACGTAGACGGATACCTTAAGGCTAACTTCGAACGGCTGCAAAAATCTGTGCCATCAGCAGATTTGAACCCGTCAACTAATAGTACAGTATCATTCAAAATCGTTCGGCCGTCACTTTTTAAGAGAAATAAAAGATTACAAAAATTTTTTAAAGGAAATCATTATAGATAACATAATTTTATAAATACTTTCCTTATATTTTTTAAATGATATGAAAATATCTAATATAAAAATCTTTTTTCATTTAATGAATAAAAAAAAAAAAAGTTCTCCGAATTTTTACAGATACCTTAAAAAAATTAGGGTGAAACCTCAAGATATGGGCTATACATGAAATAACTTTTACTACTTCCTTTAATCACCTTATATACGTATGAATAAAGACAGATATTCAATTAAGGAAAAATAAAATGTAGCGTAATAAATGTATTATTACACCTACAAATTCATTACTTATTTTATACAACATATAAACCCTAATTTTTAACTTTGAATGCCAAATCTTCAACTTGAAGCTCATTATCTTGCGCTGCAATATTTGTAACTTAAATTCTGCTGTAAAACTATATCTCTAATTTATAATGGATTTTCCACATCACATATTGTAATTAAAGTTAATCAACTTTTAATACTAATCTTTTTTCTATTTTTCTATTTAAATTCCCATTCTAATGTGGAAATGTTTATTGCTATAAAACACAAAATACAAAATTCCATTAACCTAAGTCGCTTAAAGAATTGCGTTTATTCGGAATATAAAAAATATTCTCAAATTAAGGCTCATATATTTAACATTTTAAAAAATATTTAACTGAATTTTTCATATAATTTCAATCACTTATTTATTAATTTATAAAATTAAGAAGATATAGAAAATATATCACTCACGCATGAGTATTTAAAATTGTTTTAGTAAAATACTCATATCATCAAATAGTTAATATTTTTATACTGATTGCATGATTTTTTTTTCTTTACTGCAATAAGCTTTGTATCAAGTTTCTTGAAAGTAGCTTGGCATTGGATTTTAAATCTTGTATGTTGTAAAACAATCTTGCAAAAACATTTCGGTTTTTTAAAGAAACTATTACATCTTCATGAATATGCATGCAATCTCCGCGGAAATTATCTCAGGAAATTACAAGCAGCTTTATAATCATATCCTAGAGCTACGACATATTTCCAGCATTATTTTTTAACAGGGTGAACCCAAAATTATCGCTTCTTTAAGCTTTGTTCTCAGTCTGCTTTTTTTTCGAAACAAATACTTTGCTTAAATATATAAAACACCCTTGAAATTTCAGAATAATTAGTTAAGAAACTTTTTAGATATTTTAGGAAACATCTAAAATCGAAACAGAGTATATATATATATATATATATATATATATATATATATATAAATACATACATATACATACATATATATATATATATATATATATATATATATACATACATACATATATACATACATACATATACATATATACATATAAATATATATACATATATATACATATAGGTTTGGAGCGCTACGGTCTACTTTTTGCAACAACAGGGCTATATATACTGCTTAAAGCCGATTATACGAACATCCATATAGTGGGATTCGAACCCACGAACTATCCGAAGGCCAGCACCCTAACCAATATTGTTATGTATACAGATATATAGATATAAATATATATGTGTATATATATATATATATATATATATATATATATATATATATATATATATATATATATATATATACACACACATGGGCGTAATTTAGGGGGACAGGGGGGGCAATTGCCCCCCCCAGAATTTTTAAAGGAGGGGCAAACTTGTAATTTTGCCCCTCCAGAATTTTAGGGCTTCATTCATAAATGAAATTTTTGGATTCGACGTTTTAATGAATTTTGAAATTATTTTTTTAGTATGCTTAAGATGTATTCTAATTACGGTTTCCTGTGAAGTTTCCTTTCCTGTGAATTTTTTAAAGGAAGTATAGGTACTCGAACTTGTAGTTTTGCCCCTCTAGATTTTTAGGTATATTAAATTTTTCATTCAACATTTTAATGAATTTTGAAATTATTTTTTTTTCAGTATGCTTAAGATGTATTCTAATTACGGTTATTATCCTTTCCGCGAATTTTTTAAAGGAAGTATAGGTACTCGAATTTGTAGTTTTGCACCTCTAGATTTTTAGGGCCTATTAAATTTTTGATTCGACATTTTAAAGAATTTTCAAATTATTCTGTTTTTATTAGTATTGGTTAATATTTATAATAATTACGGTTATCTTCCTTCCCTGCGAATTTTTTAAAGCAAGTATAGGTAATTGTATTTTATTTACAATACAGGCCTATAGAGGAAAAGCATTCCTAAACATGGACACCTCGCGTGACGGAAATGACCCCTAAGGGAGATAAATGGACACAATATGGTCTGGGGTGAGCATGGAATTCAGTGATTAATCTCTAAACGAGTTTTTTTTTCTCTTGAAAAGGGAATTGAACATCTGGTCGGCATAAGTATCACCCCTTAAACTCTACTATTCGTGGGATCGTTTGCATGACTGGGCTAGTTATTCTAACCAAGCTATTAAATAAATGTCATACAATCTTAAACTGGAAAAGCCTAACAATCCAAAAGTTATAAGCATAAGGAATCCATACAAATGTCTCACCGTACCTAGTTCATTATCAGCCTAACGAATGATTTATATATTAAAATTTTAATGTGACAAATTTAACTAGGCGGAAGGCCAGGGAATCCTGCTAACCCATCATTCGTGTAAGTGACTAAGTATTTGCATATTGAAATGATACTGTCCGCCCTTGACTATTTCAGATTTCCAACTTGCATTGTATTTAAAATTGTTACTTTACAATGTATACAATTCCATTGGTAAATATCGTGCAAATTCGTAAGTACTTTTTATATTTTTTCTTTAGTTTTACTTTTTGTGTGTTTGTATATGCGTATAAAATTTTAAAGCAAGTATAGGTATTCGAATAATTGCATGCTTCTCGACTCTTTTAAAGACCTTTTTTCAGGAATAATCACATGCCATCGAAAAAGGAATTAACACGATTCTTCTTAAGAAACTTCAAGATTCTCCAACAGATTTCTTGTTTGAAGGACATAGTCAGTATTCAGGGGATCCCCCTCCCCCGTTGAAATTCCAAAATTTTAAATAACTGTTTCGTGGAGAGAGAGATTCTATGTTAGAAAACAGTTTCAACTTATTACATTAGACTAGATTTTTGTATATAGCTAAATGAGCATTTGCATGATTGAAAACATTTTTTATTTTATACACGTATAATTTATTTTTGTAATAGAAAAATTTTAAATTCTACATAAAAGGAAATATTAAGTAGATACCCAGAATAATTTTGATTGGTTTGCTGAATCGTTTGGAGCACCATATTCCACTGCTTCTTAACATGAGTATGAAACCTATTCCTGAGACCAGGACCTATTACTTATAACCGATTCCGAACGGCTACGAACATCTATTATAGCAGTGAGATTCAAACCAACGAATATCGGTAACAAACAGCAGCAAACAACCCATTCGACCAAGAACAACTTCGAAAACAAGTGTTAATTTGCAATCAATTAAAAGTAATAAAAGGGGGCATGCATAATATAGTGTGTATAAACATCTTCCTGAAGTTACCTCTATGATTTTAATCAAAATATGTTACTGAGTATAAACTTTATACTATATCTAGAGATGGATCATTAATAATCTTCTTATGAAAAACTATTGTGACACAGATAAACATCTTTATTTTTTGTAAACCTTTTAAAAGCCTTTCAACTTAAATTGGAATGAAATATCCCGATTGCATCAATAAGAATAAATTATTGCTTCCCAAAAAAGTTCCTTGCAAGAATTTTAAAGATAAAGTTAAGATATAAATACTTTATTTATATTTTTACATATTTATTTAAGTCTTATGCCGTGATTTAATTTGGTTTGGAGGGCTATGGTATACTATTTTGTTACCCAAGATCTGGTGTGACTGAAACATACTGCCTTCCAAACAGCTACGTACATCCACATCAGCAATGGAATTTGAACCTACGAATTACGGTACCTAAGATCAGCACCCTACCGATTCGGTCATCGTTCAACCATGATGATTTAAATGCGTTTATTTAGTAATACTCAACAGTTTTAATAATTTAACAATATTAAATATTTAAAAATGTATTTACATTCTCTTATTTTTGTGATGAAGTGTTAGAAAAAAAATACCAGTGCAGAAGCTGAAATCATTTAGATATCTAGCTAGGAAGGATAGTTAGCAAAATATAGGGTTGGTATAGTCAGTCCTTTCAGATTTGACTACAGGTAAAAAGCAACAACCACTAGGACCTCCCATATATAAGAGAGTAGGAAATTCGTTTTAGGAACGCTTGCGGGTAAAAGAGTGCTTCTTTCCATTCATTTATTATGTTATTCAGATATAAAGCTGGGGACTTTTCTAACCGGAAAATTGTCATACATAATGATTTTCATTATCTAAACAGTATTCGAATAGTGACATCACATTGACTAGTACTCTAATTCATCGCTTTATGGATAGAGACAACCAGAAGAAATTAAGAAATTTTTTTGCAAATATCCAAGGTGACCATACTTATAATAAACGGTAAAAAAAAATAAACTTGCTCATTTTCTGTCAAACTTAGGCTTTTTCTTCAGTTATACTTCTGTTTTTAAAATTAGAATTTAATGTCATGTATAGTTAATATCTTTTCAATAATTATTTTATTATTAAATCCATTGAGCAAGTACTTAATTCAACATTTCTTACCTTTAAAATTGTTTACTGCATCATTTTTTTACTGTACAACACATTTTTGTTATGATAATCATTACTTTTTAGGAGTATACATGCACAATAAAACCTGTAGTTTTACTGAAGTATTATTCAAAAGTAAAACTGTCTTTCCCCTTGTCCCCCTATGAAAATAATTTCTGGCTACAGCCTTGTTTTGTTTTATCGTCTTACGTGATTGTGAATCTATGTTATGTATTTTGCCATGTTTCTTGGATAGTTGTTTATTAAAACCCATCCTGAAAGTATGGCTATTCAAGGATTAGAAGTTCTCATTTAAATAAATGAGACCAAGTTTTCACCCAAGTTTCCTTCTTATATTTCAAGAAAGGTTTCTCTTTTAATTTTCAAATTTCAAAATGTGTTTTTTGTAAAATAAATATGTCTCTAATATAGGTGTGTGTAGGGGGGGTTGTTCATTAAAACTGTATATCATAAAAGTACACTTTCGGGATTTTTTTCTTAATTTTCATGTTTCAGAGTAAGTTTGTAGGTACATCTGTTGACTATATAAATAATTTGCCCCCCCCCTGCTCCTCCTAAATTATACCCATGATGCTATATAAATTAAGGAAAAAAAGGCAAAAAATTAGAAATTTACTAAGGAAAATATAGAATAAGATAATGCAACATTTTGAGTCAAAGGTTATAAATAATTCTTTAATACAAATTTCGGAACAACATGAAGAGTAATCAGCTATTCAAATTAGGTATGGAAATTCGAAATACTATAACTAATTTAAATAAATTAGAAGAAGTAATTTCAAGTCAGGATCTAACAGATAAATTATTGATCTGTAAGTCAAATAAAAATAAATGCAGAATGAGTATAAAAATAACACTTTTTTGGGAATTCAGTGATAAAAGAAGTTATACATGTTATAATATAGTAAATATTCTTTTACCGAAATTGAAAATTGATTTTATTTTATTAAAAAATTCAGGAATTTTGAGACTACTTTAACATTTACATTTACAAAGTCGATAAATTTATTTAATTATCTATAAAATGTTTTGAAAGGTTTGATAATAATATTAATTTAAGGTTTAAATGTAACTGAAAATATACCCAAATAAAGTTACCCCCCCCCCATGACGGAAGCTAACATTTCAAAGTACTTCATTAATTTGATCAGATTTGATCCACATATCAATGATCAATGAAAAGAAATGATTAAAAAACTGTAAGAGGGAAGGATAACTTTATGGATTTTTTTAAATGATCTTATAAACATGAAAGATATATCATTCGAATAAGCGTCGTTAGATCAGATTCAATCAACCCTTTTTGAATTTTAATCAACACCGAAAATGCACCAAAATCAACCTCAAATGTGTCCAAAATCATAAAGTTACCCTCCCCCCCAAACAATACACACACATTAGAATATTGAGACAATTTAAGTGTCATTCAAAAGAGTATCATTAGATCTGATTTAAACAACAATTTTTGGTGCTTTAAATACACCATAAATGGTTAAAATTGTACCTAAAGTTTCCCTAAAATAATAAATTATCACCCACCCGAATAAGGACAATTATTCCTACAATGGGGAGCTCCCATGTTATTATGGGACAATTTTACTGTCATTTGAATGTGCATCTTTATTCATTAAATACCAGAGTATTCCCAAATGTGCAGCCGGGCGGTAGAATGGTGATCTTCGGTACTGGAGTTCTCGGGTTCGAATCCCGCTGATGGCATGGATGTTCGTAGTCATTAGAAATTGGCTTTAAGCAGTAAGTACCGATCTCATTAGTCCTGGTTAGCGAAACAGTAGACCACAGCGCTTCAAAACCAAACCAAACCCAATATGTGAGCCATAACATCCATGTTGTAATTTCAAATACTCCTAACTATTAGTTTTATAATATGCAAGAATTTCAAAATATACTGAATTCTATTATTGTTACTGAATTATATTATTGTTACATTTGTAAACGACTCACTGATATTTAAACGTATTTGAAAAGTAAAATAGTACTTAAATTTTAATCATAACGTGTGTTTGATTGAAGAGGAGAGAAATGAAGACAAGTTATTTGACATAAATATGTAGTATTATGCAATTAAAAAAATAAATTATGCCTATATCTTTGGGAAAAAACTAATTTGTGTTTAAATTGGATAAAACGAGCTTAATTTAATGTTAAATCCGTTGAATTTTATTTTTACTTAGTTGATTTACTGGGTATTTACCGTTTAATCTAACCTCCCTTCGATGGCCACAGATATGTTTGCAAGCTTAAAGATACAGAACAATTTTCGGCAGAATAAATGGAAAGAACCATCTGGTTTTGTGATTTGCAACTATTTTGCACGTTTGTTAATATTTTGCCATTATAACTAAGTAAACAATAACAAAAATAGTTAAAAAGGGTTATTTAACCCTTTTTAACTATTACCGTAAATATTTTACCTTTTTAATACCTTTTTAAATATTACCGCATTAGGATTTTCAAATATTCATTATTGAAAACTTTTGCCCCCCAGTTGAAACTGCCAAGTTACGCCTATGTATATACAGATACATAGATATAAATATATATGTATATACATCCACTTCGTTATTGGGACAGGACAAACTGAGGGATCAGCTAGCATGAGGTTCTAAGTAAAAGGCCCTCAACACCTGGGTCAACATCTCAGTCAAAATCTGTGGGAAAATCTATAGGAAAATCTGCCTCCGATAGCGTGCATCTCCTTTTTGTTTGGAAATTTCCTAAATTGTCCGCTAGGATTAGACTAATTAGACCCCTTCTCTGAGTGCTTCAATTGTACTTCCAGTAGTCAATTTAGGTTAGTATTTAAAAAGGGGAAAGCAAAGGGACGCAGGATTTTTTGCCTTTGACTTAAGATTTGAAAACCCCTGAGAATTTTATTAGGCCATCTGTGGGGTTTTACACAAAATGCCTACATTAATTTCCCGAAATAGTTTACTTTTCCTTACATTATATATATGTATATATATATATATATATATATATATATATATATATATATATATGACAGACTGAAATCTCATTCAATTCCCAAAATTTAAGTCAGATTTAAATTCAATTCCTAACGTTTCAAAAGACAGAATGAAAAATCGTTACTGTGACGTATGGTGAGTTAGAAGAGACATCGGGACGAAGAAAGCTATAATTGAAAGGAGAAAAGCATGTTTAATTCAACAACAACGCATCACATATCGTTTACACGAAAAGAAAATAGGAGATAAAAAAATAAATGTTCCGTTAAAAGATATTGTTTCGGCTTTACACGCTAGGTAAAATTTCGATCAAATTTGATTTAGGTTTTCAAAATGGAATTCACATTTGATTCTCCTTGATAATAATATGTGAATTCCATTTTAAAGACCTTCTTGATAGTGATTTGAGAGAATCTGTCTTTTGTGAAGAAATATATCTGAATAATCTGTTGTCAATATCTTTATATTTATTCGCATTTTAATCTCTCCAGGGAACCGGGTGTTTCTTACGCTTTTTAACAACTTTCAATCCGTGGACAGTAACTAAATTAGTAAGGGGTTTATTTTTGGACATACAGTACGTGAGTTAGAATTACTCGTCTATATTGGGGGATCACTATGGGGATTAAAATCATGGAGCGATAGAAATATGGTTGACAGTCAGCCTTCTGAAGACCTCGCTCCAAGTTGGAAGTTCCAGGTTTCCAATCACTGTAACAAAGATATCGAGCAGACCGCGTGTAGACGGCTAATTGAGAATGGTCTTTGTGGCAGAAGGCAAACATGTGTTTCCCTCACGCAGTTTCACAAGAGGGTCTGTCTATTTTAAAGTTGTCAACATCATTCGAGTGCATAATAGAATTGATGCCATGTCGTCTTCAGCAGCAAGTCAATGCTCAGCATACAAAATGATTCTAAGTGAATTTTCTTTTGGAGAATACCTGGGAGACACTATCATCCTGAAAATATCAGAAAATCCCATCGATTTCGGTAGCACTAATATCTTTTTAAGGGTTGGGATGATGTTGGACGACCATACACTGCTCCACATCTTCTCTGCTGGTAATAGTGACAGCAGAACGCGATATTAATGATATTATCGAAAGCTACACATTGATTTTTCAAGAACCTTTACTTGGAAAGACCATTTCCGTTTTTTGGCCGACAACTCCATGAGACACAGATCTACACTTGTCGATCATTATCTGGAAGAAAAGGGTTTTTGTTGTATAGTATGGCCTCTCCAGACCTCACTCATAGATAACACTTGTGGGATGCTTTAGAAAATTGTATGTCAACAACCCCTTCAAGGAATCCCTCAGGCATTTAAAGTAGATTTTTTAGAAGAATGTGAATTGCGGACAAATTAAAGGTATCAGAGTGAAATAGCCCACTCCCACCTACTCTATCTACTTGAAACCCCAGACAAATTTAATATTTTTATATAATTTATCTTATATTTGATCAATTTGTATTAATTCATCAAAAAAATGAAAAGAAACATTTGTAGAGCTTTAAGTAGATATATCCAGGTTCAACATACTCCTTTCCATCTGCGGTATAGAGTTT
>CM063498.1:61212713-61215213 GCA_032207245.1 Pardosa pseudoannulata
AGAAAAGAAAACCCACAAAATAAACACGACCAGCAGAATATATTTTCACAAAAGTAAGTGCTTCTGCACACAGAAATGAAAGAATCCGAAGTTTATTTCGTTTATTTTTATTTTATCCATTTCATTTATTTTTGCATATCTCTAAATAGATCCTATCGGCGAGATTAAAATATATGAATACTTCGAGATTGCGTATTTTTTATTAATATTATTGTCTTTAGGTTTGAAAACGTTACGTAAAACATTTTTATGTATCTGAAAAGATACATTGTACCATGAAACTAAAATATAAAGTTTAAAATCAAATATTATCCATTGTGAAACTTTCGTACTAAATATTTTAGATAAAACAAAATATTTTACTAAGGAAACATTAAATTTCTATCTCATCTAATTGTGTAGAAGTATACATCGAGAGAATAGCATAGAATCATCTCTCTATATATCTTTCCCTCACTCTCTCTATCTCTCTCTTTCTTTCTCTTTCTCCTCCCGCTCTCTGTCTTTCTCACTCTCTCATTCTCACTTCTCACTCCCTCACTCCCTCTTCATCCTTCTCCCCCTCTGTGTGTGTACATATGAGTGTGCGTGCGCGTATATATAATCTTTATATATAAAATTCTTCTGTGCATGCGTTTATAATAGAAGTCCTCCTAAACGGCTGGACTGATTTTGACGAAATTTTGTGTATATAATTACGTTGATTCCAGAATGGTTTAAATTCACAATTTGATACGATAGAAAATATTTTTTATGGAAAATCCAGAATTGCACGCCTATTGAGATTATTAAAATGCCACGTACAGAGCCAACGTATCTGTGGCTCAGTGGTCGGCGCAACGGGCTTCAGTACGAGAAGTCCCAAGGTCGAATCTCCCTTCAGGTGATGTGGTAATTTTAATTTAATCTGACTACGTTTGTGATGATTGTACGCATAATGACATCAAGTATTTTTAAAATAACTTTTCCTTACTTTTCCATCAAAATTATCCAATTTATAATTTATTTAAAAACATTTTACAATTTTTGAATTTACAGCGTTAAAATAGAACAACGTCTGACAGGACGTCTAATATACATAATACATACATATATATGTATATATATATTATATATATATATATATATATATATATATATATATATATATATATATATATATATATATATATATGTGAAATGTCAAGTTTTACGGCAAATTGAAAACAGTCTTTCTTCATAGTAATAAGTTTATTAAATCATGGTTCCATTTGAAAGCAACTTGCACCATTTTTATTTATTCGTCGAAGACACGCGTAGAGTGTGTTCACAGTTCCATTTCCACGCGCTGACTGACTCTTATCTGTTTACAAACTCATCAAATCCTCCAAAATGATTCCGCCTGACTGGATTATCGTAAAAGCTTACACGAGCGTGGGTCTTTTTTATTTATTTTATTATTATAAAAGAGTTCCCTTTTTAAAATCGATTATAACTCACTTAATTTCCAACTAGTTACTCAAGATCCAGACAACCAAATAACGTAAAATTTGGTACACGTACACAAAATTACATGGGAAAGGTTCTTAAACAGGTTTCGTTCCATCCCAACCTCACTCTGGCCTCCTCAATCCAAAAGTAGTGCTCCATGTACCTGTTCTGAGGCGTGGGTACATTTTGGAGAAAACTTTACTAAACAAAAGCAGGAAGTAAACGCAACACTTCTTTGTTATATTTACTTTACTGCAAGCAAATACTGCAACAAATATCACATTCAGCAAAACTTCAAGGATCAGGACTGGCTTTCTTACAGAGCAATTCGAGCAAGCATAAATTATGTGGTTGAGAAGCTTAATGTCACCATTCACAAGCAACGTCCAGGGCAAGAATATGCCTACAAGTCCATAGACTGCATTCTTAATGATGATGAAGCACTACAATACCCCTTTGAGTTCTTAAATTCCATCCAGACTCCTGATTTGTAAATCCACCAGTTGATTCTGAAAGTTGGTGCCCCAATAATGCTGATCCGAAATATTGATGCTCCCAGATTTTACAATGGCAAAAGTTTAAGTGTGAAAAAGCTGGTGCAACATGTCATTCTAGCCACAGTACTCACAAAGTGTGGTAAGGGTGAGGATGTCTTCATTCCAAGAATACCTATCATTCCCTCACACAACACCATACAATTCAAGAGAATACAGTTCCCTGTGAAACTGGGATTTGCCATAACAATCAACAAGTCACACGGCCAGTCTCTTGGGATTGCTGGTACTTGCAGACACCATGGTTTTCTCATGGGCAGTTGCATGTGGCCTGCTCCAGAATGGGTAAAGAAGAAAATCTTTTTGTACACACTCCAAATACTACTGCCAAAAATGTTGTCTACCACAATGCTTTAAAATAAATGTACCCTTTTATTGCATGCAAATAAACAGCTTTGTACGCTTCTACAGAAAACCTTATTTTAAATTGATGAGGATTTGATGAGTTTGCAAACAGATAAGAGTCAGTTAGCGCT